>VZTA01004775.1:0-64063 GCA_013398855.1 Mohoua ochrocephala
AAAAAAAAAAAAAAATTGGTTTTATGGACAGTGTTATTTTTCTTGATTCCCACTTGCTCTATCAGGGGGTTCCAGTCCTTGTGACCCCAGTCCTGGTGTCCAGGTGAACTATTTAGCTCTAAAGTCAGAGGGTGATTAATCAGCAGAAATGGATTATCTCCCTAGCAACGGCAGTACCACACTTACGGAAGTATCCAGGGAGCTGGTGATAAACAGGCAAACCAGAATTATCTCTGAATTAATGGCATTTGAGCAGGTAGCAGTGGAAAACAGAATGGCTTCAGTGTACCCAGGCAGGAAGCCCAGAGCATGGGAAACACGTAGCTCTTCTCAGAAGCTCAGACACAAAGGTTTTGGCTTCTGCATCCAATGACAGCATCCTACAGAGCACCAGGTTATGTCCAGCCCTTCACTCATCCAAAACACTCAAACCTTATGTTCAGATTGCAGAGCTAAGGCACCAAATAGTTAACCAGGCTACTCAACCAGCGCAACAGATTTCTTTCCCCTAGAAGAAAGAAAATTTCTCCAGTAAGGATTTTTTCCTTTGAAGGGGGCTGCAAAGGCCTTTGCAAGAAATAAGGACTTTTGCAGCTTAACTTCTTTCAGTGTAGCGCACATTTCCTTGATTTTATCTTCTCGGGTATTATACATGTGGGTAGATGTAGGTGTGGGTACGCATCACGTTCAAAGGAAAATCCAGCTTGCTCTCTATAAACTGGATAGGAGTAAAAAAAAAAGTTCAACGCATCTCTTCATACAGTTTGGAGAAGCGTTCAGCTACTACAATGAAAAATGTTGTAAGAGAATCAGAACAGGGTATGAAGGGTTTCCCACCTGACAAGTTTGCTTTCTCTGAATGACCCCAGAACACTATCTACTCTGAAGCATGTGGGAAAAGAACAGCAGAATTTTTTGGCACATAGGTGGGAGAAGGCTGTGTCACACAAAGTGTTACACAGCCTGCAATTCCTTCTTTTTGTAGAGCAAGAACAAAGAATAATGGGTCTAGCTTGTATGTCTTAATAGACTGGAGCTCGTGGGCTTCTTGCCAAAGGGTTAATTGCTGCTGTTTGGCCCTTGGTTTCAAAGACAGAAATGGCCATCTTTCAATAGTAGATATTTCCAAGCTAAAGAAAGAGTAGTCGGCTGTAGGGAGAAAAGATATTGTGAATAAAACACAAAAATAACAGCTGTGATACAATCTTCCTCTTAGCTGAACATTTAGTTTGAGGTGGGTTTTCTTTTTATTTTTTTTTCAGTTTTAATTCTGAGAGGGATTTCTATGGAAGATTGTTTTCAAAAGAAGGTATTATTCCACTACCGCGCACATTTAGATGCATTTGCCACTGAGCTTTTGAAGGATTCTAAAAGCATATTATGAGAAAAAAATGTTAGCAATTGTTCATGGGAAAAATCTGACAGGAAGGTCAAGTGAGCCACAAAGGAGGTGACATTTGCCGATTAAGCTCTTGCTACGGCATGAAACAAGGTGACCAAGAAAAGCATACAGCATTTAAGGATTTTGTCATATTTTTTATGGCAAGAATGTACTTTTATGTGTGCTAAAGAATGGAAATTAATTTTAATGCTTATCAGGCACTTAGGCTATCTTATATGAAACCACATTTGGCAACTCCTCCTGCAGCTGTTGCAAACAAGTCCAGCCAATCATCAGTACTTGTGTGTTTCATTCATCCCTCTGTAAGAGAAATAGAGAAGCAATAGACTCAGAACATTTGGAAATTCAGTTTTAACAAAGTGGATGATTTTCTTTGCAGAGCCACGTCTTTTAGTTTGTTGTTGTTGGGTTTTTATAATAATTTCACCAGTGGAATTGGATTGAGATTGCTGCCTTCACAACTACGGAAAGCAAAACAAAACTGTTTTCCAAGCTTCTAACAAAACCTCTGTGCTTCACCAATGTCTTCTAATGGAGAAAAAGTGTGTGTATAGCCCATTTTGAGTTCTGCAACCAAAGCTGTCAAAACCACACCTGTATGTTTTCATCCAATGTGATCTGGTGGCGTGTTGTTAACTCCAAGCGCCACATCAGGTAGCAGGAGTATTATCTGGTATATAACTACTTATTTCCACCAGTATGCCAGCAATTCATGGGGTACTCTAAAATACTGTAATGTAGCTAACAATATTTTTATTAGTTAAAATAATTATGGTTTCTTTAGCAAATTTTCTAATTTTCACTATACATTTGGTAAAATCCAGCATTTTGTGTCTGCTCCATTGAATTGTTAGCTGCATCTATATGAAGGATGTACAGGAAACTGTCATTCTGATAGGCAATATTTGACATGCTGTTTAGTTGCCATTGGTGATGACACAAGTTTCAGGAGACATTAATTTTTCATACTTGTTGACCCTTACCATTTGGGAAAAGTGACATGTGCCTATGTCAAAAATTACAATCTGANNGTAGCAATTAACTCATCAGATGCATGATAGTCTCCCTGGTCATCTGCACAGTACTTTCAAGTGTGTGCGTTCCTGATAATTCCTCTCCTTGTAGTTATTCAGGTGGACTCGGTGATTCAGATGCTTAGATGTTTCCAAAGCTGACTTAAAGTCTATTACCATAAGTCTGAAATAAATTCTAGTTACATGATCTAACACTTTTGGCATTTTGCTTATTTTCCCAAAAATCTGTCTTGATGGCTGCTGTTGTTTTTCCAGAAAGGAAGAAGCTGTTTAATTTTTTGTTTGGTTTCGTTCAGTTTCCTTTGGTTTTACTTGGTTTGGTTTTCTGGGAGATTAGGCTGAAGGCCACATACATGCTTATCAGGTTCTGGGTATTAGATTGGACAAAACTAGATAATGATACACACATCCCAAAAGTGTGGGCAAAATGCTGACATTTTTTTTCCTCAGAGAAAACGCTATTGAAACTTGAATGATCAGATGTCCCTTATGCATTCTGCTTTCTGGTCACATTTTCAAAACAAGATGGAATAGAATATGTTGCAACTCATTTGTAATAGGGTTTTAGTAGCCTTTAGTTTGTTTTCCCTTTTAGTCACACAGTTTCTATTCTCTGTCATAGCTGCAAACTTCATAGTTCATACATTTCATCAATAAGAGCTCTAAATTCCATATAACAATTTCATAGGATGCATTCCCATCCCTTTTCAACGATGCATAGATTACTTAGAGGGGATGTAGAGGCATTTTTTAGTAAGGGAATATCACTTACAACTACATGGGAGTAGCAGTGCTGCACCAGGCACCACTGATTAATTGATTTTGGAATGAAGATGACGTCTTAGAGAACCTAGATAGCTGTGAGCGCAAAGTAAATTCTCCCAGCTTCAGTGGTTTTGTATTTCTGAATGTTATTTTGGGTTTTTTTTCCTGAAGAAGTGATTTTGCCAATTTTCTAATTTATCTATTTTTATAATTGAGAAATTGTATGCATCAGTGACACTTTAATGCTTCCTCTTCGCTTTAGATGACAAAATAAACCGTAAAGATAAGAAAATTTAAGCATTTTGAAGTATGTGGCCTATTTGCTATGATACCTAAAGGAAAAACATAGAGAAATACCGAGATGTAGAAGAAAAGGTGCAAAACAAAGAAACAGTGAAAAGTAATAGAACATTACTCAATTTTGCCTTTTATTGTTTTCCAGCTGAATCCTTTCTTGTTGCCCTAGTGGTATTTGATAGTCCAAAGGCATCTTCCACCTCTGACGAATCCAGAAAACATCAGCATGAGCTGTGCTCAGATTACGCTGTACTGACTTGGTCCTGCCTTCAAGTTTTGGCTAAGGCCTGCATTTCTGCACTGCCAGTTGTGTGAGAGATGCACATTAGCTCTCCTCCCTTTCCGCAATCATCGATCTGCAACCTGCAGTAAACTGTTCCTGTGCTGCTATGATACCGTGGTACGGATCACTGTCTTGCTGGTTTCCAGTAATATGCCAAGGATTGAAGATGAATAAGTACATCAGGATAAAGCTCTAATATGCCGTATACATGTTGTCCTAGTCCCATTTGTCCATCATTATGTCTCCACTTACTCCCAAAACAGCAAAGATCTTGGACACATTGCTGACGGATGCAGCAGATAGTATAAAGATACAATTCTGAGCGGTCTGCTCAAACCTTTACACACTGACTGACAGCTGGTGTGTTACTGCGAGCTAATGTAAAATGTGAGTGCCACGAAGCCACCAGCGTCACCTCACTGCTTTCCATTGCATTGGCTCTGCTGCTCAAGCTGCCATATCCTTGCTTCAGAAAGCTCCCAGGCCTTGCATTTCCTTAAATAGAGGAGAGATTGTCCATGCTCTCTTGATGATTATTATATCTGCCTAAAAGCATTATTACATTTCTGAGAAGGTTACTATTTGCCCTGAGTTGGTAAGATAACCTGCAGGGCTGACTCTGCAGCTGTCATAACTCTGACATCAGCTGTATTGTATCGAGTTACCTTGTGGAGTAATTAATGTGTGGAGAGTGCTAATGATTCTTCTCAGATTCTCATATTCATATCTCCTGTAAATATTCTACATGACAACCAACCCTTTCTAGTGACTTTCAGCAATGTGTATGTGTGTGGGGGGGGGTGTGTGTGTGCGTGGGTGTGTGGTGTGATGTGAAAAGCTTGCAGGTCTGGGCCTCCATTTTTGCATTTAAGCTCACCAGATCTCACCAACGCTTTGAATGTCCAGATCTAGCTAAAAATCATCCATATGTGTGGGAAATTATAGGACCTGTCTTTGAGGTTAGGGAACAGCTCTCCCTGTTTTCTGTTTTGACTTAAGAAAAGGCAAAATGTTTGCTATGAGAGACAAGGGAGCAGACAGATGTGTGCTGTAGCCCTTCCATTAAAAAAAAAACCAAAACAAAAAAAAGTCTTAATTATGCATTTAAAGACAAGGTGTCTGCAAAGAGAGGAACAGTTTTCTCTTTTAATTTTTGCCTGTGTATTATGTCTAATTGGGATACCACAGAGGTGGAGACTAATGGAAGTCACTAAGGGATACATTGCTCAAAACCATAGGCCAGGAAAGGCTGTCTGTCTTAGTAAGACATTCAACACCTTTTAAAATTAGAATTTTATTTAACCTTGGAGTCAAATTTCTCATGGAAATGGTGAAATCTTAAAGAAGTTTCTCTGAAAATGGAGTTCTATGCAATGCAGTAGACATGGATGACTGTTTTCCCCTTCTTTTCCTTTTACCTAAAACTAAGGTGCCTTAAAATGTGAAAAGCCCTTCTTGCATCACTTCCCTACAAAAGGTTGAACCATTCTTCTGTCTTCAGCCTGGGGAGCACCACCCAGAGAAAATCTCTTGACTGTGAATAAAATCCTGTACAGTGAGAACTGGAAAATTGCTCAGCACTCACAAGATTTCCTGGTGGCATCAGCAGCCACCATGAGCCGTGCTGAAGTGATCCGTCTTCCTATTATGCTGCTTCTGAAAGGCTCCTGGCCTCTCTGGGAGTCCTGGACTGCCAAAACCCCGGCAAAGGAGTCATCTTACAGCAGAGGCTACAGGGAGAGCAGGTTACTGGTTTAGTGTGGGGAAAGTGTCAGAATACACCAGGTTTTATAAAGGACTCTAACTGTGAAACAGAAGCTGGTAAAATAAAAGGTTTTATTCAAGGCTAACAATGAGTCCATTACAGACATTGACAATTTGAATTTGTTTTGACTAGATTTGTCAGAATCTGCAGCTGTGAATCTTTCTTTCTTCATCTTTAGATAGTCAGGTAGTTCTTGCCATATATTTTATTATGCATTTATCTACTTCGCTTTTTTTCCTGTAGGCAACTTATTTTGGTTTCAGTTGGTTTGCTTGCTTCTCTGACAGCAGCAGCAGTGCTTTCAGGGGTTTCTAGGTATCTCTTGAACAAAACCTGTCACTATGCAAAAAAATTAAGATCTTTTCTGTATCTCACATCTAGTTCCCATCCTTTTTGACATTGCTTAAACAGTCTCTTCCAGTGATGCTGTATCTTTGAAATTCATTAACATACTTCTGTAACATAAATTTCTTTTTATTGTGAGAGCTAAAGAGTGTATCGAATGAAAAAGCCTTTGAAAAGCCTTCTCAGGAAATCTCTGTCTACAAAGTATTCAAAACATTTTTTTCATTGTGAAATGCCCTGCTCTGAGTTGATGACTACAGTATTAATACTGGGAAACAGAACTAAAAGCATTGCTGACAAAGCTGATAATGTTTCTTTTTTTCCTCTCTTTTTTTTTCTTTTATTTTCTTTTCATTTTTATTTTTATTAGAGAAGGCACAGGGTCAGATTTTCAAAATTTAATTTTTTAGTTTTGGCTCACTTCCATCCTTCCAGCTTGTGTGGAAGAGAAATTAAGACATGAGAAAACACTCTTCAGAATCTTCCTTTAAGGTATTTAGGATAAGAACCGTGTTCTACAGTGAATTCATACAGTGCATAACACAATAGAGATAATTAGTTGAGACCTCCAGGTGCTATTGTGTTATAAACACTCATCTACTCAGCAAACTAATTTAGTCTCTTCCGTGGACTGTGGATGCCTCTTGTACAGACATGCGGAGTATAATGAGAACATTGATACATCACTCCTTAAATGTTACACTATGATACAATTTTAGGGAAAGGCGTATAGGGATTTTCGGTGCATTCCTAGTGCAGAAGGAAATTTCCTTCCTTAGCAGTGCCTGTCTCTTTCCTACAGTACTGACTAGGAAACATCATCTAAGCTGTGTTACAGATTCCCTAGTACCTCCATTTCCTAACCTCCAGTGCATATATCTGGTGGACGCAGGTGTGACAATGACATGTATAGTAAACAAAGGAGAAGTGACCTGTTTGGATTTCCTTCAGTGTGACCCTTGAGTAAAGTCATAAAGGCTGTTCAGTTTATGTAGGTGAGAGAGGGCAATAACTGCCTGAAAATACTGTGATAATGGAAAAGCTAATACAAAAAAAAGTTAGAACTGAATTTTAAAAAAATAATTACATTTAGGACAAAAAATTGGCTATACTCGAATTTTCAAATGTTGTAGGCTAGTAAGAACAGATGTGAAGGGCAAGAAACTTGGTGCTGGGGATCTGATTTCTGCACTACACATATTTCAGGTCATTTTTCCTTCAGACCAGCTCTGGACTGTTTGCGCAAACTGAATTCCCTCTTGCAGATGGAGTGTATTTGTTTTGCTGCTAAAGACCACATTCCAGTTCCTCCAAATTCCATCATCCAAAAGGAAACCAGTTTGTGTGCTTTGAGACCAATCTGTGATTCAAACCAAAAGATAGCACAGGGACCAGATGGAGATATTCTTAGATCAGCAGATGATCCAAATTAAAACCCTAGGCAGGTATATCAAAACTGACTACATTCAACTTAATATTCAAGTTACGGTGTTAATTATTATTTTAGTAATATTGTATGGGTTTTATGGGATCGGATGCCAGAGGGATGACCTCTGTGGGAGGAGGTTATGGGCTGCCCTGTGACAGGCACAACTACAGCTGGCTCCACAATAGACCTAATTGAAATAGGCAAGAAATTAAATTAATTTTCTACACATTGAGTCTGTTTTGGCTATGAAGGTAATTGGTAAGTGATATTCCTATCTTTATCTTGACCTGTAAGCTTTCTTATCCTTTTTTCTCCCCCTGCCCCCCTGAGAAGGAGGAGTGAGTGAGCAGCTGGGTGTGTATTTGGCTCTTTACAAAAGCTAGCCTACCACAATTATATATAATTATTCTGTCTCATTTGCATTGGGTAAAATGCAGAGAAAAACAGTAAGGAAGAACAAATAAAAGGTAGGCAGTTCTCTGCTATGAAGGGCTTGTGTTTTAACAGATATGTTTTAATAGGCTTTATATTTTAATAGGTAAGCTAAAGATGTGACATCCAAAAGAATGATCACCTTAGGCAATAGACAGTCACAGTGAAGGAGTCTTTCACTCTGACATTTCAAAACTGAAGTTACAAGTAGGTCTCTTGGGGTGGCAGCCAGCAAAGAAACATTGGCATAGTTATGTAATGACATTAGCTTAAATATGAAATCATCTGTTGTGTTAACCCTTTCACTCTAGCATGAAGAAGTTGCTCCCCTTGGAAAGTTCTTTAGATTTCTGAGTTGTCTCCTCCTCAGCAGTTATACAGATGTGACTGGTACCTTGCCAGGTTGTTTCTCCTCCTAACAAATCCCTGCAGTCCTGCAGTCCTGCTAAATGCCACTGTCCTTGCATTTCCTGCTCCACTGCTCAGCTAATTCAGCCTCTGTCACCTTTAGAGGCCAGGTCTTTTGTTTGCCAAGGACCACTCGAGCTTTATAGGAACTGGACAGCTTTGTTGGGCACTAAAGCTGTTTTAACACAGCTGTTAAAAATCTTGAGGGTAAGAAAGAAGCATCTTCCCGGAATTGGTCAGGATCAAGATGGGCAGGACACAGGTCTTCCAGAGTTAGAGACACAGGAAACGTACCTGAAGAGCCCAACCTATCTCACCCTAGATGTGTTCCAGCAGTTTTTATTTGTTGAGACATCAAGGAAGACCTTGATCCTCAAAGGATGTCATTAGTGAGAGAAACATAGATGTGTGCTAGAGCCTGAGAGTCAGGTCTTGAAGACAGCATCTGCTTTGTGCCCCAAGGTTGGTGCAGGAGGGCCGGATAGGAAATTCATGCTGAAATACTGTTCTGAAGATGGTGCTCAAAAACCCGTGTCCTTCCAAGCCTTCAAGCCAGACTTTTTCCATGGATCCAGAATAGAGATCAGGAGATTTCACTGAGTCTACTAGTGAGAAGAGATTTCTAGTGAATGTCCACAAAGCTACCAAATGGTCAGGATCACTTTGAGTTACTTCAGCACACTCTTCTCGAAGCAGATTTGTCAGAGACGCAGCCACCCTCAGGCCACGCTGAACAAATGACAATGCATTTGACATTCCCTGTGCAGGCAGAGCACGACTGATTGCCTCCTTCTGTTACTCTGACACCGACAGTGGCTTTTTTCTTTCAAAGCTGGTGCCTTGCCAGTGATGAACGGTAAATCAGGCTGCGGAGACCGGTCCCTTCTAAGAGAAGGCTCCAGCTACAACCTGGTCATCTGGGGTGATTTCCTGAAAGGCCTGTCACTGGTTAAGCAGGATGTCTTTCTCTCAGGGACACTACAGTGGTTGTTGATGGCAAAAAAGAGAAAGAGCCAAGAGACTTGCAATTCCCTGTGTGTCATTCAAAGCTCAGAAACAATCAGGTGCTTAAAATGACTGTCATGGACCTGTTCCACATTTCTGCAAATATCAGCCTTCCTAAGCAGCAGATTTTGTGTGCATGCTAATAGGCTGCGGCAGACAAGGCTCCTGGGAGAAGTCAGACCGGACCATATATCTGCCAGGAGAGCCTGTCAGACAGATAGAGGACAGGGACTGTAGGATAGCTGGAGAGGTCAAGTTACTCCAAGTGAAGCACGGAGGGGGCACAGATAATGAGAGCCAGAGATGGGCTAAGGCAATGCAGATGCAACTGTCTCAAGCTGCTTAGCTGGCAAAGCTGGATTTGAACTTGGCACTGCTGCTGAAGTAGCAGTACACAATTGGCCTACAGTGCTCTAGGGAGCTTCTGCAATTGAACAGAAAGGGAATGGTGGGTGAGATTTGAGCAGATTTTTCTATTTTATACCTTCTCTAGAGAATGCTCCATCATCCCTGCCAGAGCTGGTTTATGCCTGTGTTTCATAGCAATATACGAGCAAAGAAAATGCTGCTGATTGCAGCACTTGGCAAATAAGTTCTAAATACTTCCCAGGGAAGAAAATCCCCAGGTCCTTTTAGGATGTCTTCACTTGCATTTAAAGATACCCCAAGTTGAACACAGTGCAAAGATAGCTACAGGAAGTGTTAACAATTTCAGGGAATGCGCCTAATCTAAGTTTGTTTAGCAAATGAAATGCCCTCACTCTTGGTTACAAGTAAGAGAAACATGAGCTTCAAATGGGCACACAAATAGATTCTACTGTCTCTGAGACCTTTGTCCCGGACATAGATTTTACTTAATGGATCAAGGGAAAATTTCTTGTAGGAGCCTCTCTTTCACGGATGTTTTGCAGCAAGCTGACAACACAATGAACCCTCAGACACCATTCATCTGCAGGAATTCCAGGCATCCCTATAGAGCATGTGCCATTCAACACAGTCTCTCTCTCCTTGTCCCCTTACAACAGGAGGCAGCCCTCAGTTAATCTCTCTGGTTTGTTTCTTCCTAGATAAAGATAAGACCGAAAGAAAACAGAATTTAGTTTGAGAATTCCTTTGGTAACCCGCAGAAAGTTTTGCTCCAATCCCCTCCCAGCCTCTCCCTCTAGCTCCTGTTTGCTTATTTGCCGGCAGATGCATGCTGCTCCCCTGAGTCCTCCGGCCCAGTGTCTGGTCGGTCGTCTAGGGTGGGCAGGGGGAGGTATTCAAGGATTTTCGCTTAAAGCACCTTAATGATCCAGAGAAGTTGACTGGGAAATGGCCTGAACTCCCTCTGTAGTCAGAGAGATGCTCCCGTGGAGAGCAATTCAGGTCACCTCGGTTAGGTTCTTGCACTGAATTACCCTTTGGAGGAACCCATCTATCTTCATTAATTACACAGGGAATCTAGGAAGCCTATCATGCTAATGTAAGTGCTGAACTGTGGTGCCTGAAGTGAGTCATTATGAAAACCTCCCTTCTATGAGCTTCTGGAATCTTGTGTTCCACTGCTGAAAATATATAAAGCTTCACTTATTAGGGAAGAAAATTCAGAAAGAATTTTCAATCTTTTTTGTTGCACTTGACTTTAAAACAAAATCACTGTCACATTTTTTAAAATGTTCTACTTAAGAAAATGAATGTATAGCTTTCCCACACACTCATGGCAATATGCAAAATCACTGCTAATAATGAGGGCATCACAGCTTCATTCCTATCATCGCCTTTCATTTTCCCATGTGTCTGAGCTCCATAGTTACTCAAACTGTCATATATATTATTTATTAACACAGAAAGGCATTAAAATGCAATTTCTTCATCTATTTGTTTCTTTCCTAATTGCACACTATTTAATACTCAAAGAAATTCGGCGATGGCTGGCTTGGTTTTCCTTGCTCCTATAGATTCAGGAGTTTATATTTAATCTTTTTTGTTATTTAATTATTTTCTTGTTTTTATTTATGTGAACTTTTCAAACTATTTCCTTCCACTTTTAATCTATTAGCTGTTTATATCCTCTCATTCCTTAGCATGCATTTAATCTCATGATTGATTTTTAGCTTAAATATTTTGAAAAGTGTTTTCTCTGAAAAGAGAAGCATTATGTGTGACATTTCTTTAACTTTTTACAGATGCTCTGATTTAAGTGTATTTGCAATACTTCTGCTATCTTCCTGATTTAATTGTTAAAAACGATTGTCTTCAGACATCTCTGTATAATTATCAGAATTGTACCCAGTATGTAATACTAATGCATTAATATATAAATAGAAAAACTCAGGTTGCCATAATTCATAGAAATTTCAAAGAATCAGTTTCATTCTTCTCCCTGCTCTTTGGTCTAAAAGTTGGGGGACTTGTTTTGCTTTTCTTTGTCTTAACAGGTTTTTAAGGCGGAAAATGGATCATCTAACAACCACTCTCATGACTTTAGAGCTACATTTATAATAGGACTGGCACATCACCTTGGTGCCTCATCCATCTTCACATTTTTCTCTAAGGATGGTAAATGAGCCAGAAGCATTTAAGGAACACTGTCTAGGAAAGCTTTGCACAATATTCTCTGTACTCAGCAAGATTTGTGACATTGATTTCAGTGGTCTTTGGGTCAGGATGGATCTCTTAGCTTTGAAGTTAGCAGAATAATGTATCTGAGAAACAGAGCTGCTTCTAGCTCGTTGTTTGAGAATTTTGGAATGACAATTTTACACAAAGCATGTCGTAGCTTGATATCACAATAATAATAAATAATTAGTGAATGAGAGATGTTTGAACAGATGCAGGAGTGACGACAGAGTTTTTCATTCCTTCCTGTGAAATAGTAGAAACTTAATGTCATACGTAGGCCTAAATGTCAGGCATTTTTAGGGATTCTAAGATGCTGGTACTGGGTGGCCTTGCCAGGACTAGCACAATCATCCTGGGTCATCACCCCACAGCTATTGAATTGCATGAAAGTTTTTTTGTATGATTCTGTACGACAAGCTGGATTGCTATGGTGCTGCTATAGAAATGCATTGGCACGTTAATAGAAAAATTCAGACTATTGTGATGTTTGACCTAGATTTAAAAGAAATGACTGTTACAGTGGTGTGAGAAGCGCAAACCCAACAAATCTGTTACAATAAATACACAATGAAAACAGAGTTTATAACTGTAGTGTCTCCTTACAAAAGACAGTAGGGTAAAAATATCAGTGTTATTTTCTGTTCTTATTTCTGCCCTCACAAAGTCTTCAGCCCTCAGTAATTCCTTTGCTCTCAGTTTTATGGAACTGAAAAATGTGTGCTTGATATAAGGATATGCTCAGACTCCTGTCTTTTTAAAATTTTATTTCAAAAAACAAACCACTTTTTTTCTTTTTTTTTTTTAATACATCCCATATTACTAGTTAGTAGGAAATTATATTTTTGTTTAATATTTTAGAAAAAATATAGTACAAATGGGAATTTGTGATAAGATTAAAAAACTTATTTCACTATGTAATAGTGTTTATTACAAATTTATTTCTACAAAATTTGTTGTAAAAGGGGTAAAGAAAACCTATGGGTTTTCCATGATCAAAAATGAAAAATATCAGCCATGTCTAAATACCTGGTGCTTTGGGAGTACTCTCAGGAAAATGAATAAAAGGAAATTAAGTCGATGACAACCAGTGATTGACTTTCTATCTGGATATTGTTTAAAGGACATAAATTACTGATGAACTTTACTTTTTCCTGTCATATTTGTTGCTCTGACTCTTAGAAAAAGAATGGTCTCATTACATTAAAAATTCATCCCATTGGAGGCGCAGCTGACGAACACAGGCATAGCAGTCGTATGCAATGACGTCAACAGGACCAAGGTATTTCAATGAACAGAGGATATGGTCACAGCCTGTGCTCTCCACTGTTGTATAACACACAAAATGAAGTGTGTTAGAACGAAAATGAAAGTCAGAATACAGTTCGTGTAGAATGTCTCAATTGTTTTTACAATTGAAAATTTTGATGGCAACATAATCAATATTTTATGATATCAAATAGGAAAACACCTAGTTTATGCTTAGGAAACATAACTGAAGTAGATAAAATGTAGAGATGCAATAGAGTAAAGAATATAACACTAAGAATCCTTAGTGTTATATGGTCACTTTCTACAATCCCTGAAGACAAATTTGCGTAGTTTATAGTGGCTAAAAAGGGTCAATGGAGAATAACATAGACAAAATTGAAATTTCCTCTGAAGGTGGTAGAACTTTCTCCAACAGGTATCTTCTGCACCCATGGTATTAAGGCATGGCCAGGAAAGGGTTGAGAGCACTCTGAGAATATGGAAGGCCTAAGTGATGGCTTAGGATTTGCTCCTTATCTAAGTGTTCTGAGTCTAAAAAGCTGCATTAATGAAGATCACAAAGAAATAGATATGCAGAATATATCCAAATGTGGCAGGCTCTGCTTATTTTCTAACTCAAACTTCAGCAGTGTGCAAGTTTTCATTAGCTGTGTAACTAATAGTTTCAGAATAATTCAATACAGTGAACTTTTCTAAAGGCTGTGGTGGGATTCATTAAAGCCAGGGTAATGTCTTTTACCCATTACATCTCTGTGATTTGCTGGCTCCGTCTATTTCAGATGGTGTTGAAATTTCTAACAATACATATAAACCAGAAATAATATTGGTTTGTCATTAAAGTTACTGCACAAAGAGTGATCATGATATTTGATGGATAATTTAGCTTTGGTTATTCTTCTACCAGGATTTCTTTAGCCCGTGGAGGTTCATAATGCTCCAGGAAACGTGTCTTTTCATTTTCTTAAGAAAATATACTGATGAATGCTCTGATAGATAAATGTGTGCCTTGTGTATTGTTAGCCCCAGGATGTCTTGAAGAAGATATCCATCTCAGTGGGCCTGTTCCTGGGAGACAGATATAATTAACAACGGAATATATAAATCAACCAATAAGCTCACTACTGTAAGGAAAAGCTAATTTTTTTGTTGTTTTTTGAGCTTGGTTTTTAAAATGTTAATTTTTATAATAACTTTGAAAGAAAATGTCAGGTGAGATTTACACAAAACCTCTCTCTTTATTTTTTTCTTAATGAGGTTATGTACCCAATCCATCTCCCAATGCATCCCTTCAGAGTGTTGCTTTGACAACCTTACCCAGAAAGATTATTTTAAAAATGTAATGCTATTCAGTAGTCTGTCAGATATATCTACAGAAAATTCAAAGTTATTGCCATCATCTTCTTCTTACCTTCTTTGCAACCATATTGCCTCCAGTTTTCTTACTCATTCCTTTGCAGATGAATTTGAACTTAATGTTCCTGCACTCTGAACTGGATATATACAAATTTGAGCTGAAATGAAAAGCCTTTTTATAAAGCTCAGGTGCCAGTCAGAGACGGATTAATCCTATCTGGCAGCTGCCAGTTCACTTCTCTGTGCAGAAGGACACGCGAACATCACATTTATATAGCACACCTTCTTTTTTCCATTGAAATTATGTATTGGAAAATTTTTAAATTTTCTCTTGCCTTACAGCTATCCCTGTGTATCTGGCCCTGTAACACTGAAAGTGCTCTTAGAGAAGCTTGGAAGAATGGTATCACCTGGAGTAACTGCAGACTCAGGTATCTGGCAACAGTGTACAACTGGTGTGAGGAAAAGGGAACCTTATTTTCAAAGAGTATCATCATATCTTGCAGTTTACCTGCAAGATTTCGGCCTAGACGAGTGCATAATTCTGATAAAGATTAAAATCAAAAGTTTTCCGTAGAAAATTGGATATTTTTTCAACAATCTGCTGAGTTTTCTATTGCCTGTGGTTTTAATCTCAAACCAAGACTGGAACTTCTAGCAGGCCTGTGTGCCATAGATTATTGAGTGCTCTTTCCATGAGACATTTAGGTGATTTATAAATGCCTTCTGCAATACCCAAAGAAATCTATTTCTTTGTTGCTGCTGAGATTTGCACCCAAAGACCTAGACAAAAAAATTTAGAATTATAATTTAGATAGATCACGGTCTTGGAAGTTTCTGTGACCCTATTTAATGCAGTTCTCTCATGTAATTAGAATACAGAAAAAAATGGTATTTGATGAAATTTCCAGAGGCCAGGAAAAATAGTCACGTGATCTGGAGGATTTAGATCATGGCAATCCTTGCTGAAACATATTTGGAAATAAGAGATTTTAATTTTTTGTTAAATTGCTGCTGTCGATGTAAGGCTCAAATATATATAAAGTGTTCATCCAGCAGTATGTCTAAAATGACAATTTGTTAAAATACCTTATGTTTATTTTTTTTCACCTCATGACTGTCCGGTAATTGGGAAATTTACTACAGTGATGTGACTGTTGATTTGTACCACCTAAACCAACAAAATATAACATTTTAAAATTTTACAGTTGCCTCATCAATGACAAAATCAGTGGGAGGAAAAAGCAAAAGGGCAGGATTGAATGAAAGCAATGAACATATCACAGCATACATGCATGTACCTGGTTATTTTTCTCAAGACAGAATAGTCACAGTCTCTTTTAACAAGTTTTGACTAGCTAATTTTTCCTGTGACTCAATGAGCTGAATCTCAATAACTAAACATAGAGAAAACTCGGAGGAATGTAACCTCACTGTGCCAAGAAAAATCCCCAAGGCCAAATAAACCCTCGACACAAGAGGAGCCACACATTATGTCTACCTTCCTTTCAGAGAAGATAGGAACTAATGGCAGGATTTTGCCATGCTCTTGTCACACTTTTTTGAAGGAAAAAAAAAAAAGAAGTCTTTTAACATCTGAGTCAATTGAAAAATAAGCTATGCGTTCCTAGCAATAAGCGTGCTTCAAATGGCTTCAACAGACTTCCTATGCCTCTTCATGCCAAAGACATTTTGAGATCCTCAGATGAGAAAATGAATGCTATCTACAGTTTGTCCAGAGAATTACTGTTATTGAGGAAACAATTTGTGTTTTATAAATACATATTTATAGGATAATTGATGTCTCTGGTAAATAATATATGATATGTTAATATAATTAATTTCCACCATTCATTTCTAAATTAGCTAAATATGTATTTAACAAACTTAGTTCTGAAAAGAGCTTAATCACCCATGGGCAAAAGGAAGATTAAAATTGAAACAACAGGATACATTATGACTTGTTGTCAAAACAAACCAAAACGAAATCCAATTTATAATTTTCCTTGCTAAAGGAACTGTCATTTTATGCCTGCACAGAAAGCATGAAAAAATCCTTGGGCTTATGAAACAACAAAAGCCAAGAGTCTAAACTATAATTTTCAAGGAAAATAGAAAGAAGATACAAGGAAGAATATGTCTCCAAGATCAAACCATGAAGTATCTGGGACTAGTGCAAAGCAGGACCACCTGCCATTAGCTTTTTGTCACAGGCTATCTGAGCAACTCTGTGTATAGAACTATCCAGTATAAAGAGATAAATATTAATTACTATATTAATGTTTTATCATTGATTCAGTAAATTAACTTGTAAAACAAGGCATTGATTGTTATACAGAAAGCAAGTCAAACTGTTTTCTCATAGACCAAGAAAGATAATTTTTTCTTTTGTGGGGAGGAAAAGCAGTTCAATAGAAGGAAGAGTAGATTTCAGTGGCAAAAGGAATCTCTTCTGGGAATATCATTTACATTGGTGGACTTGGCTAGAAGGCATACTAAGTCATCCTACAAAAAGTATACTCGAATGTGATTTTAGAATGGAGTGGCTTGGAATGCAAAATTTATAAAATAAGCAAAATTAAGACTAGGAAAGAAGAAAGTCAGTAATATTAAAACATTTACATTTTATATAGCCTCAAGTATTACCTCTTGAGTTGCAGAAAATACGCTTTGGATTACTTATTGCCCTATTTACTAATTACTGCATCTACTTTGCATAACACAAATGCATTATATGACATGACAGAGCCAGGCATCTCAGTGGAGAGTTGAAAATGAGAAACAGCAAGCCACTTAACACCATTTCTCAAAAGAACAAAGGAGTGGGATTTCTAAAGGCATGTGGATGGAGAAGAAGAGGATGGATAGTAGCTGTAAAACAGCTCTGGATGAATACTACACACTGTTTTAACCTTCCAAGAATTGTTAAGCAAGAGAGATGTCTAAGATCAGTGAATGACGAGTAAGTTGGACAACTAAAGATGAACAGAACTCAGACAGGGAAACTCAAAATAATAATAACAATAACTAATAATAACAAAAATTATAAAATTTTTGAAGAAAGGAATGAAAAACTCTTCATTGGGAAAAAAATTCTGCATCGCCCAAAAGTGTTTTAGCATTTATATTTTTAAATTCTTTTCTACTGTCCTTTCATGGAGTTATAATAAGTTTGCAATGCTTTCAGACAACCTCCTCTAAAAGGTTGTTATCAGTATTGTAAGCCAACAGCCCATGTGTTGGCCAAAATCAAAGCGACCCCATAGTATCTTCCAACGCTCAGTAAACCCAGTTTAACTTGACATTCATTCCTGCTTATGCAAAATGCAATATGCAGTAAACTCACATATAAACCAGATCTGAATGTTATTTGCTCTTGTTGCCCAATTAACAATCCTAATGAATTAGTATTCGTGTTTGTAGAGGTTAGACATATTAACCTATACATTAGTATTCAGGATCCCATTCCCCTCAGGATAAAATACGGTGTGTGCAGATGGCATCCAAAAGTTGTGTGTGTGGTTTTAGCTCTGGGTTGGGGATGGTGGCCATCACTCCACCAGGACACGATTAGATTGTCCAAGTGAAAGCGATACCACTATGGAGAAAAAAAACCTTCACATTTAAAGCTACACTCCGGATTTCAGTAAAGCTGAAGTAGCATTTAATCTTGTGCTGCCACTCTCCAATGTGGGGTGCATTTTTACCTAATTTGCTCGTCAAACTTCAGACAAGGTCAAAAGGAAGTCACTGAGCAAATGATAAATCAAAGATTGGCCTTGTTAATGACCTGTTTCCTACCAACCTGGATGGATACTGGACTGATGATCTTTGAGGTCTTTTCCAAACTTAATGACTCTCTGATTCTACTCCATGATTCTATAAAGTGTGTGTGCATGCTCCCAGTGTTAAAGGCAATCAAGCGCCAGATTTCTTCTCCTGCTGTTCAGGATTTGTGACAACCTCTGTTATTGACAAAGATTTGGTTAAGTCACTGGAAGATTTGCAACCATGCTACATCGAGTGATTCTTTTACATTCCCTATGATTTACGGAAAAGGAAAACACCTTGCACTCTTTCTCCAAATCCTTCCCTAAAACTCTTCCTGCACATCTTCTGGATGCCTAAGAAGCACACAGGTCCCACTGGGTGTGGTGGATGGCATGCACCGGCCCTGCCTGGCCGTTGTGCTAACACACAAACACCATTGCCCATTTCCATGATTCAAGTGCTCTGGTACCCGTGTCCCCCACGTCTCCCACTGCACATTAAGTGCAGCAATGGGCCTCAAGCATGCCAGCAGCAGTTGCTGCTCTTTGTGGTGACTGAAGTGCCCTCACGCCACCCCAGTGCTGCCCCAACTGCGCTGGGTGCAGAAAGCGCTCTGGGCTGCCAAAGGGAATTGGTTGTGCTCTGTGCAATTCAGAGATGCCTTGGCCCATAGATATCTATGCCACAGTAGATAAGCATGTTATGAAGAGACTGGGAAATGGATGTGTTTTCAACAGCCTACGCAGTTGAACTGGGTTGAATTATGCCTGTCACAGCTTTGTTCTGTTTACAGAGTCCCAAGGGAAATTGAGATCTTGGTCTTCAGCTGGGTCTCCTCAGACTGAGAGAAACAATAAAAAACACATAATAAACCTGCAATTTATAGTCTCTGGTTTTAAATTATAAATTCCCTAAAGGGAAGATTGCACATTCTGTGGTTCATGGCACACTGGACTAACCTGTTTCATCCTCGAGGGTGATGGGGTGAAGTGCTTTTTTAATCTCAATTTAAAGCTCAACATCAATCTCTCAAAGGCTTTTCTTTATTTTAGGTTTGTTGAAATGTCCGTCAAATTTTTAGGGTTTTTTCTGCAAGCAAAGATTAAGAGAAAAAGAAAAAAACAAATTCACCTTCAGAAAATGAAAAGCTTTCAATATTTTCTTTGCATCTCAATCCCACCCCTCCTTTTGCTTCAGACCAAAGAAAAGAAATTTCATTTTTCAGTTGCACCATATTGCCAGAAGTAACTAGTTCTGCAAACATTTTTGTAGTTGACCAAAGAAATACATGTTGATGAAATGCATTCCTAAGAGATTTCCTCAATATCATAAGAACGTCTGTAGCAGAGTTGAAACAGGAGTGTAAAGTGCTGGCTGCAATCCCCACTAGCACTTTTATCAAAAAAAGGGAAAAAAAAACCCAAACCACCAATCTCTCATTCCCTTGGATATGAATCATTTGCTTGTTATTTTTGAAGCTTTTCTTATTTCAGCTGTTTTGGAGAATGAATGTCTTTTTATTGAATGAACTTTGCAGATTCAGGTCAGGGGTTTTTTTCCAAAGCACTGTTTTCTATTCTCTCAAGTAATACATTCAGACAAGGTACAGCCTCTGAAAGCCCTTTTGCAATGTGATTGAAATATTTTTAGTCATTACAATATTTTGCCTTTTGAGTGAAGGAAATGTCTGGTATAGTTTTGTGTCATATTTATATATTTTACTTGATTTTGCTTGCTTGGGATATACTGCTTTTTCTGCTTGTTTCTTAGCTTTTCCAAGAAGTAATAAAAGATGTGCTTCAGCTTACTGAAGGAACAATGTCCAGGTACTAATGACCAACACAATCATTCAGAACACCTGAGGTATAAAATATTACAATGACAGAATCTAGTTCTTGACAATTAATTTGTGCCCATCTTCTGAATGAACTAAAAGAATCTGCTCTTGTAAGAGAGAGAACATGACCAGGAAATTTTCATGGATAAACATTTTTACATGCTTTCGTTCTATGGGCTTTGTGGCAATCTGGATACCTTAGGAGTTGGTTTGTTTTGATTAATCTGTCATCACTAATGGAAAGTAAAAAGTTAGAAACAGGTTTCAGGGTGTTACAATTAAATTTGTCTTTCCTCCCTTTCATTAAGTGTTAATAAATGTGAATGTGACTTACCCTTATGGTGAAAGATAGCAAGGACTGGACGCCCCCCCAGTTGCAGCCAAGGGAGGAAGCCAAAGCAGGGACTGGGTGCCCTCTCGCTTCAGTAGAAGAGCACAAGGAATGTGAACTCTTGAGGTGCCAGCAGGGCAGGTAGGTGCAATATAAGATACCTGGCAGAGGAGAAAACACAGAGGTCCTGATGGGAACTTTATACTGAGGAACATAATGGGAAAAGACTGTATGTATTCTGTTGTTGAGGAATTGTAATTGTACCTCTTGAGGAGAATTAAGCAATTGTTTTTGTTTAAATACAAGCAAAATAAAATAAAATAAATAAAATAATCATGCACTGAAAAGAATCCTATGACTATTAACAATTCTACGGGAAGTCTGCAAAGATGTGTTATGAGCCAATTCCTTAAATAAACTTGTACCAGTATGAATTCTGAGAGAGGTTGCATGGGGCATCTTAACCCAACTGCTAGTCTATCTCCCAGCCCAGCTCTGCTGCTTTAAGGTGTCCTCTGAGCTTGGGTCTATGAGTGCTCACATTCCAGGATTGCCACAAGATGATGTTGAGACTCATTCTGATCTCATTACCAAGGGGACTTCACTTCCTTGTAAGGAATTTGTTCTGTCCCTGGCATCCCTGCTTCCAGCCAGTTTAAACCTTTCTGCAGGTGTCCTGTCTTACCCTCCATGTCAGATCATTCCTCAGTCACAAATTACCACTGCTGAGCAGGTACAATTTTAAATTCCCCTTCACCATGTAAATGCAACTATCAGGTTTCCAGGCCACTGGCTGAGGGAAATAAAGCTGTTTATACTTTCTCGGGTATTGAACACAAACTCTGGATGAACTTCCGCCCCAGTAGTGCAGACACACACTACCACAGAAGAATGCCTGCATCCCTGTGGTCTCTGTCTCCACTGCTTTCAGCATGAGAATGGGTGCAATACACTGAAACCAAGGGTGACACCATGGCTGGCAAAGAGAGAAGGAGGAAACATCCATTTCTCCAGGGAGCTCAGGGAGTGATGGGCACGGTCTCTTTAGACAGACATGTATGGCCCATTCACACCACTGTACAGATAGACACACCAGGTAAAATACTCGACTGATTCTCAGTGGCAGTAACTACAAGAGCAGCTCAGTAGCCTTGCTTAGCCTCAAATATAGCACCAGAAACCCCATTCAGACTCTAAGAAAAGAGAATTTTTGAGCAGAGACTTGAGACATACTTCTCTCTCAAAAAAAAGGACATAATTTTGGTAGAAACTTTTTTCCGCTCATAAATGTGAGTATGGGTTCATTCACAAATATGTCCCCTCCAGAAAGAATTCCTGCCTGCAACTCACCTCTGAACTACCTCCTACAATCAATCTGATGGAGAGCGAAGAAGGTGGATGGGTATGCCCAGCTGACTTCCCTGTCAGACTGAAATGATGGCAGACACAGCTTGGGTTTGATCCCAGGTGCTGAGCAGGTGGATCACAAGTAAAGTACCACATTCATTTCCTTCACAGCTCAATAGATCAGTACAACTCTGTATAAAGAGAAAATATCCCACATTTTCAAGATGCTGTTCTAAAGATTACACCCACAATAAAAACCTTGTAGTCATGAGAAAAACTACTCAATACTAATAGTTATATGGAACAGTACAAATCCAATAAACTAGGGATTCAATCACGATACCTAATGTCTTCCAATGTGACCTGGACTTGCACTGTACTCTTGAGGTACGGGAATAAGGGGCTTAATTGTCAAACTTGCTGACCACCTACTAAGAAGTGCTGAGTATTTGGTATTTACTGACTCCTACAGGAATATATGCTAACATAGAAATCCATAGAATAGATTTCTGATGGTGCCAAATAATTTAACAGAAGATGGTTTCTATATTGTACAGAACTTTAAAGATGTCTCTTGAGTTCTGTCTCATTTTGTACTAAACAAAATAAAATACTTGTGCAAAGTTGATTTTTTGGGGTGTGTATGACAAGGGTAGGTGGAACAAAAATGTTGTTAAAAGCAATGAACACATTTAATTAACTTCACCAGGTCTACACATTTGACTTTAGATCTCTCAGTCAAAATTTTTGTCAAAATACATAATTCCTTCTCTTTAAATTTAGCTTTATGTTTTGTAATTTCTGCATTAATGTTTTCTTAGCCATTCTTAAAAGAATATTCTTGAATTGGCCATTGGTTTTTTTTGTTATCTCTTTTAAAGTGCTTCTTTTTGTATATTTGCCTTGCATGTGTTGCAACAAGTGTCTCCTTATGTCCCACTTCCTTTCTTCCTTTCTTGTCTATGACTGTCCTTTAATGTTCATGTTCTGAACTAGATTTTTATAATTCTGAAATAGTGATGACTCTCTCTTTTCCTGGCCTGAAAGCAGTGAGCTCTGTAGATTGATAAGTTAGCCAATCTATTGAAACTTAGCTTGCTTGAAACAGTAAGAAAACTTGCTTTGGTTTACCTTTGATTGATTAATAAGGGAAGGATCAAGCAGGTTTTAATATAGCCATAATAAAACTCTTCTAGGTGAAGTAATGGCTCAGACTAACTTTCTGAAATATTTGTTGCTTCTTTTCCTGAGGAGACAAGCCAGGGTCTCCTCTTATCCTAAATAAATTCTAAGTGCTTTACAGTTGACATCTGGGTGCTACTTTCAACTGAGTGTGGATTTGTTTTCAGATTTTGTTTTACTTTGTCGTCAATTTCAGGGGAGAAAAGCCAGAACTTTTCAGCTGACTGCATTTGTTATATCAGCAAACATTAAAACACTGGGGCTTCTTTACTGCAACCTGTTAACCAGTCTTTAAAGACAAAATGGAACTGTGGCAGAATTAATTCTAGTTTTGTGCGGTATTGCACGGCAGCTATAAATGTAACTGTGTTAATGTTTATTGTCTGTTTTGTGGTGTAGTTAAGTGTTTGTTAACATTGGACAACATGTCACATGCGTGCATAGGAATTGCTCATCTAGGTAGATATATAGGTGTAGGTTGTTGGAGGGCTGCTTTTGCTATTTTCACTACTTCCTTTGCCCTATTAAAAATATATAAGGTTGCCCCACAGGCTGAAATCTTCGTGCAGCTAACACACAGCCCTTTTTGTGAACTGAGAGAAATGGGAACTGCAGGAATGTTTCACCAGCAGACAATGACCAGGGCTCCCAGGGGCTCAGTTTTGGAATGGCATTCAAACCAGAAAACCACCAGCTGTGACTTAGTAATGTCAAACTTGAGGAGCTCCTTATTGCATCCTCTGCAGCTAAAGGGGCTCTGGCATGACTCTGCTGCCTTGTTCCTGCCACTGTTGGTGGGGGTGACAGCCACAGGAGCCATGACTGAGTAAAATGTGGTTACCGCTTAAAGTCATTGTGGAAGTTTTTGTTAAAGGGGTAAGGTGTTTTTCTGCATTTCAGAGAGAATTCTAATGTTATTGAAAAGGTCTGGTTTCCTTCTAGTTTTCTGACAGATAAAGGCTGAAGGAAAAACTATGCTTTTTTTATGATATTTCATTAAATATATGATTTCATATTAAAAGGGTTTTTCAGTTCTTTGTTATAATACTATTATTAAAGAAAGGTGAAAGGAGAAGGAGAAAGGAGTCAGGCAAAAATGAAAAGAAGTGAAGCTGTATTTATGTGCATAAAGATGTAGAGTTTTCAGGTCAGTAACAGGGTTTTTCGCATTCTTTCAAGAAGTTACAACTTTGAAAATAGATGTGCAGTGGAGAAAATAAACAAGCATTCATTATTGTGCTAAGAAATCTGGTGTAGCTATATATTAACCCTTTTCTTAAAGCTCTCTGTGATCTGCAATAACAGAATAGATGTAACATTTTTTAACTTAGATATGCAGGCCCACTTCCCAAATTAGAAGAAAGACTATAGGCAGATGACTAGTTCATATGACTTTTAATTTCAAAATTATTTATCTGAATTAGTCACTGGGAGATTGATGACTAGAGAATTGGCCAATTCCCCTTAACTTACTTCTTGTTTACATCAGCTGTGGGTTCTTCTGGTGAAAAAGAGGAAGAGTTCACAAATTCTTCTCTGTAAAAGAAAAGGTAATAAACTCATAATAGCTTTCAGTCAGAAAGAACAGTTTTTCTGTGTTTTTCATAGCCTTTAAACACAGTTCGCGATCCTTATTTCATCACTGCTTGTTTCTCGTAAGACTATACTGCTCAGACACCACGATTCAAGTAGAAGTAGGTCAGTGGCAGGAAAGGGAAGAAGAAAGTGAGACAAAAGAAGGAAGTATACCTAGCACTTAAAAGATTTACCAATGAAATGTTATCAGATAAGCAGTTCCAGATCTTGTGGGGTTGAGTATTAACTGGTATGGTATAATTTTATTTAGTTTCTTAGTTCACTTTACCTAATGGTCTGCTCCAGTAAGACAAAAAACATCTCAGATAACCAAACAAAACACACTGTTATAAAATGAAAAAAGTTAAAATTAATTATAAGAAAAGAAGAAGTGTCTGGTTTTAAGAAAAAAAAAGGAAAAGATTTTGCCTCTTTGTGGGCAATACAATAGATGTAAAGTTGAAATTTCTCCATAGCCAAGTTCAAGCAACACTTTCAACGCTGTATTTATATCAGCAGGTTCCAAGAGCCACTCTTTTCCTAGCTAATAGAGGAAAGTGGAAGATAAGAAAAAAGGAAATGCTCCATGCCCTGCAAGATGCCTTGTTTCTTGCCCTTAATATCACGTTGAACTGAATACGAGGATGACTTCTTTGACACAGCTCATCAACAGTTGAACACATTAATTTTGCCTCCAAAAAGAGTGTACCCTTTGTCATCCAATTTTTCATGGCTAGGCTTGCTATCTGTGAGTTAGGTCAGTCATCCAAGTCACCACTTCTTTTTGTAGGTGCTGGTTTACAGAAAATGAGAACAGATCTTAACTGCTTAGTGAGAAATTTTTGTAAACCTTAATGTTGTTTTTCCTGGAAGACAGAGGTTGGAAGTGTGAGTTTATTCTGAATACCTAATTTTAACTTTGAGTGTAATTTGCATGTTATGGTGTCAATACATTATTGTATGAATGGATTTTTACTCCACTGAAGCAACCCAACACAAGTGTAAAAACATCTTGGTGTATATCAGAGATTGCTTCAGCCCCCCTTTCCTTCCACCTACGTGATTGTGACCTTCCAGTACCTACCTAAAGGAGGCTACAAGAAAGCTGGAGAGAGAATTTTTATGAGGGTATGTCGTGACAGGACAAGGGGGAAGGGCTTCAAACTGAAAGAGAGTAGGTTTAAATTAGATATCAGGAAGAAATTACCTTGAGGATTACGAGGCACAGGATCAGGTTTCCCAGAGAATCACTTTAAGCCACATCCCTGCAAGTGTTCAAGGCCAGGTTGGATGGGGGTCTGAGAAACATGATCTAGTGGAAGGGGTCCCTGCCCATGGCAGGGGGTTGGAACTAGATGATCTTTAAAGTCCCTTCCAACACAAGCCTTTCTATGACTCTGTGATAATCAGATACTGAGAGTGCCATTCAATGTACTGAATGAAGGTGTCTGAATTGCAGTTCTCTGTGTATTATCAAGTCCTTGAGGCCCCTTTGCAACTCTCAAACTCAGTCAGCAGTGTCAAGAGCAGACTGGAAATGCCTTACAAAAAGTTGCGTTCTGGGTGACATCATTCTTGATATTGCAAAACCAAACTCGGATGCTCTTCCATTGCTTTTCAACCCTTTGTTTTGACTTGAAGGTGAGGTAAACAAAATTACTTTTTATAGCCAGGTCCAGCTCCGAAGAGAACATCCTTAAACCTCTTTCTTTTAACAGCCTTAGGACTCCTTTGAACTTTTATGACTTATAATATATTTTGGTTGGCACTAACATTGCCACAGGAGAGGCGGGTATATTGTATACTGCTGTCTCTTGAATCTTTCAGCTCTTGACCATAACAAAATGCCTCAGGGCCAGTGTCAGGGCAGGAAACACAGAACTATGCAAAATGCACTTCCCAGCTTCACACAGACGTTTTGCTGCAATAATTCATGTCTCATTTCCACCACTAGAGTAACAGAAAGAGTTGTATCATCTACATTATAAAAGCAGTGCAGTGTCAAATTTTCTACCTTATTCTTTTTCCTATGGGAAAAGTGATAAACACACTCTGCTTAGCTTTGTTCACCTCGTGACACTCTGCTTGTAGTGGTATTAAACATATTCTTTGGTGATATTTAAGTGCTACTTAGTATTGCCTTTTTTTTATATATATATTTTTTACTTATTTTACAGTAGATTTTTTTTATCTGAGACAGCATCTCTATTTAAATGTCATACCCCTAGTAATTTCTTGTATTTTATGTTACCTTGAGGATAAAAAAAACCCCTTTCTCTTAAGCAATACATAATTATGTATTACTCACAATGATTGATGGTTTGTTGAGTGCAGGATCATGAAATAGTACTCTGAATATTACAACACAGAAAGTCCCACCAAATCTCAAGGTTTCAGGAGCTGTCACACAGATCAGTCATTTTGTATTATAGTCATAAAGGCCTCCCAAAATGATTTAAGCAATAGTAAAAGAAAACACATTCTTCACTTGCAGAGTAGAGGCAACTTGATCACTGTAATTGTGGGAAAAGCAATAGGATATCACAAGGGAAAATAATCTGGAGACAGTTCAAATTTCTTCTACTCATTTGCTGGATGTTTTTTAATGTTATTTGATATGACCTCTAAATCAGAGCAGTTCTATTAAATGAAGTAAAATTGTGCATGCATCAAACCTTTAGGAAGATAATCTTTTTCAGAACTTCTTCAAAGAGGAGTGCTTTGAGCCCACAGCAGCTAAAGATATACGGCTGTACCTTTTCACCTCAGGAGTGTGCCCACAAGGAGCAGGATGGCATAGAAAGCCAACTGCAAACCTTACCTCTGATCAGGTTAGATCACTGATGTCCCTGTTTCCTGATAAGTGCAAAAATCTTCCCAAACTGTCTAACTTTGAGATAGAAATAGTTTATTGTGGTGATGAACTCCCCTCACCCTGTTCTTTCTTCTCCCTCCCCACACCCCCCTCTGCTCCATATTCACATATTCATTCCTTCATAAAGGAAAAAAAATGTTCTGGACACTAGTATTGCCAGACAATGTTGAAGGGTTGGACAATGGCTTCTGAAATGCCAAGATGAGAGTCATTTGAAGATCTTACGGGCTTAGCTCACAGATACCAGGTGGGAATTATTTATATTATTCCTGTGCAAAACAAATCAGAGAGTGATAAGCATCTTATAATTTGATCAAAAAGACAGAAAAGACTAGGTAACACTTCCTAAAAATATATAACCGAAGACATGCAAAATGGACACTTGCACTACTTTGTTAAGGAAACTTCCCCGTCTGACCATTGCTGAGACTCCAGGACAGTGACACTCCCAAGGCCAGAGATTTTCATTGCTGGGACCAGAGCCCCTTCACACTGGGTGGGTCCAGTGATCGACAGGGGCCCTGCTTGTCTCTCCATACACCTCACTCAGACAGCCAGACCAGGTTTCTTTACTGGATCCACTACAGGTTTCCCATTGCAGAGTCTCAGATGTCCAGTTCCATAAAACAATTTATTCATGGCACACTAACACAGAAACAGCCCCAGCTGTTTTGTACCAACAAAGCAAAGGCTAGGCTTTTATACCCTCAAAGTGTGCCCACAGGAAATTCTCACTCTTCCTGCCCAGTCCTCCACTCCTGCTGAGTCTCCCAGCATCCATCAACCTGGCTGTCACCACCTGTCTTTGTGCCCTTTGTTAACCAAAGTGCTGGCAATTCACAGCTGCTTGTCTAGGACTCCCACCCAGAGCTCAACCTGCATCTCAATTTTCATCTAGCAAACCCAGCTACCAGCACCAGATGTATTCCTCAACACCTTGCACAGACAATAGTGTTTAGCAGGCATGGTTGTGTATTCAACTTAAAATAAGCTAGAACAGTCCACCAAAACTGTTTTCTTTGATTTGCATGCAGAAAAGCTATTCCATTTAATGAGACTCACTCACACAGAACTGTAGGAAACGAAAAACTAAATCAGGCCCTTTGTCCTGGGGTGACTCTCAAACCAGGACACCCCTTGACAAGTCTAGAGAATTAAAACTCAAACCTGTTAATATAAAGACAATACTATCATAAACTTTAAATGAATACTTTATAAGCAAAAATATATCACAGGAAACCAGAGCTAGATGAAGCATTCCAGTGAAAATACTTTTGACTTTTCTGATCAGGAAATGTCAATTTTAAATACATAACTTTTTCTTCCCCATTAGAACGTGACAGTTTTGATGGCTCTAGCCATCAAAAAAGATGGAAAAGAAATTCAGTCATGTTTTTGGCAGTGACACAGTTTGCCACACAAAGAAAGTCGCTCGGCCATGGTACAAAGCTTTTGAGCTGACCTGCTGCAAAAGGAGAAGATCTTCAAGACCTTTATGCTTTCAAGTATTTGAAAGATTTGGAAGGAAGAAAACCATCATATTAGTCAGTTCCATCCCCAAAATTTTTACTTTTGTGATATTACATAGTAAGTGATTAAAAAACATTTTTTTCATGTGTAATTGTATAGCCCATCATCAGCTGAAGTAAAGAAGCATTGGACAATAGTCTCTATCTCTTCCAGTCTCCAAGAGCTTTAACTAATGGGAAGGATGACAGTATGTCAGGGATGCTTGTTCTCTAAAGAGCTGGAGAGAGGAATCCTTTGCACCGGAAATTTTTGCTGATTTGAGGTCTCAGTTATCTCCTTCTCTATTCACTCACACTATGCAAGAGACTGGGGAAAGAGCTCTGAAGAACAAAGCAGGCAGAAGTGCCTTGAGTTATTTTGTCCAATATCTTTTTCCAGTAGAAAGAATCTTACACTATTGTGGCTCCTTTGATTTGTCAGTTGGCCTTAAATTAAAGCAGAGACATGGTGAGTCTAAGGGAGCAAAATGTTTCTGACCACTACACAGTGATGGTTTCATATGTTTTGCTTTGTGCACATTTGCTTGTTTCCATTGCCATTGACACAAATAATATTGCCTTTAAGACAAGAAGTGAATCACTGCCACAAGTGTGAGCTGTATTGCAGCACTGCCCTGCCTTGCAGTGTTATGCACTTTGCTGTGCATGTCACTCCCGTGGTTCCTCTGATGATGTTCCTGCACACAGATGCAGTGGAGCAGCAGGGAGTAGTTGCACACTACACACATCAGGGCAGTAAAACACACTCACCTCTCCACCACACTGTTGGTAGACACACTGGAGAAAAGATCTAACACATGATCTACTTCTAGTCCTGGGACTGCTGCACTGTGGCTTGGGGCTGCTGAGGGTGACCAGCAGCAGAGGTAGGTCAACGCATGATGGGGTCGTTTTGAAATCACTACAGAAAAGTAGAAAGGCAAAATATCAATTGCAGTGCTCTTATTCAGCTGGTAATGAACAACGCCTGCTGGGGATATAATGTGTGTGGTCATTTGCACAAGTGCACTTTCTGCCAAGCGCTTACATGTGTGTTACTTCTTCAACGAAATAATTTTTCTGCCTTATGAAGATGAACTAATTGTTGCCATGGTAGTAAACACTAGAGGATGAAGTTATTAGAATTTAGATTAGTGTGCTGGTTTTGGCTGGGGTAGAGTTAATTTTCTTCACAGTAGCATGGGGCTGTGTTTTGGATTTGTGCTGGAAACAGTGTTCATAATTCAGGCTTTTTTTCTTCACTGCTGAGCAGTACTTGCACAGAGCTGAGACCTCTTCTGCTTCTCATCTCATCCCACCAGTGAGGAACCTGGGGATGCACAGGCAACGGGGAGAGGACACAGCTGGGACAGCTGACCCCAAATGACCAAAGGGACATTCCATACCATATGACCTCATGCTCAGCATATAAGGAGGGGAAGAAGAAAGAAGGGGGAGGGGACACATTTGGAGTGATGGTATTTGTATTCCCAAGTCATTGTTGCACATGATGGAGCTGCTTTCCTGAGGATGGCTGAACACCTGTCTGTGCATGGGAATTTGTGGAGGAATTCCTTGCTTTTCCTTGCTTTCATATGCAGCTATTGCTTTCCCCCTTAAGCTGTCTTTATCTCAACACTGTCTTTATCTTTTCCTCTACTGATCTATCCCCATCCCACTGTGAGTGAGAGGCTTGTGGGGCTTAGTTGCTGACTGGGGTTAAACCACAACCATCAGTCTAGGGTTTTTTTTTAATTTAAGTCAGTTTTTTTAGCCATAGGGTGGGAAAGAAGAAAGATTTTTGTGTACTGCAATAATCCCCACTTAGGCTGAATCCATCAAAAACTTTTCAGTAGCTGGTTTGTGAATAATTTTGTATCACAGTATCACAGTGCTTTCAACAGAGATATTTCAGTTAAAACATTGTTGCAGATTTTTAATGATTTGCCTGTTAGGAGTGAAAGGCCTGACTTTTTAATCAGGGTGGAATTTCCATTTGAAGCAACAACCAGTGTGCGCAAGGAAAATTCTTACCTTGCTCTGCAGCTGAATACAAAATAAACCATTTAAAAATAATATAAGATAGCTGATTGTAAGTCTTTATTTATATTTTGACAGTGCTCTGAAGACATTGCAATTCTAAATCCTTCAAACATGGATAGGCTTTCCCCTGATACAAAATAGATGAGGAAGCAAAATTAAGGCAATAGCAATGGTCTTCTGAGCACGGTAGTCATATGGATCATTTTATTGGGATCAGCATCCTCATAATTTCTAAATCACTCACATAAGTTTTAAATCTACCATTGCAATTATTTTCAAAGCAGTCTCATCAGTTTTAAATCTACTGTCACAAATAACATGATTTCTTGGGAGTTTCACAAATCACCTTGATCTGGCTGCTTAGCATTTCTCTCAGGCATTTCTCATATTTTCAGCTCAGGACTTTAACCAAATAAAAATTTTTACATGTGTATTTCCTGCCTTTCCTACTTTCCATCAGTCCTCCATCACCATTAGAGGCAATTCAAATGAAAGCATTGTCCTATTTTCCAGGACATTAGATAGTTATGTATTTCTCTTCATCTTTCTCCTCATGAAGGTTGCCTAACAGGGTGTTATTGTTTTCTGTCATTTTACTGAAATAGCTCATTAGAGGTACCATTCCCAGAAGATGATCTTCCTGATAATATACAAATATTAGTATTCAAAGCATCTTTCAGTTTTGCCCTCACTTAATAGCGATGTACACAGAACAAAAGCCAATGAGTAGTGCTCAGATTGCTTGGTGGATCTTTTACGTTCCTCATTTCTTGTGACATTTCTCAAAATGGCTTCATGACCCTAAAAGAATCCTGGAGACAGGATACGTGTTTTCTGATAGTGTGAGTATATGTTACAAATCCGTTTTGAAATCCATGCATTTTTTATTTGTCATAGCAACAGCTAAATAACTTACTTTACGGTAACAACCCAACAATCTTCTACAAACTCTAAACTGTTACTAACCCAAATTATTGGTATTTCAAATTTGCAGTGTGTGCTCCAATTCAACAAAATGGTTAAACACTTGAATAGTTTTATACGCTTGAGCAGTTCCTGCTGAATAGATTAAAATAATCTTGCAGTATTCGATTGCTTAAATATCTTTATGAATTGGAGTCTAAATTTACTGCTGAAACATACATGCTTTTTGTAGAAATGCCTGTCTTTTAAAACTGTATTTTTAATAGACAAATACTGGGTTGTGACTCCAATCTGGTACTTGTGTTTGGAACAAAATCTTTGGAATTCAAGCATGTGCTTCTTACAGTCCGTGCCATTGTGTTCAAAATACTTCAATTATTTTATTTTAAAATTACATCAGTGATAAAAATACTGAGATTTTAAATCACTAAAGATAGTCTTCACAGTTATAACTGAATAGGTTAGATAATTTGCTATTTACTTCCTGATCACATGGTCTCTTTTAATGATACCTTTTAATCAGCAAACATAAGGAATAATCAAGAGAAATATATATGTGATAGAGCAAGCAAAAAAGCAGGAAGGTGTTTTTCATACTGGAGTGTGAAAAAAACAATTAAAACAATAAAAAACATTAATTAGGAATGTGCTCCTGCAGTTTCTCCTCATTGCCTACTAACAACAAAAACTAAAAACCTGCAATAATATATAAAGCAAATTTTGTCTTGTTCTAAAACATTCTGAATTAGTAAAATTCTGTGTTTAACTAATTCTACTTTAAATTACTTTGCATGAAAATTTTGGAGACAACGTTTCTCTTTAGCCTTTGAGGCTTCTTGTGTCATTATTTACAGCACCTTGGTACAACAGTGACCAATTCTGCAATTGGAATTCAGTAGCGTCCTAAGAACTAATTTTTCCTATCCCATGAAACATAGGAGAATACTGGCAATTCTAGTTCACATTAGATGAGATAAGGATATTTTTAATTTTTCAGTGACCTAGTCTTTAAAATAAACAAAAGTCTATTAACCAAACAAGAGAAGAAAGAGAGAAAAAAAAAAAAAAAAAAAGAGGACTGGAGAAGCCCCATCTTCATGGAATATTTATTTTTACAGATGCAAAGAGAAATTTCAGCCTACTATTGAAAACTATTTCCCAGTGGTATTTCTTGTCAAAATTCGTGTGTTTCTACAAACAGAGGAGAAAACAGAAGTTTTGATTGATAGGAAATTGCCAACTACTTGTAACAACAATACTTCTACTGAAGCAATAAAAGTAAAGGAATTATATGCTTCATTCTGAGATCAGAAGTGTTTCATACTCAAATGCATTGTATGCTGTTGTCAAATAGTATTATAGAAATAAATAAAAGTTTGACTGTCAAACTGAATATTTATAGCATTTTTTCCCCCTCTTATTTACACTACTTTCCACTTATGAATTTGGCTACTGTGAGGTCAGAAATACATGCTTTCCTTTGGGGCTGACCTTGAGCTGTGAAATTATGGATGGCTGGAAAAGAACAGCAAAACTGAGCCAGAAAAAATGCAAGAGACACAAAAAAACCCCTCACGGATATTTGGAAAATAGGAGTTCTCTGATATTATGAAAAGATAATACACAGGAGGATAGTAAAAAGGAAATCACTTTTCAAGTGCATTAGAGGTATCAAACTTGATTTTTACTGGTATAAGCTGAAGTAGCACAAGTGGCAAGACAGGCTCATAGTTCATCTATTTGAAGAGAACAAATGTCAGGCCATCAAAACACAATGCAAGCAAGGAAAAAATGGTAACTGCTCACAGTATCATTGATACAGAGAATTGCATGAACTGCCAAATTCCGAGACAAACTGTAACGAGCAAAACTATAGGTTCAATGTTCAGTTGACTGTCATCTGGTAAAAATCACAGAAACCGAAACAGTGATTCCTGGATAAATCAGATCCTTAAAAATAAGACCTAAGTCTTATTACAAACCCCTCATCTTTGCATTTGGGATGTTTTTTCTGCCAAGAAAACAGGCATTTTACTGAATGTCACTGGGTGAGTTTCTACCTGCTCACACTCCAGAGAAAACTTATCCAATTTGTTTCATATGTAGATTAAAACGAGAAGTGAGGATGAGGAGTGCTGGGGGAAGGGGTGGAGTGAGGGTATATTCTAAACATGCTGGAATTGAAAAAAATTAAGAGTGTCTAGGCTAAATTGGACTAGAAATCTGTTTAGGCCACTATCTCCAGCAGGGACTGATGGCATATGTCTAGGGAAAAGCAGAATAAGACAAGCTTATAGCAACATTCCTGTGTTCTGTTGTCCCAGCCTCTAAGAGTTCATAGCTCAGGGATTTCCAAACCCAGGTGTGGTATCTTCATGTGTAAGAAGATGAAAGAAGCTAAACTAATGAGATATCTGAGCAATGAACCCTCTGCCTAAAGAATCCCAAAGCAGTTGTGATTAAGGTAGAAGAGATTCAGCACCTGTTTTTTTCTACGGATAATATCCTGAATGTCTGCACTGTTACCATTTTAAACTTAGTTCAGGTGTCATTACACTACGTTTGCAAGAGTAACTTCAGGGAAGATGCATTTCAGCTATGTGACAATCATAGATACAGACTACACAATTTGCAGTGCTCCTGCACTGTTCTAAAATATGCTCAAAATGGTAAAAAAAAATTGAAACATCATCTTGCTTCAATGAGAAAAATGACAGCAGCATGTATTTTGTACAGTTGAAAACTGGTTTTCTGAGTTTTTTCCTCTGGTGAAGAACCAATTATTTTCAAAGTTCTTCTCAGGACAATATTTTGTCCTGTCTTTAATGTCAATGTTTGCTTGAATTATGATTAAATAAAGAAAACTATTTTCTATCTCCAGAGTATGTAAGAGACATATGTAACTTTGGAATGCTCACCTCCAGAATAAGGAAAAATTAAAAGAAAGGAAAAAAAAAAAAGAAAACCAGAAGTACATATAGAATGGATTTCATCAACATTATACTATACTTGGGATATAACATACAGCTGTTTTGTATCTACTGCTTTTCTGAATTCATGCCTATGTTACTGAAGTGGTTACAAGCAGATATATTTTTTTCATATAAGAAGCAGTTCATTATGATCTATAGGAATGAGATAAAGATGGTAGGTTTTTGGCTTTTTAAAAAAAATTATTAGAATCATGAAATCATAAAATGATTTGGGTTGGAAATGATTCTAAAGATTATCTTTTTCCAATTCCCCTGGCATTGCTTAAAGCACCATCCAATCTGGCCTTGAACACTTCCAGGGATGGGAAATCCAGCTTCTCTGAGCAACCTGTTCCAGTGCCTCACCACTCTTGCAGTAAAGAATTTCTTCTGAATATCTAACTGAAACCTACTCTCTTTCAGTTTAAATCCATCACAGAAGTCCTATCACTATAGGACCTTTATTGAAGGGGTCCCTCTCTAGCTTGACCTGCTGGACATACCTCTTTTGATGCAGCCCAGGAGACAGTTGACTTTCTGGGCTGCCAGTGCACACTGCCAGCTCATCTTGGGTTTCTCATCAACAAACACCCTGAATTATTTTGTGCATTTATTCCTGATAGAAAATATTCCTAATAGTTAATATGAAGTAGAAGCACAGTTTATATTCTTATGATATCCCTTATGACTTTTTCAGCCAAAGCATTCAAACATTAAGGATGGTTATGGAATAAAAAGAAATTCCAAGATGGAGACCACAAAAACTCAACAATGCTTAGGCAGAAAACTTTAGCTTTCTATGACTCACGGTAGCTGTGAATCCTCTATCTGAACAACAGAAAATAACATTATCAGCACCTTACACATTGTAATAGAAGATTTCTTTGAAATTCTCTCTTGATTATGATGTTGTTATTTCTCTATTATAACCAAGAACCAGCACATACATGGCACATTTCAGCTGTTCAGAGTAGCTCTCTATGTTCTTTTTTCTGAAAGAACCGTAATGCTTTTTTGTGGTATTTTCTTTCCTTCTGTTAAATGATTTAGAGGTCCCCTTCAATAAAGTCATTTAGCATTTCTTTTCTAAAAGAAGGTGAACTAGTTTAGTGTTTTTATGGTATGTAGGTACCATTGATTCTAGCGTATTCTGAAGATTCCAAGGCAAGAGTACATAGAAGGAGGTTGATGCAATTGCCTCGCTTTTCTTTCGTATTAAGTAATCTAAGTTGCAGAAATGCAAGCTGATTAACCAAATTATTCATAAGGACAACACTCTCATTCCCTTCAATAGTGTGCATGGAAGTGATAAAACAAGCAAACACTTGTGTAACTTTATATAGCCTGGTAGACTAAGAGAAAACTCTCTTGGCAGCAGGTGGTGGATGCAATGAAGATAAAGCAATGAACATAAAGAGAATTGGTGAGCAACAATTAGTAAGAAAAGTACACCGTTTCCCCATTTGGTACTTTGTTACTTATGCAATCACATATAGGGAACTCATTATCATACCAACAGTCACATATTTCTTTCCTGAAGATAAAAGATATCTGAAATTTTGCATGCAAAGATTTTTTTTTTTTTTTATTAGAATGTAGATAGGAAAAAGCAAATATGTGTGTGCATATTCTGGAAAGAAGTTATATTGCACAGGTGATGAAATGTTAAGGAAAATGCATTTTCATTTTCCTGTTTAGGAGTGTGATGCTGTGATATGCCTATGTAAAACAGTCTCATTAACCAGCCTGAATATTTGATGGGAAAACCTAGTTAGCTGAAGTCTAGATCCAGAAACTGAGAATTAGGGATAGTTGTACAAAATTCTGCAGGACTAGGGACAGAGTAGCTGCAGTACACAACAATATTTCCATGTTGTATTATCTGACTCTGATCATAACAAAAGCCCTAAACCTGCCAGTTTGCCAGATTTTATGTCTCCCGTTGTTTTCAAAGACATAATCATTGACTGTGCACCTCCACTCATAAGGATTTCCAGTGCTGTGCATAAACATGGTGGGATTGCTTTAACTTGCAAACATCATGAATGTAAAATAAATAAGACAACACAATACAACCGATCCTTGGTTTATTTTACAGTGATTATGTAAGGCATAGTCCACAGCCACATGGTACCTGTTAAACATTTATTCTTGTTCACTCATGAAAAGCTGGCACGATACTTGAACATAACCCATCCCCATCGATATTAATTGCAAAGCTGAGATCAGTTTTTTGTCAGTCTGCAGCCGCTGCATTGTCTAACTTTCTTAACGATCCTGATTTCTTATGGTAACATGCCCAGTTACATTTCCACACAGGATACCTATAAATATTCAGCTGAAGACTGAAGGGGTGAACATCGTTCATGGAGGAACTGTAAGGTGTAAATTAGTTATGGTAAAATCTTGTTTTTCGCGTGGCTCCGTGGGTCAGCAGGCTGGCTGGGAGCGGCTTGTTCAAAGGATCTTTTGCACAAAGATCTTCGCGCGCTCAGGTAGCGCTGCCAGCCCCCAGTCTCAGCCTGTGCCGTCCAGCACTCAGCTGACCCACGTGTGTTGGAGCGTCCACGCGTGCACTAGAGAGAGAGATGGCTCTTAGGCTTGAGTCCAAAGGTGTTTATTCGGTGAAGTCCATGTGCCAAGAGAGCGAATTCGCCTTGGGTAGGAGGTTAAAAAGGGGGTCCCGAAGCAAGGCGGGGTTTACATAATTCAGCCAATCAGGGGAGAGGAGGACAGGGTCAGCTACACCTGAGACGCCCACCATCTGGGCACCTCTGACGGCCCTTCCGGCTCATCGTCCGATACCACAGTAAAATGCCTAAGCTTACACCCTCTGAGTTTCTGCAACAGTTTATTTCTAGATGGATTTCTGGATATTCCTAGACATAAGGGATGAGTGTAAGAACTTCAAAACTTAATTAAGCTCAAGTTGGTATACAATTGTCTTGTCTTATGCAGAAGCAACAAATTGTCCCTGATGGCCAAAAGTCAGCTTGGTACACTACTGCATCTGACAAAACAATATAAGGGACAACATGGGAGTGAGTGTGGGGCATAATCAAGCAGGGTAGAAACACTGAACTTTTTAATTCTTAAATAGAAACCAGTATCCATATCTGCTACAGGTTGTCATTTATCCTTTCTCATCTATGACAGCTAGTCTAACATTTTAGCAAGTAATTTCTATTTATCACAAGTTCCGATCCCAGACAGAAATATGGACTTTTCCTCAAAAGAGAGTAAGAAGCACAAAAGTTATCCAGTAATTTTGCCCATATATACTGTTCTCATGACATCTATGTCATAGTCCTTGTCAGCTATGCAGAAGAGCAATGTGATTCTTCTTACAGGTTCCTGTTTAATAACGCCTTATTTAGGGGAAAAAAAAAAAAGAAATTACTATGTAAGAGGACTAGTGAAATTTCTAGTGATATTTTGCTATAAAAGAAGCCTAATAAAACAGCCAAGTTAGAAAAGATGTGTAATATGCCATCTCCTTTTTTACTATTTCATTGGAGTCCTGTACATGAATAGAAGGAAACTAGAAGCAGGGCCGAGGGTTCCTGAACTGCATCCTCATTTCCCTGAGAACTGGAAATATGTTTGTATTTCAAAGACTTTTCAGCAGATTTCTTTCCCCACACGAACTTAATTGTATTTTCACAAGGACTGTTCCTGTTTTCGATGACTCTTCATGGCTTTAGATGCTTGTGTGTATAATGGTGTTGAACTCATACCACCATTTGTTTTCAGTCCATCTCTTCTCTTGGGTTTGAACTATCTACTCCAGGATATAAGGCCAGAGTACTTCACCTACACTCAATATTTATTGGACAAGGATTCTCACTAGAATTTAGTGATCAAATCTTCTGTTTAGTTTGCAACAGTTAACCTGCTATCCAGATGTGAAGGAGAAAAGGTTTCTCACTTTGCTTTTCTGGGTTCACTGTCATGGTACCTCATTATATTCCTGTAAGAAATCCTTGTGCTCTTGTAAAGGAAGGTTTTCCTTAAAGGTTAAATGTCCCTTTTCCTGACAGATTTTCTATAAGTATAATGTTACAGTGGCTTAATGATTCTTGTTCAGCTTTGCAACAGGGAAAGCTTAGACAGGTGTCTCAAGAGAAAAATCCTCTAAAAATAGGCTTGCAGAAATGTTGTACTAAGTATTGAAAATTGGTTAAATTACTTGCAGTAGGTGGGGGCACATAATTCTGTTTGCTTCTTTTCCAAATCCTATGACTAATGTTCACCTTCATAAAAGTTATTTTTGCTTTGGGAGCCACTGCAGTTCATCTTTACTTCTTCCGGCACTTTATAAGCACTTTGTAGTAAATCATCTGGACCCAACTACCTGATCTCATGTATTGGTTCATCAACCTCTTTCTTTCAAATGTTAAATCATTTGTAGAGTTAAATTTTAAAAAATGAGGGAAATTATGCTGAATTCATGAACATATAACTAAATTAACTCCAAGAAAGTAATTCAGCTGGTAAAGGTGAGTGATATATATTTATTTTAAATTGGTTTTGTCAGAATATTCTATTAAATTAAATAAAAAAATTACAATTTAATGCCGTGATTTCATTCTGTCTATTTAAAAGGCTTGATTCATTAATTATTTAAAGCAGAGATTATCTAGCTTGAAATGAATGTACAATTAAATCTATCTCTAAGTTGATTTGTATTATGCACTGCAAAATTCATGGCTGGCTAAATATCTTGTTTATTATTTTGAATGGGCTGCAGCCAGGTATGCCAAGAACCTGTAACAAACCCATTGAAAAAAACGCTGTTTCCTCACCTCCCAAAACCTCATGAAAGCAATACTTAACCTCTGGCATAACATTTTCCAGATTTAGAGGCATTCCTATTAAAGAACTGGGCAACCTGAGGGCAGAGTTTGGCCCGTTGTCTTTGCACTTCCTACCTGCTGCTTATTAAGTATATAATTAAGCTGTCTGTGGCTTTTATTTCGCAAATGTGCATTCATCCGATATGTGAAGGGGGAGGGGAAGCCTCAGACCATTCTTCTTAGTCTTCAATTTTCCCATTAGGATGTACTCCGAAAGGAAATTAAATTGGTGTTGTGCTGATGATTTATTGCAGGAAGGAACACAGTTTGCACAGAGAAAAGTGCAATTTTAATTTTACACAGTTCACTAATAGCATATTTATATGTTCTGCCTATAGATATTGCAGTAAAGATGACAGCGTGGGTTTGTCTTCTATAAGGGGAAAAAAAATAGCTGATTGTCACTTTTAATATATAATTTTAACATATTTTCTCTACAATAAAAAAGGAGTTTTCTAATTAATTTGTATTATTAATTCAAAGAAATCTACACTTTTAAAAACTTAGAGGCTGTTTGCATGTGACACTGACATATATCTAACCTTAAGTATATATATCTATATATACATATATCATATATCTAAAATTAAAATATACTGGCATACATGGGCACAATTACAGTAAGAGTTCAAAATGTTTATTATGCATTTTTAAATCACATAAGTAGTTTTCCAAAGTCACCTAAATGATGTTGCCTGCAATCAGCCCTCTGGAGCTGGCAAGTTAGGAACTCCTGCTGTTCATGCTAATGTATTTTGCATTATTATCTCACTTCAGATGATGCCGATTTGTGAATCAAAATGTTAATTAATTAGATAAACAATATACACCATTGACTTGTATTAGACTTGTGTAATCTCTGTGTCATGCTACCACCCACTTATTTAACCTCTGGGTTAAAAATATAGTATTTTCTTTAGGATGGGACAGAAACGTGTTGTTGTCAGGAACTATTATCTAGGAGATATGGAAGGTCTAAATGCCCTGTTACAATTTAAATATAACCAAATTAATTTTTTTTTTAAAATTATCTGAGAAGTTATTGCACTGTCTTGTGAGAGACAACTCTGCATGAATCTTGTAGAAGGGATTCGATATTTCCTCTTTTTGAATTATATCCTTAGTAATTTGGAGTTAACTTTCCTAGATAGCATATGATAGCATATGCTATTTGATGTGGGACACAGTGTGCTTTTTTCCACAGTCTATTCTACTTCTGATTCCAGGTGCTTAAATTTATCCTCTATAGAAAAGGAAGAGAAAAGTACTTGCATAGTTAGCAAGACTTTGCTAGTTCACATTTTCAGAAAAGAAAGGACTTGGAATTACATATAATGATTTCTGGAAGAATGGGATGTAATTATTCCTTCATTCCAAAAGACATTGCAAGGTCTTGAATCAATACTATCTAAACAATTTTTTTCTGATGAGCTAATCTGTCTGCTACCAGATTGGTCGCATGTAGTGTTGTAATAGATGTAAAGGATGATTAAAAGGGCAAAATTCCACAAATACAAACTTAAAAGTTTATAATTACATAAAAAGAATCATATGGCACCATAACTTTAGTGAATAGTAATTACTATACACTCTCAGTAAAAATGAAAAGACCTGACTGGAATTCTTATATATGCAATCATTTGGCAAGGTAAAGGCATATTAGAGCTGGTTATTCAGCTCTTCCTTTTAAATTTCGCTTGCCAGAAAATATCTTTTGTAATAGTGGGGGTGGTTTTTTTTCTTCTCTGAAAAAACCATGACATAATGAAAGAAAAGTACCTATTGGTTTTGGAGATGTTTCTCCAGTCTTTTTTTTTTTTTTTTCCTTTATCGTTTTTTCTTTTTTGTTGGCAAAATAAGAAAAAAAAAAAGAAAAGAAAAAAAAAAAGAGGGGAAAAAAAAAAGAAGGGAAAAAAAAAGGAGAAGGAAAAGAAGTGGAGAGGAAAAGCAAAGCTCTTCCGTTCCCCAAATCTGAATGCCTAAACTTCTCCAAACTAGTTAATGTGATGTTTTCAAAATCTCTGCAATCAAATTACTTAAACACTTTTTCTCCTATTTCCATTTGATTTGTTCTTTATGTCACCATTCTGTACAGAAGCGGATAAAAGGCCTTACGAATGGACAGGTAGAAGAACCATTTCTAATGAAGATGGATGTGTTGTTACTGCTGTGTAGCAGAGCATTAAACTTTCTGACACAGGTTGAAGTCACCACATTACACAGAGCATAAAGAGATGTGCAGTGATGGGCAGAAAAAGGTAAGTAAAAAGATCTGATTAAACACTGAAAAATACTATTCTGATATATGCATTTGAATACTGAATGAAACAGCATAACCTCAGAATATTTTCTTTAATTTTGGTCTACTGTATCCCTTCTGGTTTATATTACTCACTCAGGTGTGGTATTCCTCTCATACTCTCTAATATTATTCAATTTCTCTTGGCATTTTGCCCATTTACTGTAATTTACTACTGCATAAATAGAGCAATAAGGCTGAAATATTGGGGGTTTTAATAAATACATATTTTATTTTAACAGTGCTTTTTACTGAGCTAGCTAGTTTTTATGGCTACAAGTGTTCTTGTTTAGCTGAAAAACCAATCCTCCATGCATTTAAACAGCTCAGGCTTTGCAATATATTCAGGAAGATCTGCCTTAAAGTGGTACTGAATCATTATTATTCCTATTTTATAAAGATTGCTCAAAGTTAGCAAAATCACTTTCAGAGTTTTCTTTGCTGGACTGGTCTTCCTGTACAAACCCAAGCAGGAGGAACAGGGGACCTTCGAAGAGGAGAGATGCTGTCTGCTGCATAAGCAGTAAAACATTAGTGGGAGGGAATCTGGAGAAGATGAAGAAAACAACATTAGGAAGCAAGAATGAGAATTAATGATAAGTAAAGAGAAAGTTTGTGAAGATAATAAATAAGCAATTAATTATGAGAACAGTGGGAGCTATCTTCTAGTTTTATGTTGATTTTTAGCATCAGCTGTTGTAGAGCAAGAATGCAACAGGTACTCACAGTCTTAAGGGATCTGCTTGAGACCAGATGGTTACTCAAATCTTTATCTGTTAATCAATAAGACAAAAAATAAAGTTCTGAGGCCTCTAAAGTAACAGTGTGTTTTATTAGATTTCACAGAAAAAAATTGTCACACATGACTTCATGTTGCTTCTCCTTTTAGTGTTTTGCTTAAAGAAATTAAAGTAAAATCACTTGCTCCATAAATAGATGTTACAGACTGCTTTGTGGAACTAACATTTTTCAAAGTCACGAAGAAAGCTGAAAAAAAGTGTTAATATTCATGTTGAGAGACCACATTTTTGTTTCAACAACGGCCTTCCTTTTATCCTTATTTTTCTATGAACTTACATATTTTCTCCTTTTCTCTCTCTGAAGTACTTGTGAAAGTCTAATAAAGGCTGCCACGTGGCGTTTCAGAACCTTTTATAGACACCACAAAGTGAGACAATTCTATGTTATGTAAATGCCCATTGCCCACCATAGGTATTTCGAGGATGATGATCTATTTCTTCCTAAAGCTGAGAAGAAAAGAGGCATGTGAGTGGCATGTGCACATCTGTGGATTCCACCCCAGTTAAGGGGTACCTCACTACTCATGTTGTGCATTATGGTTGTCATTAAATGACTGCACACCTCCACACTGAACCCAGGGTAATGTCCCCCCCAGCAACCAGGCTGCATGTTTTCTTGGTTTGGTGCATCAACAAACTCAGGGATTTTTTTTTTTTAAGTCTTTCATAAGAGCTGAGAGATTTTAACCTCTGCTTTAACTCAAATAGGAAGCAAATTTAACCTGATATCTACAGAGACAAACCTTTTATCCAATACACAAGGAAAAAGTCCTGGCACAGAGATCAAGTAGGATTTTTCCATACTCCTCTTTGCTAAAAGCTGGATTCCCATATGCATGGTTACAATTACAATACATGAGCATCTCATCCAATCCTTTCTATCCTTGCAAGACTTTTTTGGGAGTTTAGGGGGAACCAACCTACTGCACCGTTTGCACAGGTGCGCAGAAAGTTTTGTTAGTATTTTCTGTGGAGTTAATGACACAGAAGTTACATAATAGACCATTGCTCACCAAAGACTGTTGAGTCTCCATTTACCAGATCATGTGGAAGTCTGTCCCTTGCAAGCAACTGCTGTCACCTCTTGGACCTCTTTCAGACCTTTGTGCAGGTTCTCCACACATCAAAAATTTCTGTGGCTTTCCCTGTTTTCACTTATGTTTTCAAGCTTCCTCTAAAATTTGTAATTTTAAAGTGGGCTCTCAGTATCCTCTAGTAATTACCACTGCATTCCTATTTCAGCCTTTTTTTTTTTTTCTGGCCTACTAGTGTTTGGAAGTCTGTAGTACACTTGAGCAGCAAAAAGTCTGTAGTACCTTTGATCAGCAAATCATTTCTGTTGTGGCAGATAGTTCTGTTTAGTTAGGGCATACCTACATGACCAAACTCTGTCTTTGCTTTGGTTTGGAACTACATGAAGTTCCAAAGTTCCTAGTTCTTTTAGAAGGAGGATAACCATGCTAGCACAAAGTTTTACTCATAGAAATAAGTCCTTCTGAAGAGTTCATTGGTTGCTATTGTAACACTTTTGCACTTTCAACAAGCATTTTAGTGCCCAGTGGATCCTACTCATCTCTCAGCTTACTCAGATCAATGGTAGCAGCAGTTTGCAATTCATCTATTAAATTGTTCTCCTTCATCATTAGCGTACTGCTACCTATGCAGAAGGTGACAAACAATGAAAGATAAAATGTGTAGGTGGCTTGTTTTGTGGCTGTGCATAGTCCTTCACAGAATCACTGCCTGGCACGGTGTTTGTTCAACATTTTCTTCATAAACAATATATTTTCTTCATATTTTCAAATGTATCAAAGTGATCTGTTGATTTTTATAGAAGCTCTGAAGATGACTTCAGTGGTGATGATCTGCATGAGGCATGAGAGGTCTACCTACCACTAGTCTTTTTGTTCAAAGTAAAGGAAGAAAAAAGAGGCAGTTGTGCAACTTAATTTGTTATATCGTAAGGTAGTTATCTAAAAGAGGCCAGGTGAGCCCAGAACTATTTCTCCCATTTATTAAAACACAAATTCTAAGCAGCTGGCTCAGAGATAAATCTATTCTGTAGATATCTAGCATGAGGTAGCCCAAACTTCCTTGGGCTGGGAGTGTTAGGTTTCACATGTTTTTGGCAAGGTACTCTTTCGTACATACAGTAAATGCTTTCAGGTAAACAAATGTTCTGTAATTTGATTATTTTTTAATGTTTTTTTTTCTTTTCCTTTAGAGTTCGAACTTGACTTAATCAGTTAAATTTTTCCCCCTTACTTATTTTCCTTTTTTGGTATTTCCTTGTGTTGGTCGCTTGTCACGACAGTAGTTATAAGCCATACATAGAAATTTTGAAAGTAGTCCATTGTCATTGTATGGTTTGGCCATGTCTTAGAGGACTTCCTTTTTGTGACTTAATTCTGTTAGTTTTAATTCGGTTTTTTCCACTTCTCCTGTTTTGTTTTGATTTTTTCTACTATAATGTAAATTCTTGAATTCTATCTAATACTGTTTCAGCCCTATTGCTCATGTAATTGTGATCAATATTATATTAATCCCATTTGACATTTTTGTCACCCATTCTTTTCTCTATAGTGAACATGGACTGTTTTTAACTAAGCTTCCTGCATGATACAGCACATAGGTCATCATCCTAATTCTATCCAATATATACTCTGACACATCGTTTCATTATTCTCTTCTGCTGCATTTTGGATCTGGTTTTTTGTCATTCCATATTTGTCCTGGTGTTAATTCCTTACCCACTCTTACTCACATACACAAACGGTAAAGACATCATATTTAGGACTCTCTGGGATTTCCTTTCTCCCCTTTTGCAACAACAGCAACAATGCGCTAGTTAGTTTTCACTGGGGCAACCTAACAGATTTTGCCAATAAAATGGCTTTTTACTCTCCAGTTTTCTTCTCTGCCATTAAAAAGCAATAAATTTAGAACCAATAAAAGCAAATGCTCCTTTACTCAGTGTATAATCAACCTGTGAAATTCACCCTCACAGGAGGCCATCAAGTCAAATACCCTGGTTGAATGTTAAAAAGAAGTGGGCTAATTATATGAACACTAACAACATTTGTAGCTATGCATGCCAAAATTAATAATAAGGGTAAACCAAATATCATGCTTCAGGGCATAAACTGATTAGCTGCAGGTGTCAGGATGGATTCCTACTCCACAGAAATTTGTGCAACTGCTAAGAGGTTTTTTTGAAGAGGATATGAAGCAGCATTGAAGGGGGTTGGTTGCATTTTGGGATTGGGTTTTTTGATTTTGTTTTTGTGGGCGTTTCTTCGTTTGGTCGGTTTTAATTTGGTTTCATCTTCTCTTAATGACTTCATATTGCTTTCATTCAATGTAAGAACCTCGTAGGAAATGCTAAGATGAAGCAGCCCCTACTTCCTCAGAGACTTAACTGACGAAAGAGACTTTCTTGTACTTTTTTTCTATGAAGGCAGTGAATACTACAGAGAAAGGAGTTCCCTTTTAATGAACTGCCACGGTATCTTTCTTCAGATCTGACTTTTACACTCACCTATATCTTGGTGCCACTCACAGTGATCAAGCAAGTGATGTGCAGCACATCAGCATTTTTATATTTCCCAGCTTTGATAATCTCTCAGTTATCTTTCCTTTACTCTAGTTTTACTTCTTCATCTTCTACCTAAATTGTAAGGCTTTGGGGTGGGTTTTTTTTTTTAGACTGGGATCGTCTTATTGTTATGTGTGAATGCAGTGAGTACCGAAGTAGAGTCCTGATTATGCTAAGCTAATACCTTAATTATGATAAGAGATGAAATCCAAAGCACCCAATGCTATATTGTGGATCTTTGTACAAACTTTTTGCCTAATTATTCCTTTCCTTGGAAAACTGCGGTATCTAAAAAAAAAAAAAATCTTATCTTACAATGGTCTTCTACACAGCCGTGTCATTTGCAGGGTTTTTCCATTTTTAGCTTACAGATTTACTTTTTTTCTTCCAAATATTGGCCTATTTAAACCACCTTGAACTTTCAGGACAATGATTTTCCTTACATTTCAGTCACAAATATGTTATAGTCTTGAATAAGTTCAAAATTGAAACGATGTGCTTACTACTGTATCAGACATCCTTGCCTAGCAGACAAAGCCACCTTTTTTTTTTCTCAGTTGTAACCATGGATTATTCTAAATTTCTGCAGATTTCTACAGTGATGTGAAGAGGAACAACCTAGACCCAATTAAGATAAACTTTTAGCCTCCTTTAGAAAATCTCATGGCAGAGTTCAAGTCAATGTTGATAGTCAGTTAAGCTGGGTGGCCAGTTCTCATGTGACTCTTTCAAAATTCTCCCTGGATTTTTAATAGGGAGTATTAGTAGTATTAATGAGCTCTAAAGAAAATAGGCTGTGTCAGCTGGACCTCCCAGCTCTGGGGAAACAAAGCTTGATGTGAAGAGAAATACATAGTCAAGATGAACACAGGATGGTTGGTACGCAATGTCATTGTCTACAACATTTCTGCCTAAATACAAGTCTCTAGTCAGCTGTTTCAGCTGATGGGAAGCTACAAGTTTCCTCATTTATTAAACAATGACACTGTGTAAAAAATCATTGGCAAATAACTAGCCACAAGATAAACTAATGTAATTTGTATAATAAGTTAATGTTTAGCCTCTTGCTATGAAAGAAAAAAAAGGGAAGGGAAGAGTTGTCATCTAGGGCACAGGTTCACTATATGCATAAGTCCATTTTATAAAAACATTATGATCTGCAGTCTAAGACTCAAGATATTGTTCATTGGGTATTTAATTTTAAAAGCATATTGTGAGAAACTACTCTGTAGCCATGTGCTTCAGTGTGCATTTAAAATTTCAGCTAAGATCTGAGAGGAGATGCTCATGCATTATCTAACAAGCAGCGTGATCAAAATACAATAATTAATACATAATATGACTTGTAAAACATAAATGAAAATGAACCAGAGGGAGGAACTTGCCAACCTTTAAACAAGGCTAACCTATTTATATAACAAATGCCTGCAATATTTCTCATGAGTCATTCCTTCCACTCAGACTGAGAATACATAATAACCTTTTGTTGTTCTGTACCCAAGGTCATTTATTTCTCAGAAAAAATGCACGCACATACACACAGATGTAGACAAACACATATACATATGTGTATATATTTGCAGGAAGTATATTCGTAATATAAAATCATTCTAAAGACTACATTTTCAAGTATGAAATGAAAACATAAATACCAGTCATTAGCGTATGGAGATTGTTTGGTTTGCTGAATGAAAAAACTGTAGATAAAATAGTGATTGCTATTTCCTATTCTTATGTCAATTCCCTTTCCTACATTTGTAGAATCCTTTATCGAACAGTACAAAAAATTAACATCAAACTGAGCTCATTTCATTGTTGCCTTAATTTATGTAGAACCAGCAACATGCCACCAAAATTAAAAAAAAACCCAGAACAATGGAAAGATGTGGGCTTTTCAAGACTTTAATCATTATACCAATCTGCCCAAGAATTAGATGATTACATGCTTGAGTTTGTTTTGTCTTGATGAAAAATTTCAAGACCTGAATTGTAGGAGAAGTTAAGCACCCCTAAATCATTACATTAACAAAGGAATCCTTCTACAAAGGAATCCTTCAAAGATGAGAAAATAAATTGAAATAATCTGACTCCTAGAAGCAATTATTTCTTAGAAGAAATATGAAAGGGTAGAAGAACAGTTGCCTGTTTGCCTCAAAACCTCTCTTTGAATACCCTGATAATGTTAATAAAATATTATTGTCTGCATTTAACATTCAGCCCTAGTTTATTAGGTGAAAAAGACATATCTGCTTATGACACTGCCTCTGGATGTTCCGATTTAAATGTCACCTGCTAAAAGATTCTCATAATGTTACCCATTCTCAGGAGGCCTCTTTTTTATAGGGAATACAGGTGAAATCAACCATGCTACCCAAACTGATAAGAAGTTATATTATAAACCAGATGATGTGACTCAGTATACAAGTCCAGTATGAAATTTTCTTTGTATTACAGTCTTGCACTCTTCTTAATTGCCAATCTAGTTTCCAGTCCACACTGAATACACAGAGTGGCATGTTACTAAATGCTTATTTTCATATTGCATCTATCAAAGCACATGAAATGTGATATTACAGAGATCTCTGTCATCTCAAATGAAGTAACCTGAGAACAGTAAAAGAGCAGGAAAGAATAATTAAAAAAATCCCTGCAAATCTGTTGAAGGTGTTAGTAGTGCTAAAGATCTGATTTTCCGTTCTCATCCATTTAATTTGTATGCTTAAGGAAAACTGTTTAGTGAGAGGCTGAAGTGCATTTGGTAGATCAATACTCCATTGATGTTGATATTTGTCAGCATTTTCCTTAGCTGATGATTTATAGGATGCCAGCAGCATTTATAGAATACTTAACTCTTTGTCATGTCTCAATTTGCTCCATGCAGGAAATGCTTATTCTTTATTACACTGCATTTTTAAAAAAACAGAGGACATGCCACAGTAGATACTTTATATGTGTGCTTAGAACAGAGTTATGGTACTGCTAGGAGTTATTAGGTTGATGCTACTTGGTCTAAAATCTTGCTAAACTGGATTAAAAATCTACTCTTCCTGAATGAAAAAAGGAATCACTTTTTAGCCAACACAACACTACTTCTAAGAGTTCAAATAATTTCTGTCTTTGAATCCAGACTCTTTTTCTAATAACATAACAATAATTGAAAATATGGATTCTTTGAAGTTGAATAGCTGATGCTGCTGAAATTAAATCGACCTGCAAAGTTTTTCCCAAGATCTGCTAAGAAAAAGACTTGGAACAAGGAAGTAGTCATCTTCTGTCATAAAAATATATATTGCGACCTTTTAATAGAGAAATGCAATTTGCAACTTATAACTGATAATAAGGAGTAAAATACCTGACTAAAAATAATGCCTAGCTCTTATATAGCATTTTTCATCAGAAACCTAAGAGCTACAGCCTTTTCTGGGTATTGCGAATCTAAGATGTATAAAGATGAAGCAAATTCTTCAAATTAGGGTCTGGCCAGGTCAGATTTAGTGGCAGAAGATGTGCTCCTACTCGATGGCACAACGTCCAGCTGGAGCCAGTCCCTAGTGTTGTACCCCTGGAGTCAATGTCGAGGCCAATACTATTTAATATCTTCATTAATGACCTGGATGATGGGACAGAGTGCACCCTAAGCAGGTTTGCAGATGACACAAGCTGGGAGAAATGGAAAATAAATCAAATGGATGGATGTGTTCCTGTTCCCATCTGGATTATTTTGTCCAGGTCTGGTCTCTGCAGTACAAGAAGAAAACCTACTGGATCAACTCCAGCAAAGGACCATGAGGATGATTAAGGGACAGCAGCTAAGGCTGAGAGAGCTGGGACTGCTCAGCCTGGAGGAGAAAAGATTCAGGGGGGAACTTATTAAAGAATTTAAATACCCGATAAAGTGAATGAAGGGAGACAGACTCTTACGAGCAGTGACCGCCGAAAGGACAAGAGGCAACAGCCACAAACTGAAATATAAGAAATTCTAGTTGAATTTGTGAAAAAAAAAAAAATTGAAGGGTGATTAAACACTGCTCAAATTGCCCAAAGAGGTTGTGGAGGGTCCATCCTTATAGATACTGAAAACCCAGCTGGGCACAGTCCTGATCAACCTGCTTTAGAAGTCCCTGTTTGAGCAGCAAGGACGGACCAGTTGATCTTCAGAGGTCCCTTTCAACCTCAACAAATCTTTGAACCCAAGTTCTCTGACACCTGTCCTGAGTAGATGACCACAAGCAACAAGCTTATTTTCCTACTTTATTTCCATCTAGAGATAGAAAATTCTTCATCGGTGAATATACACTAGTGTAAAAGTGAAGTAAGGAAGCGATAAAGTGTATAGCAACTTGAAGCAATGCTCTAAATACAGCAGAAGATTATTTTGAACTCAGAAGAGATTTGTTTGCTGCTAAGGTAGCAAAGAGAGGCCAACTGTTACAGAGCTGCAGTGTACTAATTAAACAAATAGCCACAGAAATATCGATATTATCTAAAATCATTTGTTTTACAAGGGTTTTGACATACTTCATGGTGAAACAAACAATGTTTAATATTTTATTCATGGATTGGTATAATATATTTCTAAGTAAAATCAATACTGTGTTTTTATTAAGAACAACTTTGTACTTCCCAGCAGAGAAACAAAACATACCATAAGTAAGGAATTGCAAAATGAGAAAAGAAATTGATATTTAGTACTAAACCATATCGCTACAAAGAGATAAATAGTTCTTATTTGTATGTATTTAAACATGTGCCCCTTTTTTAAAATTTTCTTTCTCTTTCTGGACCCTTCTTCCAGAAAAGGACTGGTCCTAAAGTCATCTAAGAGTTGAATTTACTGATGACAACACTTGCATCTCTATGACACATTTGCTGAGATCCCTGAAACAAACGCACCTCAACAAAGAGGGTGGAGTGCATGGACACATGTGGGAAGTCTGTTTGAGAGAAGTAATCAATATAAAAGAGAATCAATGCCTATACTACTGACTACCAAACGCATGTTTTGTAGGAGTTCTGTCTCAAAGAGCAGGATGTAAGGATCATTCAGAAGGATGATTATGAAGGACAGGTCTCATGATTTAACTCCAGCTGGCAACCAATCCCCACACAGCTGGTCACTCACTCCCTGCACAGTGGGAGGGGGAGAGAATCGGAGGGGTAAAAGTGAAAAAGCTTGTGGGTTGAGACAAAGACAGTTTAATAGATATAGGTGTCACATCCCTTCGGGCTTTGGTGAGCATTTTTGTCTGTAAATCACCCTCTCTTTGTGTACTTTTGTTATTAGTATTGTTGCTGTTACTGTTCATTTTCTTATCTCGTTGCTGTTTCCGGTAAATTGTTCTTATCTCAACCTACAATTTTTATCTTTTTGTACCTCCAATTCTCAGCTCCATCCCTGGAGCAAGAAGGGGGAGTGAAAGGGGCAGGGTGGGAGTGAGCAGTTGACATCTGGTTTGGGAAAGTCTCGGTGGTGGGGGGACATTAAATCAAGGAGTGACATTCCTAAATCAAAACGCTTGGGAAGACAAACCATCATGCCAAATGTGCCCCACTTCCTCCTTCCCACATTTCTATACACTGATGTGTTGATTTGGCACAGCCTGGTTTTTTGGTAGCGGGGGAGGGCCGCAGAAGTAGCTTCTGTGAGAAACTGCTAGAAGCTTCCACCATGTCCAACAGAGCCAGTCTCTGATGGCTCTGAAGATAGACATGCTACTGGCCCAGTTAGAGAGGTTGATAATGCCTTTGTGATGATATATTTAAGAAGAAAATCAAAACAGCACATGCGCAGTTTTTTCCGGGCGTGGTGAGGTGCTGCCTCCAGGGCCATCCCGGCACGCAGCGATGCGCTGTGGCCGCCGCGATCTCGGTGTGGCCTGTGGCGAGCCTTTCCTGCCCGGCCACCCCTAGCCAGCCATGCTCTGGGCAGATGGGCAGGGATGGCAGCAGTGGGTCCTCCTTCCCGGTGCCCTGCAATGAGGAGAGGCATTAAATAGTGCCAGCGCCGTGGCGGTCACCACTGCCTCCTCGGTGGTGGTGGGGCCACCTGGCTGGTGGCGAAAATATGGCGAGTGACTCCCCAACGCAGAATCTAGACGAGGTCAACCTCTTGGCACTGCGGAATCCTGCAGGAATCTTTGAATTGGTGGAACTTGTTGGCAATGGTACCTATGGGCAGCAATTTTTTCTTTTAGTCAGAGAAGAGGAGGAAGTGAAGACATGTGAGAGAGAACAACGTGGAGGCACCAAGGTCAGTGGAAAAAGAGGAGGAGGAGGTGCTCCAAGCACTGGAGCCGAGATTCCTCTGCAAGCCATGGTGAGGACCATGGTGAAACAAACTGTCCCTCTGTCATCCATGAAATCCATGGGGGATGCAGAGATCCACTCGCAGCCAGTGGGAAAAGTGCTCACGCCGGAGCGGGTGGATGCCAGAGAAAGCTGTGATCCAGTGGGAAACCCGAATAGAGAGAGAAGGCCCTTGCTTCCAGAGACAGAGAAGGAGGGCCCTTGCATCCAAACTTACCTTAAGACCTGCTTATCCTTAAAAGTCTGCATCCCATGGACGAGTGACTCATGCCACAGCAGTCCTGGGAAGACTGTTTTGCCTGTGGGAGGAACCCCACAGCATAGCAGAGGAAAGATTCCTCTCCCTGAGTGAACAGAAGATCTTGAGTGATGAACTGACCAAAACCCTCATGGCCTGTCTCCCTGCGCTGTCAGTGGGAAGGAGGGAGGGTCTGGGGGGAAAAAAAGGCGGTTTAAAGTCTTATTTTATTTCTCATTATCCTCCTCTGACTCTGTTAATAATAAATTTACTTTATACCTTTAAATTTGAACCTGTTTTGCCCTTAGAGTGTTTTCTCCCAGTCCTCATCTCAACTCATGGGCCCTTTATTAGCTTTTTTTCACTCTCCTCTGCCCAGCTGAGAGCAAGAGAAAGTGACCAAACAACTTTCATGGGTGCCTGGCATTTGGCCAGTGTCAAACCACGACAATTGAGCATGGTGCTATGCAGTACGGAATGTCCCTTGGATCAGTTGAGGTCAGCTGTCCCAGCTGCATCCCCTCTCAACATGTTGTGCACCCTCAGCCCCCTCACTGGGATGGGGTGAGGAGCAGAAAAGGCCTTGACTCTGTGTAAGAACTGGTCAGCAATGACAAACACAGTCCTGTGTTACCAACGCTGTTTCCAGCACAAATCCAAAACATAGCCCCATACTAGCTACTGTGAAGAAAATTAACTCCACCTCAGCCAAAGCCAGCACAGGGAACCTTTTGGGGTCATTCCAACTCTCTCTCCAGTACAAACCTTCAGCTTAACAAAGGTTCATTTGTTAATATGGAAACAACAGTGAAGAGGGATGATGAAAAACATTCTGAACAGCTTGATAGAAAGTGGGAAAGAATAGGGGAAACAAATGCCTTCCTAAAATACCTCTCTTGAAATATGTATGAAATGAAAGGACTTGATTAGTGAAATTGAAAATTGCAGATGAGAACATCACACAGCTTTTCGGTTGTACTTAAAAGAGCTAAGGAGTTGGGTAGAAGGAGAGAATCTTTTTAGGACAGTGAAACACCATTAGAAAATTATTGTTATAAAATGAGGAAAAAAGATCAATTAAAAAATCAGAGTCTGCTATTGTCGACAATTAAGTCAGGAAAGCTATGCAGGAAATGTCAAAATATAACTCTCCTTTTTTGATTTAGGACAAATCTGTCTTTTTATTTTGAATAGAAACTGCAGATTATTAAACATGTTTAATTTTTGAGGTAATAAGTAAACATGTGACAAAGAGCATTAAGCCTTTTTAAAGATGAGCACCTTACTTTCTCTTTTTAACCATTCACCAGGACCTGGTGCCTGATAGGTCTTTGCTTTCTGTTCCTCAAAAAAAAGCCTGATCCCTCCAAGTATTGTATTTCCCTGGCATGTTGCCCCTTCAAGCCTATTTACAGGAAACTCCTTTACCTACTTCCTAGGTAATGAAAAATAAGGCTTTGATTGACTGAAACCTCTCCTCCCTCCTGCTTCGTGAAATTGGATTCAGAAAGAAACTTTGCAAATGGGATCTCTCCCATTTTCAGGACCCTAGAAGAAGGTGAGAAAGTTGTGGCTATTGCTGTTACATCGGTCCTGGCATATATGTTAAAAACCTATCATTTAAAAAAAAAATTAAAATAAAAAATCTCAGACATAGAGGTCTGTGCAACTAATTGTATTGACAAAGTGGTGAATCCTGCCATTCTAGATGCTAAATATTTGAGTTTCATCTAGCCAGGTTTTTCAGCCAACATCCAAATCCTTACTTTCTTACTCCCTGCAGGAAGTTTTGTATGGTGCCCAAAGAGCACAAGGGGATGACTTTTCCACACTAATCCAGAAAGAATAGTTCATGCTTCTCCATGCAAACCTCTGAATCAGCTCCAGGGTGTTCATTCTTCAACTGGTTCAGTAGCTTTATCACTGTGAACCAAGCTCTTCATCACTGCTTAGACTCTTTCCTCTTTGCAGTGTCCTGTAGATTCATTCTACACAGAGCACACAAAAAATCAAAAGAAAGCATGAAAATAATTTGGAACCCATATGAACATTCTTTACCCTGTGAACACGGCACTTGCTCACTCTGACAAAAGTTCGTGTGTGTGTTTCCCTAGAGAGGATAGCATAGAGTGACTCTTTCATAATAATGTTCTTTTTCTAAATTCCATTTGCTCTGCCCATGCATTAATATTGCTTAATTATCATTGACTAGAGATTGCATTTCATCTAATGCAAGAAAGTCAACAGACGCCTTTATAGGTATGGAGCACTATAACTCAGGTATACTAGAGTATTGAGAGCTTGGTTGCTGAATTTTTTTCTTTTCTGTTCTCTCTGATTAGGGAACAAAATTCTTCAAAGTCATTGGCTGAAGTGTCTCAAGGTAACATTTTGAAGTCTTAGATGAGACTGAAGCACATTTTCATATTTATGTATTGTATAGGAGGAAAAAAATCTTTGTCCTGAGAAGTTTACAGCCTAAATAGATAAGACAAAGACTTTAAAGAAAATAGGAATAGAAAAGGGAAGGAATTTCATAAAACCGCGTCCACTTTCGAAGCTCAACTTTCCTACAAGGTTAAGAGACATCATTTGTGACTAGAAGAAACAGCCATGTGTCATCATCCAGGCCTCACAGAGTACAGTGAGAAGCTCTTGGTTCTGTGAAAGCAAGCATAGAGACTGAAGGTGAAGAAGGTGTGTCAAGGAAAACATCAAGGAAAAATTGGCACCGAGCTCTTCCATGACACTTCTTTAGAGAATTTCAGCACTTTTTCAGGATTTCAAAAGTAAGTGTCCCAAGCCATTAGAACTTTGAAAAATTGTATTCGTGACAAGCAGATCCCACAGCATGCTTTTCAATACTGAGAAATACTTTCAGTAAGTTTAATCTTTCAGATCTCTTGCATTTTAAGATGCTATAGGATGTCAAAATTTTCTATTTTGAGATATTTAAGGGGAAAGTGAACATGCTCAAGGAAGGTAAACCTGGTTTGAATGAGCAAATACGTGAAGCCAATGTTAGAAAAGTCCTGAAACATAAATTGACAGAACCAATATAACAAGAAATATAGTTTAAAACTATATAGATCTGGAGAGAGCCATTTCTAAAGAAGTCTCAAGCTCAGCAATAGAAGCACAGAGGACTTGGGTCTCAGAAAATGCTAAAGTGGAAATAAGAGCTTTAGGTTTGAGTGTCATGAGAGAAGACACTCTTTGGTAATTTGTTTGTTCTTACACTCAAGGAAACAGCATTTAATCTTTAAAAAAATTTAAAAACAATAACAACAACAACCAAACCAACCAAACAAAAAACCCAAAAACCAAACCAAACCAAAACAAAAACAAAACCAAAAAAAACCCCAAAAAACCCCAAAAGAAAACCAACTCAAACAAATACTGTAAAAACTAAACTCTTCCAAATAAACCACCAAATCAAACAAAAACCCCCCATCAGGAATGTATCAAAGGTATCTGGCAAATCATCACCTTCTTGTACTCATACTCACAACTCAAAATTTATACTTAGTATTACTCTTTCTGCTATGTGATCTTAGCCATGCGTCAGATCTCTACATTATCCATATGAAGACCAAGACAATAAGCCTTGAAAGGTAGTATGCAATATAAAAATTGTCACAGCTCATGATAAACTCTCATCTTGTATTGTTCTAGAAACCCTGCTGTGTCAGGCAAGGAGTTTATTTTTACGTGTGTATACTTATTTTGAATACTGACAACATAGCACAAGAGCAAGGTATGTCAACTCTTAATGTATGGTCAGCAGCTGAAATGGACATTTTTATGTTAGTGTACCACATAAGTGCTTTTCATTCCTATGAAGCCAAACTAATCTGAGCACTCTAGGACTGTGTCACATTTTCAGGCTAATAAATGGTCACTTATTGTAAAAGGCTGGTCATCAATACAAGAATATAGTCTTCAGTTAGCTACTAAGTTTTCTTAATGCATGTAAACACTTGGGAGATAAATCAAAACAAAAAAAAACCCACCACAGAAAGTACATTTATTATGCATCTTTAGATCAGGAAGAATAAAGAGGTAATAGTAAGGGTGATTCTGGAAGAGACATCTCCACTGAAGTGAAGGAAGCTTTCCATGTTCTGCGTCCCAGTCCACAGTGAGAAAGTAGGGCTTGGCAGAGGGCAGCCTTGTCTAGACTGGTGCATCATTCAGAAGAACCATGCAACTGACTTCTGCTCTGTGCTGCTCCACAGTTTTACATCAGGCATTTTCAGGACAGTGCTGCTGTCCCTCTCTCACTCCCTGATCCCGCAAGCCAACCACAGATTGCCAGCGTAATTTGCAATCTACCGACAATAAATTTCGGTCAAGTGGTGTCTCAGGGTCATGGTACAGTTCCTGGTACAGCTAAACCAGTGGGATTCAGGGAGGTAGACTGGGACACAAATGCAATTTTGAGTGGTAAACCCCAGCTGTAGCGTCTTGTCATGGCAACTGACTGAGGCTCATTACATGACCTGACAGAAGTCTCTCGAGAGCTTCTGGACCACCACTGTTTGATTGAGGGGAGTGTTTCATTGCTACAGGCCTTTGCACTGGTGCATGTGTTGTTCTGCCTGCCTGCTGTTTTGTAATATCATTAAATATTTCATATTTCAAAGATATATTAAGCTGTCTTTCCAGAAGCAGCCTTAGAATTACATTTGCCACAGAAGAGTATAGAGACCCAGCTTTTAGTAAGGAGATGGCACACGTTATCAAAATTATATTTATTAATAAGTATACTTGTTCCATACCTTTTCTTTCCATAATGGAAACTCATAATGAGATTTTCTAGGATGTTCATACTCAGCCCACTTTCTGTAACTTCATGTCAGCCTTATGGATTTAACAAGATACCCAGCATGATAAAGGCATCACTTGGAGAAAGCTGATGACATTGATTATATACTGAGATGGTCTTGCAAAATAAAAAAAAAAATGCATTTGTTTGGTTTGTAAGTTCAGTTAAATCACTGCTTAAAATGTGTGATTAATTTAAAGGCATATGGCTGGATGAATCATGGTCCTCTTCAATGTTTTGTGTTGTGTATTACAGACCAAAGTCATGTTTCTTTGGAGTACACCTAAGGACAGAATTTGGCTTTAATGATGCACTTTTGGGCAGTCAGGCATTTAACCTAAAGACTGTGTTGTCAGAAAAGTTGTTTGATAGTGGGAATTTTTATGAACAGATTATACAAGACGCTTTGGCAGCACTTCTCACACAGTCCCTGTAAATCAGGCACAAATGCTTTATTGAAGTTAACAGAGTTATATAATCATAAAAATGGTGTAAATAAAGGGAAAATTAGGGCCATCAAATTTAAATACTGACTTTTAACATCAGATTTTAAGAGATTATTAGCCTCAATTTTCAGTGAGACTCTTCTCTTTCTCACAGTGAATGCCAGCCATTATAGACATAGCCATAATCCTGAAAAGAGGCTATTGTGTCTACTAACATACACACAATTTAATGCAACCCTGTGAATACAACATTGTCCACTTCTACTTGCCCACCTGGAACACATATTTCACCGCTGTATTTCACTGCTCACCGTGCTATCCACCCTTCTTTAACTGTTCTGTTCGTTCTGCTCTGAGTTGCTAAGTCACCTGTAAATAATAACTCTCTTTGCCACAAGTCCAGTGAATTTTTGCTTATTCCTTTGCACAGCTAAGCTTCTTAGTCCCACCAGAAGTTCTTAATATTTCTAGACCCTGAATTAAGCTTCCACAAGAGGAGATTGCTCTATTTTCAGGAAACCCAGTGAATATTTTTCTTCATACAAGTTAAATTGATCCATGGCTGAAAAAAAGTGTACTTCTACTAGTTTTAACCATCCCTAATGTATTTGTTTATTGCAGATGTTTTATTCTGAGTCACATCAAAACCACAGGATTGGAGTTGTAAGCTGCGTTTATCAGAATAAATGAATTTTTTCCTTATCTAGTAATTATTTTAGCTCAAGCTGTGACAATTCTGAAGAGAATGATTACACATATATTAGCCAAAAAGTAATAATAATTTATTTTAGAGGCCTTGCAAAGCAGTCTTCCATGTGATTTTTTTTCCTTGTGCATGACAGTAAGTCATTATTCTGTGAGTTTGCTGAGAATGTATGTGGCTTTCATATAAACATCCAGCCATTTGTGTAGTCTCCTAATTATTTTCTGATTTGCTAGGAAGAAAACCAAGCCATTGTGGATTTGGAGCAAATGCACGTGGCTTCATTATTCATTATTTTAAGCTGGTTAGTTTTGTGAGTCTGGGGAGTTTTCAGAGCTTAAAATAAAGAGAAGGAAGCAATCAAACATTCTGTTCAGTGATGACTCATTTATTCAAAAGACCGTGACAAAAAATGTATGTATGGTTGACAGGAACTCTGCCATTTGCAAAGGTGACTTGAGGTACAAAATAAAAAGAGGTTTACAGTAATGTTACAGCCTCTTTATGGTGCATTTACATTGCAAATATGTCCAGACAGAATTATATCTTCTGTTTATGCCATATTCTACATTCTGATTAATAAGCTTAATTACTTACGCAGTCCTTTTCCTTCAGTAACAGCTCAGATTAACAGAGAAGATGCACAATTTAGAGGTCAAGGAACAGAAAATTCTGGTAGTATTAGGAGTAACAGTGGTAGAATTAGTAGTAATAGTACTGTTATTCCAAAAATACCCCTGCAGCTATTTTCTTAAACTTCAGGTACTTCATATCTCTGAGGTACTGGAAGAGTATGGAAATTTTAGAGGTAAGATTTCTGATTGAAATTCTTTCTTACACTGGAAATTCCAGTAGCCAGTGGGCATATTCTAACCATACAAGCAATCTGTTTGCAAGGTACTATTTATCAGTATGTCTAAGTTAAAGTCGGAATAGGAAATACCTTAGAGATATTCAGTTTAATAATGTGGCTGTGTCCTGTTTGCAGAAGTCAAACAGCTCACACAACATATACAAAATTAATAACAACCAACAAAAGAAGACGTTCTTTTACGAGCAGCAATGGCATCCCACTCAAACTCACAAACAGTACCCAAATCTGACAAAGCCCCAAACCAACCAAACCAAATGTTGTGGTTTAACCCCAGCCAGCAACTGAGCCTCACCCAGAAGCTCATTCACTCCCCCATCAGGAAGATCAGAGAGACAACCAGAAGGGTAAAAGCTAGAAAACCTGTGTGTTGAGATAAAAACAGTTTAATAGGGAAAGCAAAAGCTGTCCCCACAAACAAATCAAAACAAGGAATTACTTCACTATTTTCCATGGGCAGGCAGGTGTTTGGCCATCTCCAGGAGAGCAGGGCCCCATCATGTGTAAAAAGTGACTTGGGAAGACAAACACTGTCACTTCAAGTGTTACGTCCTTCCTCCTTCTCCCCACTTTATATGTTCAGCATGATGTCATATGGTCTGGAAGTCCCTTTAGTCTGTTGGAGTCACCTGTCTCGGCTGTGTCTCCTCCCATGCACACCCAACTTCCTTGCCAGCATGACAGTATGAAAAGCAGAAAAAGCCTTTTGTAGACTCTTGATTAGAATTGTAGATTCTAATATTTCTCAAATCATAAAAAACAAGTTAAAACATTTTCAAGGCCCTTAGGGTGCAAATTCAACTATGAAAACTACAAGCAATTTCTACCAGCTATGACCTACAGTGAGTTGTTCAACCATAAACATCAAACAGGACTTGTATAGGATTAGGATTCAATACAGCATACAGGCATCAGAAACAATTCCTGGGATAGAGTATGGAGTATAATAGAAAAATGACTACAAAAATATTCCTCCTAGGCTATGCAACCCGTATGGCCAAGCCCTCACAAGAGACCAGGGTTTTACAAAACCATATCCATCTGAAAGTAGCTCAAGAGTAGGAAATGTCTGTACCTACACTGTTACCAGTTCCATGCATAATACAGGGATCAGTTTAGATTTTTCATCCAGTCTGTATTTTGCAATGGTTATGTGAAAGACACACAAGCAACGTAAACTGATGGTGCAGTCAGGCAGAATACTAAAGGATCAATATTATAGTTTTCTGCTCTCATAGGCAGGTTTACAAGCAATTCCCTTTCAAAAGCAAAGTTGGATTGCATTACTTAACATGCACTTTGCTCTGAGAAGTCACTGTGAAAATGCTGCTTTGAAGATTTACCTCTTAATGATTCCTGGATCAAATGTGCAGTTGTCAAGTTAGATGTCCAAGTGAATCCTGAACAATTCACCAAGTCATGGCACACACTTTGTTCCCTTTTACATGTGCTCTCATTGGTACTCATGAAACTATGTAGAGTTGATGAAAAGAAATACCAAAATTGTTTCCAATGGTTATATACAAGAACAGCAGTTGTTCTCACACTGTGTTTTATGTACATGACTAAAGAAATAACATATTAACAGAGGAAAATGCATCCTGCATAGGAAAGAAAACAAATTAATTACTTTTTAAAATCATATTTCAAGTTAATTTTTTATTGTGTGCTAAATTTCATGAGTAGACAATTGTATTGTGTGCATGTGATATTGCAATCTCAGACACCGTCAACACTACCGATCCCATAGGAGTGGATATAAGAAGACCTATACAAAATAAAAGAAAAATCTATGAATGGCACACAGTGATGTGGGTGCATAAAAAGTGAAGGATGCAGACAATAAAGTCTAGTTCAAGGCAAGTTTTCAATCAAAAATATCACCTCCCTAACCAATCTTCTGTTGGTGTAAACCTATAGAAGCTCTACTGATGTCAGAAAAGCCTGGTTTTCCCACGTGTTTTGGACAGCCCAAATGCTCTTTGATGTTTCCTGATACAGTTAATACCTAACAATAATTATCAGCAAGAAGATTAATTAGAACTATGAGTTTTTCTCAAACACTTCTGCATCAAAATTTTGTACCAGAATTTTAAATGCAGGCTATGCTGTAGAAAAAACTAATCAAAAAAAACCTCAACAAAATCCAACCCAAAAAATTTCGACCAATTAAGCAACCAAAACCTCCAAAACCCAACAAATCTGAGTATTAATTTCAAGTCAGAGAGATAAAGTTTTGTGTGGAGGCAATAAAATGGGGGATAGTAATTTCATTTGATATATTCTAGCTATGGTGGAAATGAGCTATCAAAAGTATTTATAGAATGCTAAAGCCCCCACATATGTAGTTTTAGGGGAGAGGTAATCATATGAATTATTGAGTAAAAAATGAACAGTTCAATAAGAAATTAACATTTCAGCCACTTCAGAAGATGAAAAACTGTGGGAGCCTCTCATAAATGAACTGTGAACAAATTTTTCATAGGCAAAAGAAGATATTTCATTATGTATTCAAAAACAATTTATAAAATCAATACTGCCACTGAAATTGAGGAAAACAGGGAAATTGGATGTGAAGGTGATGTTGTAGTACATAGCAACAAGTTTAACATAAAACTACTCGTGACAAAAAGATAAAGAGACAATTTCAGGAAGATGCCATCAACAGGTTTTGTCCATAATCTCATTGTGCTGACAAGAAATGACAAGGGATGACAAGAAATAATATTTCCTCATTAGAAATTCACATTGTTTTGACTGAAGAATAAGACACTCTTCAGATATGTTGTAGATACCCTGGAAATCTTCAAGACTAGGTTGGATGGGCTTTGAGCAATGCACTCTAGTGAAATGTGTCCCTACACGTGGAGAGGGGGTTGGAACTTAAATGACTTTAAGGTACCTTACAATCCAGGCCATTCCATGATTCTGTGAGTCTATGAAACTTCAGTACCCATGAACAATGAGGACCCAACCATAACACGCATTTCCTCAATTCCTTCTTTTTATAAGGTAGTTATTAATTGACTTTGAGGTTTCCGTTTGTTTGTTTTGTTTTCTGTTCAAAAGAGACATCTGCTAAACAAAATCTCCAAGTTGAGGGCTTCTAAGCAATACAGAAAATTATTTTCTGTAATTTAATTTTCATCTATGTCATCAATAATTTTAGGTTATTAATCTTACCATTACAAACTTTACACTTCTGTGCCTTCGAGGTACATCAGGTTTTAATTTGCAGTGATAGGGTTTTAATAAATTATTGTATATCTCATTTTCCATGAAAAAGCTGCTGTCTGCTTTTATAGTAGAACCCCTTACTAATTGTCAGCCTGATTCTGCAGGCAGACTGTGGTATCCACAAAGACTATTAGTTGATTTCAAAAGGCTTTATTTATTAAGTTGCACTGCTGTATCAGGGTTGCATATATTTTTAATTTACATTATTGTTCAAGAGGGAAAGAGGAGAGAATCCTAATAATTACCTGGTGAGTTTTCCTATTTCCAGATTTGTATTTGTGTCACATGATCTGCATTAAATGCTTATTTTGTTGCTAGCAGAATGTAACCCCAAAATGGGTAAACAATGTAATTCTTCATCAGATTTCTCATTCAGAATGGGTGCTGAAGTATTATTAACAAATATAGCAACAGCAGCCAAAGGCAAAGTTATGGCTGGCCTTCATTTCTCTGCTTTTCTTCCCTTTCACATGGAAAGAAAGGCATTGTTAGGACATGAAGAAATTAAGAGCAAAAATTAATAGCAGAAGATTAAGAAAATTAGGTATTCCAGTGTATAGATAACCAGGCCAGCAAAGGAAGAGACGTATGTTGAGAAGTGGCACAATATTAACCAGGAATAGGTTAACTCAACACTTTGACATTCAAAATCACATTAAATATTTGTGAAAAATAATTTCAAGAATGAAGATGCTAAGTGTTAAAAAGTTCAGGTGTTTAAATGATGTAAAAGTCATACCGGTTACACAGCATACAGGTCATACAGGTCAATAAGTCACAGTGCAGCAGGATAGATGGGTAACTTGTTTGATGGGCAAAGTGCATTCAGCACAGTAGCATTTCTGTGGGACTGCAGAAGCAAAGGCAGTGTTATCCAAAAGACTGTTTCTTGGTGAAGGGAAAACCTATAGAGTGAGAACCTCTCTGTTACCCTACAAAAGAAAGCTCGCTGGCTAATATGGTGATATCATTCTTCTGAAGAAATGAGGCATGTAGGCATTTCTTCAGACACCTTTTAACCCCATGAGTGTCTCCACCAGCATTTACAAGGTGCCATGCTAGACATCTTAGTGACCAGTCCTCTCCTCTCCTCTCCTCTCCTCTCCTCTCCTCTCCTCTCCTCTCCTC
>VZTA01004775.1:64215-93191 GCA_013398855.1 Mohoua ochrocephala
CTCCTCTCTTCCCTCACTTGCTCATATTGAGGTAAATATGGCTCATTCCTCACTTGCCATATTGAGGTAAACAAATTCTAGGTGAAAGAAGAAGAATCAGTATAAGTTGAACTAATGTAAAAGAAAAGGTTATTCATTCTGTTATTGTACATTCAAATGAATAAAAAGTCCTAGAATCAAAAGAAAAGAAAAAGAAGGAAAAAAAAAAAACATTTATACCACTTTTTACAAAAACAACCTTTTTTTTGCTTTATTTGGGATAATTTTAACCACTCAGAAAAGCAGTTAAAATGAAGTTGTAGATTCAGATGTTTTGCAAAATCAGGAGGTAGATGGTAGCTTGTTTTCATTAAACACCTCAGGAGTCATGTGAGAATGTATCACAAGTTTGTCCAGTTGTGAGGGAGACACTTTCATATACCTATCACCACAAGATTTCTTGAAAGTGAGTTGTTCTCCAGCTCTCCCGCTTATGCTGTTCCTCCTGGTAAAAATATCTAAATCTTTACTAAGCAAAAGAGGAAGCACAACAAGTAACTTGATACATTGGTAGGTAGGGAGCTTACCAGGAAAACTGGAAATTTACAACTCAGTCCCTACTTTAAAGAATACTAAAGTACGTTATGAGACTGGATAAAATCCTGATACTGATTCAAACACTGTTATTCAAATTCCTAATAAAACTCTGTTTTTTAGCAAGCCAGTCAAATTTTCTGCTGTGTATTCATAAACCTGTTTGATCTTAAAATGTTTAAACAGATATAAACAATGATGCAGGGACCAGAATTGTTTAAGAAATTCATCTAAGTGTAGATATGCTTACTGATACCCTGGACTTACTGCAAGTGGAAACTTTCCAAAGTGTCTACATCAAAATAAAAACTCTCACAAAGACAAAGGTGATTTACAATTCATACACTTGAACTTCTAATAGCAATGCTCTCTACAAATCTGATACTTAAATTTTTAATGAAATTGCTTAATAACTTCTTTTATTTGTTATCTGCTTTTACGATCATCCCTACCTGATTTGCCTTAATATTTTGATGGAAAGATTTAACAGTACTTAGGAAACCTCAGACCTTGTTTGCTGCTTATCCTTTTTTCATTGCCACCCTTTTCCTAAAGGCTACCACCCTGAGCTATAGTAATCCTGTGGCAGCTCCAACTTCACTTTAGTACAAAGCCAGAGATCTAATTATCATTTGCTATGGTTTATGAGTAATAGATGGGAGAGATTCAAACTACTGATGAATAACTTGTTGATTCTGCTGGGTTACTTGCTTAGTCTCTTATTTGGGTTGCAACATACTCCAGCATCTACCTCTTGGCTCCTATTGAAAAGAACAGATTTAAAATCTTAATTTGACCCTCATGAAAGATTGAAGTCAGCCTTTCTCTACTATTCTAGTTATTAGCAAGCGATTTCTTAAAGCACTTCAAAACTGAGTAAATAATCTCAAACAGGTTAAACGTATTTTGCTAATACACAAGAATATAACACCAAATTGTTATGTAATACCACCTCTCACCATATTAGCAATCATATTGTATGTGATGACACATGTTCCTGCAGAAACCTTGGGCTTACTGCAGGTGGGGAAAGGGGAGTTCACTGTGTACTCATGGAAATTGCACATTGCCCTAAACCATTCCAGACTGGGGAAACAATCCCCATCCCCACTCTCATTAACGGAGCTCAAAATGAGATTAGCCCCACTTCTGGCATGCCTTATTTTTCAGTTCTTCAGAACTGCCAGTTCATCCAGCAACCAATCCCATTAGATATTTTTAAACTCTGAGAGGAGTTAGCTGGAGCTCTTAACAAATTGTTCCTGTCATCTACCATCAAGTTTCCCATTATCATTGAAAGCAGGAACAACCCATGGCCAACACCCATTTGCACTTCCAGCTGAGAGAAAAAGTTCCCCCTGAAAACCTCATTTAAGCTAAAATACACATTTTAGTCAACTGAACTACACCAGTTGAGGATATACCCATCCATCATGGAAAATGTAGAGAGAAATTATTTTTTGGTCCTAGAATGGTAACTGAAGCAAATTTTACCAGAAAAAAAACAGCTTAGGTTTCTCTGTCTACGTTAAAAATTGGTAGATCATAAATTACTATGGGTTGAAAGAAACATGTTCCAGCAGTTTATCAAAATACCCATTTTGACCAATGCTTTGATATTCAGGAAAAGCTTTGCTCCAAACTTTCACAGAGACCTTCAAAAAACTTAGTCCATCATTAGCAGGATTGCTGGGTAGCCTGACCCTCTTCTAGTACAACGTAGGGCCATGCAGAATAGAGCAGACAGACTCCCTGGTAGTGCTTGAGAAACGTACTCAGGACTTGTCTGTGGACATCCAAGTCAACATCAGCTCCCTGATGTGCTGAGTAGAATTCCTGCAGGACAGATCACATCTTCTAGAGCCCAGCAACATTCTCAGGTGCCATTTATTCATACAGACCTAGATATTGAGTCCAAAAATATTGCTGAGCCCTTTGAAAGAGTTTTCCTGAATTGGCATAAAAATATTCTCTAATGGTGCCTCCAAGTATAGTGGTCACTCAAAAACTTAAATTTTACTTCCATATCTCTTATGTTGCAGGTTGGTTTGGTAACAAAAAACATTTGTTAATGAGCCTGACTTCTGAAAGAGTCCAAATTTTTCTGAAGATGTTCAAATGCAAGGGGACATTGTTCAGTGTGCCTGAACAGAGTGCAAAACAGGAACAATTCTATAGCATAACATCAGTGCGGATTTTTTTTTACCTGTGTGTACATTTGTCTTGCATATGATCTTATAACCTAAGCTTCGTTAAAAATTTCTTTACTCCATTTTCTCCTATAATGTTAAGGACTAAACAATATGAATATTACTTTTTGGCACATTCAAAGGCTTATATTATTTTTCTATATATAAATTTTTTAATTTTTTCCCTATAATTGATATCTTCCCCTAATACAATACTTTGAGAAATCAATGAAAATTTGTCCTAAAGACATATGGAAACATTTTTAAAAAGGGATGTCTACAAAATAGTGATATCTACTAATTAGTATTCGGTTTTCATTTATGGAGCATTATCTTCTCAAAGATAAATATTAGTTCCAATTCTAAGCTGAATTAGAAATTTGTAATGGTTCGGAAATTTTTTATCTGCATAGCTTGAGGGAAAGGAAAGAGGAAAGGTATCTTTAATTTTGCTTTGAAAATGGCCAAAGCTATTTTAAATTAAATTTAATGTGAAGTCTTGGTACCCAGACCTTCAGGGTTAAGGAACCATGGAGTCTTCTATTTAACTAATCAGAGATCACATTTCATGACACTACCCACGCAATTGTCTGACCACTTCTCACGCAAGAGGAACTGCCCACATTTATAGGTTTGGGTAATGACAGAAATAGGAACAGTTTATATGGCTTCAAGATCTCTTCCTCTTCAAATCTGAAGGGACAGAGGAGAAAAGAACCTTACAATGGGCAATGAACCCACAGAAGTGCCATGGCAAGATAAATTCACAGGCTATAGTTACATCCACAGCGAAGACAATCTTTCAAATTGCTCCAATAGCCAGTAATCAATCAGACATCGTTTAAGTCACTGGCAAATGTCTTTTCTGTCTGTCATACAGTGTTTCCAAGTTAGATGAGTTAGGTTTGGTCAGCTACCTGCTGCAAGTCAGCTGAGATCTGTCTGAGAGATTAAAGCTCCCTCATTGAAAGTCTGGATGCAACCACCATCCTGCTTTGTCCCATACTCTCTGTGCTCTGATCCTTGACTGGCTCTTTTGTATTCCTCCTCCAGTCAAACAGTGATACCTTTATCAATGACCCTGATATTTTGGTGTAAAAGGGGAGTGTAATCACACTTACTCGTGCCTCTTTTGCTTGAAGAAAATGTATGTAGGACAGACCATGGGAGATGGAGTGATAATGTACATCAGGAAATTCAGGAGCTGGGAAAAGCTGTACATTCATTGCTGGTTGAACCCCATTTCTATCGCCGAAGACAGTTTATTCTTGCTTTGGTCTCTTGAAACTGTGGGGTCAATGAAAGTCTTGCTGTGACTAGGATGATCCATCTTTGCTCCTATGAGTAGCAGTTAATGAAAAAGTAAGATAGCAATCTATACAAGAGTTGAGGAATATTACTCATTATGATTAACCATTGTTTCTTTGTCAGGTTTCCATCTCTACTAAATGTTGCCAGCAGATATGAATGGGAGCATTAAGGTCAAAATCAGATGATATCTGAGTTCTGATTGAACACAACTAATGCTTTTCATCTTCCTAGTATTGCAGAGAACAAAATCTGGGAAGGCACAGAAAAAAGAAAGCTCAGAATGCAGCAATCAGGCTGACTTCTAAATGCATAATGTGGATGATATTGAGGTGAATACCCAAAAAGAAACTTGAATAAGTTAGTTCTGGCATTTAGATATTTACTGATTCCAAACTGTCTTTGTGAAAACTGCAATTTGGAGGGCAGAGAAGCTTAATTCAGTATTCCTTGGAATACAAAAGTAGAGAAGCATGGTATCATTTGCCTGATTTATTCTGCTCCTTTCTTCAAGAGCGCTGTATTTTATTCTCTTGAGAAGCCTTGTGTCTTTCAGAAAACCAGACTGTGACGTTAACCAGGTATTGTCAATGAACCATCACCTTGCAACTGGAAATTAATTTGATGAGCTGATTCCTGGTGACACAGCTTTTAAGATACAGGTAATGTAAATGGATAATCTATATGCTTGTCAATAGTTTTGGAAAGCTTATTTGTCATCACCCCAAAGTTTAGAAGCAGTCCAGCTAAAGTTTTCTCACCAGTGAATGGCATTTTGGAGCAAATAATGTCAGCTTGCTGGGCTACAACTGGAGCAGTGGCATGGTGAAAGGATTAAAACACCCTCAGATCCTGATCCAGATCCAGATTATAACAGTTTTTAAAGTCAGCAGCATTCCGTTGCAGTAGTTTGTTCAAAAGCATTTATATATTTGCAATTAATAGATCACAGTTCCTTGGAGCTACCAAAACCTACAACAGAGAACATAACTCATTACACACATTTTATGAGATTCAGATCTGTTGCGGTGAGCTGGGAAGGGGAGGTCAAAAAAGATATTAGACCATGATTTGGTCAAAGAAAAACCCCTTCTTGGTTTTCTGGAGAAAGCCTTGCCCATCCACTTATGCATATTCATGTACCCCTGCACGACTCATGCATATTCATGTACCCTGCAAGCTGTAACCAAACCCCTATGCCTGCCCCTCTCTCCCCATTGGTTGGTTTGTAACACCCGCCCTTTCCTCCCTCTCTCCCCATTGGCTGTTCTGTACACACCGCCCCCTCCGGATCCCCTTATAACCCCCGTGCCAAGCGGAAGTCCCCCCTCTCGGTTCCGGGTCGCCATGTGGATCCTCTCCTTTCCCGGGGGGTCTACGGAATAAAAGCAATGGCGGCCAGCCCGAGGGCCACCTCCATCACCTCTGGGGCGCCTTACCATCATTCGCAGGGAGGTGCAAGGCCCACTCAAGGCCATGAGTGGGTACAGCTAGCTAGCAGAGGTGCTAACCTCGCCCGAGACCCCGTGCAGGGGCTTTGAGGAACACGCAGCAGCTTGTCCCACTCAGCACCGGAACCTGCAGGCGCATATTTTAAACACAGATCTTGTTTTATATTTGTGGTATTTTGTAGTCAGTGAAAAGAAGCGATTGGAAATTGTTTCTAATGGTCCTGACCTTGTCTTGATCTATGCTGGGGTGAAGTGAAAGGAAGACCTCTGTTCCTAAATGTTGTTTAGAAGAAGGTATTTCCAAATGCAGAATCAATTGCTGTGTCACCCTTTCGTGGTAGTTAAATGCTACTGTAAGAATCAAATACAGATGATGCTCTTTGTCCTTGAGATGTGACAGCTCCTTCAATTTAAGGTAACTTTATGGCTGCTCTAATGTGTACCTGAAGATATATTTGATTTAAATTACTTAGAATAATGGGTCAGAAAGAGCACTTAAATGCCTTCCTCACTCAGCTGTCTCAGCTAGTTAATTGCAGCCAAGATTCCTGCGAGGAGGACTGATGCCTCCCTTAAAAGGAAAGGAAAAGCAGGAAGACGCTTCTGCAAGGGGCCTAGTGTGAATTACAAGCCTCAACTATAATCTGATCCGGTAAAAACTTTCCCCATGTTCAAAGACGTTTGGATCAAAGCGTTACTTTTCCCAGTATTTCTGTCCAATCAATCATTGCTCATGTGATGAAAAAACTATAAGGCATCACAAAATTCTATGACATCTTTTTCCTCTGAAATTTAGACCTCTTTGCCTAGAACTTACACTGGACAGTGACCTTTCTTTGAAGACATGAATGCTTTGCTTTGAACGTATCCTAGTGGGTTTTCTATTTGGACTGAATTTTCTTGGTTCTGTCGGGGTTTTTTTTTCCCCATGTAAAATCTGTAGGAATGCAAGTGGAATGGGAACTATTGAGCAGTGTACTGACTCTTCTCATATTCCTTCCAGTCAGATGTCAGTCATTATACTTGAGTACAACATGTGTGTATGTGTGCACCATTTCCACTGGATTCCATGAATACCTTTTTATACCCTCAGTTACTGTGCTCTTCTGCTGGCTGTGCTTTATCCAGAGCTTAAGCAAATTTAGGACTAAGTTTCGATGTTGCAGTCAAAGAGACCTAAGTATAAAGTTATGACTAGCTTATTCAGACTAATTTTCAACGGATACTCATATTCACATTTTTAAATGAAAAAGAATAGATGAATAGTCACCTTCAGCTCCAGACTATTTGGTCTCTGGAGCTTCTCACATAATTTATACTCAAGGGTACTTTGTACTCCTTGAAGAGCCAAGAAACTTCCAAGTGCAGTTAAACCGAGCCAGTTAAACACGGCCTTTCTGCTCGATGTCTCCCTCACCTCCTTGCACATCAAATGATTAATATCCTTTTACCCCATCTCTACTTTCTACTTTTTTCTCGCCATGTATTCCTAGTTCTTCATTCTCCTAATGTTTTTACATTAATGTTCTCTACTTCTTTACCCAATCTTCCTGAAAATAAGCAGTGGCTTGTTCCCTTTCTTTTTTTCTTTCGGAGTTATTATTCTAATGATGGTGAATCTGGACATTATTCAGACACTGAAAATTACATTATCTTATATTGATGAATAGTTTTCAATATGGGTAAGAAGAAATATAAATCCTGGAAGACTTTCACCTTTGACAAATGCTATTTCAGGTAAGGAAGACGTTACATGAACTAACCACAGCCTACTCCCAAGACAGCTTACTTGAGACAATTTCACAACTGGGTGGAAAATGGAATCCCTGTCCTTTGGGAAATTTTACTTTTCAATGTTTGTTGTCCAGCTAGCATATATCTCCTTGTTGGCAGCCAAAGGCAAGACCATCCATTTAATATATTTGTGGAGTTGATGGGTCAAGATGATGAGGACAGGAGATTACTTGATGCTCCCAAGGAAGAGAAGTATTTGGAGAACCATAATGCACCGATCCTAAATGCTCCAAACCCTTTCCTGGGGCTACACTACCTAGGGTAGTAACCAAGCACTGCTTAATTTTGCACAGAATGCGTAGCTCTTTTTGTCCAGGTGGCAAGAGAGAAAGGCACAAAACATGATGCTCCTGCAGCAATTAGTAGTGGTCTCTAAGATGCAAAAGAGGTCCAAGATTGCTTCTATACCCAACAATTGCAGTAAAAAATAAGAACCCTAACCCTTTACCATGCTCTGCCCCATATTGCTTCTACTTTACCTTGTATGTCAGAACTAATGCTCCCTCCCCTACTTTTTTGGGAACACCAGAAGTTCAGCCTTTTCTCTGGGATCCCAGCCCAAATGAATAACACAGAGCTTATTCAAGAGCTTGTCCACATATCTAATGTTACTTTCCATGCACAACAATTTCAGAACTGGGACTGAAGACAGAAAAAGAAAATCTTACAGCACTGAAAGCTGTTAATTATCTATATAAGTATCAAAGACTCAGGTTTATTACTGGACATGTGAATGCCTAGATAGCTTATGTAAATTTAATTTTACATTTGTCTGAAGATAACTGGTTGGACATGCACATTTTCAGATCACACAACCCTAAGGGACCAATGTTAATCTCAAATGAATAATTTTCAGTGTGACAAATCTTTACTATCTTGTTGCTGTCAGTACAAAAATCAGTTGCAGGAGAACTGTTCACTCATCACCTGAGATTCCCTGTTCTCTGTTTGAAAAATGTGCCAGGAGTTACTTCTATGGATGTAATATATCCATCTAAATTTCTATAAAATCCAACTGATTGAAAATGTATACTTAATTAAAAGAAATAATTTTAACCGAGTGTCTATATGATTAAGTAATCCTTTCTCTGCTTCTGTATCTATTTCTTTTCAAAGACAACATTGAAAGAACCTATAACTTTTTCAGTTTGTATAAGTTTGATTATTTTTTTCCGCATAAGTCACAAACTGATTCATCATGGAAACTTCAAGAAAACTTAAGAGGTCTTTAAGATATGTGGTATTCCTAGAAACCAGTGTTCCAAAGACAATACTGGAACTGAGGAGTCCCGGAAAAAAACTTTCCACGGAGCATTGCAGACAATACCACAGCTATGTTGTACAGACAAGTAATTTCTTCAGAACAGGGAGGAAGAGGAGTATATTGGAATACTTAGAAGAAATACAGTAAGAATCATGGAGTAGAAGCATGAAAATTTCATTAAAATTAATGTTCCATCAACGTGATTCAGCAGAACTGAGATGAAGAAAATGTACTCTCCAAAACATAAGATAACAGCTGGTCTACCTGCTAGCCCTATTTTTTTATGTACCTGCTGCCATTTAAGATGTCAATCACTTTGAAAGGTTGGTGAAAATGACAGGGGAGAGAGACAACTGACACATGGCTTGGCAAGTCAGTATGCTATTCTAAAAGCTAGAATGGGCAGGACATACTGGTGGAGAAAGAAAGGGTGAACACAACCCAAAAAGAGGTAAAAAATGATAAATTCCATTGTCCAAGAAATTACACAGTCAAAAATTGTAACTTTGGAGAAAAAGAATTAGATTTTTAAGGCACAGCTTACTCTCGAATTTCTGTTATCTGCTTTTTCAAAGCACTAGCTCATGTTCTGGAGCTGCTCTCCAAAAAAATATATAAATAGAGAAATTTGCTTTTAAAAATTTAAAGCTGAGATTTGCTCATTCTGTTATTCCAGAAAATAGAGTTTATGAAAAGCAGAGTTGGCAGAAGGGATGGGCAAAAGTCCAGTAAAAGAAGGTAGAAGTGCAAGAAAAAATTTCTATCATCAATACCAATGAATCCCAGCATTGCCATTCTGGAGCTGGGTTGTTTATGTTTTAGGGGTTTTTTTGGTTGGTATTTTGGTTGGTTGGTCAATTGCAGTATTTTGTGGGAGTTTCTTGTTTTTGTTTTTGTGAGGCAAAGACTAACCTAAGGGTCATGGGTAAAGAATTTTATTTTTCTCTTCCTGCATTAAAGACTGTTTCAAATGGAGGAGATAAAGGATACAAAGGACATTGTAAAAACAGTAATTGAAAGCAGACTGGAGTTTTACATAAGGCTACAGAGCTTTCTGAGATAGCATGCTGCTGAAAGGACACGGAATTTTTGCTTCAGTTATAGACCAAGACCAAGTATGAAGTTTAACAAGGGTAAGTGCTGGATTCTGCACTTGGCATGGGGCAACCTTGGATGTACGTACACACTGGGGAATGAGGTGCTGGAAAGCAGTGCTACAGAAAGGGACCTGGGGGTCCTGGCTGATGACGATGTACATGAGTCAGCAGTGCCTTGGCAGCCAGGAGGGCCGAGCGTGTCCTGTGGGGCATCAGGCACAGCATCGCCAGCCGGGCAAGGGAGGGGATTGTCCCGCTCTGCTCTGCACTGGGGCGGCCTCACCTCGAGTGCTGAGGACAGTTTTGGGTGCCGCAATAAAAAAAACCAAAATCATTAAGCTATTGGAGAGCGTCCAAAGGAGGGCAACAAAAATGGTGAAAGGCCTTGAGGGGAAACCGTATGAGGAGCTGCCGAAGACATTTGGTCTGTTCAGCCTGGAGAAGAGGAGACTGAGGGGAGACCTCATCACAGTCTACAACTCCCTCATGAGGGGAAGAGGGGGGCAGTCACTGATTTCTTCTCTCTGGTGATCAGTGAAAGGACCCGAGGGAATGGTCTGAAGTTGTGTCAGGGGAGGTTTAGGCTGGATATCAGGAAAAGGCTTTTCACCCAGAGGGTGGTTGGGCACTGGAACAGGCTCCCCAGGGAAGTGGTCACAGCACCAACCTGACAGAGTTCAAGAAGCATTTGGATAATGCTCTCAGGCACATATGTGATTCTTGGGGATGGTCCTGTGCAGGGCCAGGAGTTAGACTTGATGAACCTTGTGGGTCCCTTCCAACTTGGACTGTTCTGTGATTCTGAGTGCCTTGCTGGGTCAATTGGTAAAAGCAGAAAGTCCATTCTCCAGGAGTTCATCAGATCTCAATTTTTCAGACTTTCAGGAGCTGTTCATCTTTAATCTGTTGTTCTGTCCTTTCTTCTGGTGTTGCATCTTCCTTGTAATATGAGCTATGCTATTTACTGTCCAAAAGTAAAATAAAATTAAATTACATAAATGTGATTTTATGCGCAACAAAATTGAAATCTTCAAATCAGCCAGTTCAATGACAGCTGTATATTTCCCAGGAAGACCTAAAGGAATGTATTTTACATCCTACTTCATATGCTACTCTCTGATCACTGGAGACCAATTGAATACTGAATTACTTTGGATCAAATAAAACATTTTTTCTTTGACCTCCATACAAGCTAAAATATACTGTACAAAATAGAGTGGCACCAGAGGGTAAGGATCTAGCTGGGAGATAAAGAACAAGTTTACTCTATTTTCCTAACTTTCACAGTATGGCACAGAAGCACAAAAGAGCAAATATCTTCATGGAGAGCTCAACTAGAGTCCTTGGCAAGACTTCTCCTCCAGAAAGTAGAAGCAGATGTGTTCACCCTATGATGCTATATAATTGCTCTGAAAGATACTATGAACAGAAAGTCTCCATATAAAATGTATTGTTGATGACCCACAGCCACAGAGTAGAAAAAGTAGTTTTCCTAGGGATAAAGAATAAAATTCATGAAGACACCCAAGTGATTTAGAAGAACAAATTGGGCCCAGATTCCAAAACTGGAGTATGTTTGTAAGCTCAAATCCTCAGGGGAATATAGTACCTTAATACAGGATGCAGTAAACTCAGTGGTGCCTCAACTTGATTTCTACCAGTACCTGAGCTAGCCAATTTAAAATTGGTTCATCTGTGATTGCAAGACTACCCTAAGGGTTATTGACTCAAATGCCTAATTAATTTATAAAAATGGGACTTGGGACTCTTAGCTGGCTTAGACCCTTTGGAAATGTGTTGGGTATGACTCAGCCTTACAAGGCCCAAAGAGCCTTTAACGACCATTGCCATCACAGGGAAGTGTCAGTACCAGAAGAAAACCAGCAAAACAGAAGTGTGAGAATCAACAGAATGAAGAGAAAGAGGGGTTTTTTATGTAGCAACTTCTGTACAATCTTTAATTTTTAATAAAATACAAGATTGATTTCATCGTATATTTATCTACAGGTGGACTTGATGATCTTAAAGGTCTTTTCCAAGCTAAATATTTCTATGATTTTATGACTCTATCTATAAATACAGTGATTATACATGGTGTTTATATATTTCTATATATATTATATATATCTGCATACATTATATACGTCTACATACATTATTGATACTGCCAAGTACCACATGACAAACCAAGTGGTTAACCAGGCACAAATCCAACGCACCTGTGCCAGGAACTAATGCATCTAATGATTAATGGACTGAATAAATACCACATATAGAGTAATCTCCCTTCAAAATATTCTCAGTTACCCTAGATAATTAATTGTGGATTCATCACATTTTGCTGCATACTTTATCAAGTAAAAGAATTTTTCAAAATACGTCTGTGCTATCAAAAGGTGTCTGTTCTTGTACAGTAACCGCATATTGTTCAGCCTTGTCAACAAAGAGATCAAATCAGAGAAATACAGCTGCTAATACAGAAGCAACTTCATGAGAAAAAATTTAAAAACAGAGTATGTTGTGGTTGTCATGTTTTGAATACGTAAGATTGTTCAGAGCAAGAATACCTATACTTTGCTCCATTATTAACCTGTAGCAATCATATGCAAGGATCATGTTAAAATTTTTTCCATTTAATTTATGGTGAACACTATATCCTGAAGTTACCTCATCTAATCTATCGAAAGCATCACTTCAGCTTAATGTTAACAGTTTTCTATGATGACAAGGCAAAGAACCACTCAAGAAAGTCAGCTCTCTTCTTTTAGAATTTCTTGACAAGCTTTAACAAAACACAAGTTTTGAGTGATGCTTGGATCTCTTTTTCTAATTTGTTTAACCACTTGCCCAACAAGTTTTTGTTACAGCTGCTCTGTTGCAATGAGCTGGGAAGGGGAGGTCAAAAAAGATATTAGGCCATGGTTTGGGTCAAAGAAAGTCCTTTCTTTGTTTACTGAAGGAAGCCTCTCCGATCCACTCTTATGCATATTCATGTACCCCTGCAACATGTAACCAAACCCCCCATGCCTGCCCCTCTGTCCCCATTGGTTGGTTTGTAACACCTGCCCTTCTCTCCCTCTTTCCCTATTGGCTGTTCTGTATCACCCCGCCCCTTCGGGACCCCCTTATAACCCCCAGCCAAACGGAAGTCGCCCCTCTCGGTTCCTGGGTCACCATGTGGACCCTCTCCTTTCCCTGGGGGTTCACATAATAAATCAATGGCGGCCAGTCCGAGAGCCACCTCCACAACCTCTGAGGCACCTTGCCATCATACGCAGGGAGGTGCAAGGCCATAGCGGCCATGGGTGTAGGAACAGCTGGCTTAGCAGAGGTCTGGCCTCGCCCAAGACCCCGAGAAGGGGCCTTGCGGAACACGCAGCAGCTGTCCCACCCAGCACCAGAACCTGCGAGGCACATTTTTAAACACTGCTCCATCCTATATACTCTCCATTGGAAATTATTTCACAATATTCGGTGCAAAATATTTTGGTTTACTACTTGGATACTTGTAACGTAACTCTTTTCTAGAATTTGAATTAACTTAATCATGTATTATTTGGAATGGCGACTTCACCACAGTCTGCAGTAATGACTTCTGGTTTGCTTTTACTGAAGTAGGCACATATCTTTTAATTCTTGTATTTCAGTTTGATATCATTGAGACTAAAATGTATTTGCCTGGGCTCATTTAAGGTGAAGAGTCCCTTCAGTATTCACTTTATTACTTTTGTCACTTTCTTCTTTCTAATCTGTCTTGCAAGGATCTCATATATTAATTTTTCTTTCAGTTAAAATGGCACAGGTCTGATAGTGCCCTCATTACCCAAACTGTTATTTCTCCCTCTGGCCTCACAAACTGTATTAAATGATGTTTCTTTTGGGGGAGTCCAGCAATGACATTCTGAGTAATGCCTTAAACAATGGGTCTCAAACTGGATTTAATTTACATTTAGTAAGACATGTGTGGCATGGCAAATTAATTATTACTGACTGTTGAACATGAGTTTTGAGAATTAATAGTTAAGGAATGAATAGTATGTTTATTATATTGAGGGTTGTAGAACATCAATTATATTTCTTTCCAGTAATGAAGTGGTATTTGTTTGACATAAGTTAATTATTTAGTCAGGTTTAAAAGAATAATTATCTAATCTCTGTAAACAAGCTTTGTTAATTAAAACAAATAGATTGAAAGCTTCACACCAAAAAAAATTTAATGGATTTTTATTCTTTAACTACCTCTTTCTTTCCTTAATGTTTTACTACCAGAAATTTTGAATTTCATGACTTCTGCAAGGGACTCCAAATTAAGTCGTGTCAAAATACATTTTTATCCATAAATTTGTATTCAATACACTTTCAACAAGGAATAAACTAGGTATCATAATATCAAGATACAGTTCTTTGAAGGGTGTAGGGATTTTTTTTATCTTCCAATGAAATAAATTTGAAATAAATTAATAAATAAAAAATTTCATTTGTGTATGAATTTTTTTAAGTATACACTTCAGAGAAAGTTTGATTCCAAAGTCCTGGTTGCTTAGTAATTTCAAATGACGCACCAAAATACATCATATTGGTTTCATAATGTTTTTTTGTGAATTTTTTTTTTAAAGTCTGACTTTACAGTTCGATTTTTCATAGATTTAAAATTTCCTGATTGTCTTTTCTATCATCTCATTTTTACATGACAAGTCTTACAAAAATATATAAAAGTATTTCACATAGATATTTAATGAGTGTTTCAAAAAAAGTTAACTACTGGCAGTACAATGGACCTGATTGTTCGTCATCTTGCTCCTTCTGCACTCATTGGCCTTTGCAAAGTGAGGGTAAGCAAACGTAAAACACAGCAAAGTACTTTGTTAATCCTTACCCTACTGCTCATGGGTGTACTTAAAGAGGAAGTAGAAGTGACCCCCGTCACTACAGAATATATCTGTTTTCTTCTACTCCCCAGTCCCGGTTGCCAAGTTGATCACATGCTCTAATGTGTAATTTTAATTCTTGTAGTTCTGACAAGAAGAAGATTTCCAAAGTTTAATACTGTTTATATTCTTGAACTGATACATGTGTATGGTATTAAATTGACCTTTCTGTTATTCTTCTGTTTCGATTGGGTAGCCAGTCCCCTTTTTCTTCTATAAGCGACTATAATAAGGCTATAAACAATGCAGGAGTCAAGTGACCACCCAATCAAAGTATAAAATATTGAAAAGGTCAAAAGAGTGCAGCTCACTACTAAGCTTCATTGAATATAAATTAGACATTAAACTCCTGATATCTCATTCCCTTGACTGAGTAGTAATGAGAATGGAAAATGGCAGAAAATTAATCCCTTCTCATTAAAAAGCTTGTAATGAGAATGTGGAACTTAGTAGTAATGTAACCTGTTCTCATTACAGTCTTCAGGAAAGGGTCTTTGTGGTCTTCTTCAGATGTCATAGCAGTGATCTTTTTCTCCTTAATAAAATAGTACAGTAAATGTGGTTACATTACATACTACTCTTCTGCATAGGTTTTCTGCACAGCACAATTGCCCTAAAGTGACAAAAACTTTTTCATTCGTTGACACTGGAATTTCTGCTATACCTACACTTTATATTAATGTGAACATACATCTGCGTCAGGTGTATTTTCAGTGCTGCCTAAACCAGGTAGATGCCCACATCCTACTGAGTTTCAGTGTAACTTGCAGACTGAGGCTCCTTAGAGCATTTTGCAAAGTCTAGCTTGAGAGAAAATTAATAACCCAATGGTCATTATCCAAATAAATATGTGTACACATTGGCTATTGATTGCAGATTATCAATGGGATAAATACCAGAAACAGGCTTAGATACCTTCACACAAACAAATTTCTGACAGAAAAGGACACATGTACATCTATTTTCCACATTAAATTCCTCTGTGCTCGCAACATATAATTTCTCACATGAATTTTACTGTCTCCTTGACTTTGAAGTGCTTCCAGACTTTTCCCTAACAGTATGCTGACTGTGAGACCAGGAAAAGTAAAACCAAACAAAATAATGCAACTGAACAAAACTTTAATTTTGCTTTCCGTGAAAAAGTAGGTATAAATAACTTATTTTGATAGAATTATATAAGTTAATGTTCATTTTTGTTCTCAGTAACTGAACACAAGTCAAGGAAGAAAGAGTACATTTATTTTTGATATTGAGAAATGCATGTCAGAGAAGTCTGGTTATGAAATATGAGGAGGAAAAAGTATATCACACAGTGTTCAATTAGGTTATCAGAATGACCTGTTTCCTACTCCATGGAAGTGATGGGAAGCATTTGTTTTGGTATGGAGGGCAATCCCTGCACGCTGGCTCTGCATAGGATGGCATCCTGGCAGATGGCCTCACATCTCACATCTCCCGTCTTGGGATCCATGTAACAAGTGTGGTTATTTGGCCAGTGAGGCTTCTCTGTTGTGAATTTTATATGACCACATTGGGAATGAAACCAACCACAGTGCTCCTCTGCAACCTAGTAAATCCCTGATGCCATGAGAAGGGGTTGCTGTAAAATGTGGAAGATTGTAATGAACTAGAGAGAGAAGATCTTCCATAGAAGAAGAAATTCCCAACCCACTCATCTGCATTCAGACACACTTGAAAATTCACACATATTCTTCTATATCTATAAAAACTCACATGCCAGCCAGAGAAGCCAAACTGAAGGCCTTTCCATGCAAGTTCCAGCCCACTTTGTGCAGTGGGAAATGATGGCATGCAACTCTGTGGCTGCTCCAAATACCCTTGACAACTGCAGGTTGCAGAACTACCACAGGCAACCCAGGAAAAGCATCTGCAACAGCGCAGCAACTTGGCCTGTCTAAATTATGCTGGCAGCATCTCTGGTTCTTGAAACACTTTACAACCTGGAAAGTAGAAAAGGGCTAATCTCACCTCTTCCACCTGATCTGTCTGTACAAGTGTGTGAAACAACTTCAACTATCAACCTACATGTATTTCCTTGAAGTGGTTGGTGAGTATGTACAATTATACATATGCTCATGCGGACACGCACATTCTTATGCATCCTCTCCAGGATTTCCAAATGGATTTTTTTTCTTCTCTTAAAGTGCTCATGAAAATGCCTGTGTTTTATTTGCCACTTTTTTGCAAAGTTATTGCTAACTTCTACAAGCAATCTGTTCTTCCTAACTTTTAATGCTATTAATTTATTGAAATTTTGTGTCAATTTCTTTAGCAAAATATTTTAAGATATGCCAGTTTCATGTCAGTATATATAAGAAAAAAAACTGACATTTGAGTGTTACCTAGGATGAAGGAATTGTACTGCAGATCCAAAAAGGACCAGGTACACTGCAGATTTCTGTTCACACCAAGGAATCCTGGAAGGAATACTGTCTCGATGAAGCCAAATTCTCTCCAGTGTCCTTGGGCAGCCTACAGGGACACACAGCTTAGAGCAGATCAATGTCACTAGCAAACAATCAACCTGGTAGAATCAGCAAACTTACCAGCATCTAAGACCAACACCACAGATACTTTAGTGTCTATAAAATTCCTAAGACCTTGCTGAAAAGACCCGCTTACTTGCAGCAAATTTTTATCTCTGTACCAAAAACTCACTAGCATAAAGATACTCTAAAATAAAGTGCTCTTTAGCAATCTACCAATTTCTTATCCCACAAAAACTTCACAGGTTTTGGTAAATGTCTATAGAATACTTTCCCAAATGGAAAATTTTATTTAATTTTTTTCTTTTGAATTCCTGAGGATTAAACTGCAGATTTCACAGTACCCTCTGTAATGGACCAATGTGATTTCTCAGCTTATCTCCAAATACTCTCTTTCCAATATATATTTTGAAATCATTCTTATTTCATTCTTCTTTATGTAAAGTCTATGAGAATCCATCTATAGGACCAAAATTTTCCACGTCATTTGCTATCAAGAGGTGACTGCCAGAAGTGACTGTTTTCCAGATATGCTCATCTGTGCAGCCAAGGCCTTGGTGGATGGGAGGCAAGAATAGATCTTTCCATTGTTTAATTTTCACTCCAATAATCACCATTCACAAAAAGTAGCCCTCCTCTTAGCATCTTCTGTCTTTGTAGTATCACACTCTTGCTTCATGAGGCATCTAATTTTCTGTTTTCTTCTGAATGACCCTATTCTTGAGAATTCAAGGTATCAAAATTTGCATGGACAATGGCAGCCATTAAAGATTTTCCTACTCTGTAAAAGTTTAGCGTTACAGTTGTGCCCTTCACCCATTAACCCACTTGTTCAAAATCGATCAAACATCCTTCTCTGGACTCATGTGGCCAACAGCTCCAAAAATTTTGTTGTTGTTTGAAAAGTACAGATCCATAATTCAATGCCCCTTGCAACTGTAGTTCCTGACCCAACTGTGTGAAATATTGACAGTGGTCAATAGAAGTGCATTGCTTTTGAATGATTGCGAAACTTTAGAGCCTCCCTCCAGAATCACAAATGGACTATTTTTAGTATTAGTATAGGAGAAGTATTTTTAAGTACATTTACAAATCCAAAATTAACAGTTAAAATTTTAAATGATTTTCAGTATCAGGTTAGAATCTATTAAATGGGAACAACTTCTGTGCAGCTGTTTGCAGTGACAGAACATATTTGAGACATACTGTGTCAGCAGATACCCTAATGGCTAATACCCTTGGGGGTGACTCAAAGAATACAGTGATGAAAAAATTCTTCCTGCTACTTGCATTAAAGCTCCTTGGAAAGAGAAAAAAGAAAAGGTGGTGTACTGAAAAGACTTTGCCACAAATTGCTGGATCACTTGTACTTATCCAGACTCTGACCATTACGCATTTCCATCCTTCCCCAGCAAGGCATGCTTCCCTCAGCAGACTGACTCAAGTAGGATTTAAGCAGGATTTATGCGTGTGCTTAATGGTGGATAGAGACTTAAAAACACCTTTGTGAACACTAGTAATTTTAAGCAAGAAAGTATATTTTGTTTTCAATTTGAGCCCAAAAATGAGCAGAACATACCCAAAATGCAGAGCCCAAAATGCAGTACAATCTCTTTTGGATCTGTAGTAGAATAATGATGACGTCTAGATCTTCACTGCCACGACCAAAGAAAACCTTTAACAGAATTGATAAACAAAAATTAAATCCATAAATATACCATATGATTAAGTTATTCCATGTGCCTCCTCTGAAAAAAAGTCTTAAACAAATGAACATTACCGAATCGATCTTCAAGTCAAACCTTTAAAAAGAATATGCTGACGTTCTATTTTTGGGACTGGTGTAAACATACATTTATACCACTGTATATTGAAATAGGGTTTCTTGGAACTTTCTCTCATCCATTATCTCTTACAGACTAGTCTATGATGCATAGACAGAAAAGCTGGTATTGTTATAAAAACAATTCCTACTTCAGGAAACTGACCTTCTTGAGAAAATCTAAGCTATTTTCTCTCTTTTGTGAAAAAATGTCAAGAGTTAAGTGAACATGATGTACTAAGGTGAGCAATTTGACAAGAGAAGAATAGGTGGGGGTGGAGAAAAACGCAAACTATGATTGCCCCACTCCCCCACTTCTGATCATCCCTCTGATTGCTGACGAGAAACTATCCTTATAAAAGAGAATGGAAAGTTACTCTCCAGTCTCAAAAGTGGGACCTTTAGTTGAGTAAATTGTTGCATAATACATATATATATTTCACTAAAATTAATTTTATGCCCTGTTACCACTAAATTGTTGTTGATTAAGCAAAACTTAGAATAAAGCATGTATTAAATGAGGATCCTCAGGCATTTGGCTAAAAACAGCATTAGCTTCTCTCAGGCTACTAATTCTTACTGTGAAAAAGGTCAGTACAACGACATTAGTAAAACAGCGATATTTCTCAGCCTCCTACTTTGTCTACCAAGTATAAAATCAAGAAAATTGTGCACCATTCTTTGGCCAGCACAAGAGCATGACCTGTGAAGGAAAGCTGGGTTGGAAAGAAAGATTAAAGTATTTGAAATTAATGAAAACAAAAACAAATAAACAAAAATAAACAAACTTCTGAACAATCTTATTTTCATCCTCAGGGTCAAATTATCCTGTCCAGGAATGAATGAGTTGATCTGAAGAAAAATTCTGAGCATGTCCTGGATGGGTTTGGATTCTACATATTGACAAAGGGTCTCCTTTCTAGTCTCTAGGACCTCTGGTATCATATTGTTTATTATCTGCCTACTTGTGGATCAAATGAAAAAGGTCACTTGCATTAGTCAAAAGGTCTGTAATGCTCTCAGGAGTCAGAAATGATCTGAAATTATATACTTGTTCTTTATAAAACTATTTCTTAATAGGCAGCTACACAGTTGGAGCAGAATATCGTTTAGATATTACTATTTTATATGCTATGCACAGTTACAATGCACTACACAGCCAAATGATTTGGAAATTCTTGCTGTAATTCTTTGAATTACAATAAACCACACACCTTCATGAGTGTGTGGTGCAAAGTCACTTGGCCTGAATATTCTAAAATGTGCTACATAATTTTAACTCGGCATTCAAGCAATGCAGCTGCTCCAGCCGCACAAAGATCATTCTCTTAGAAAAAGTTTATTTGAGCTATACTGCCACTCAGGTATCCTTCATGGACACCTTAAAAACAGTCTATTGACTCTTCTCTAAGGTCTAGTTCATGAAACATCAGAATAAACCAGATGCAGACAGGTGATGTTGCTGGCCTGGTGATAGAGACTTCATACCTTTGGATTTTCAACTCTCCTCAAAATTTTTCATGTGAACTCAGCAAACGCTACATTCTCAAGTTTCTTCCCTGCTGTAAGTAAGATGTGGGTGATAACTTTCTTTTTTCTATTTACTCTCCTTAAACTGAGAACAACTGTTGTGCATTGCCTGGTATGGGATAAGATGTGGGGTTATGGTCCCATCTGCTCTTCCACATGCCCAAGAGCTGCCTGAAGGCCTGGACAATAGCCCAGAAGAGAATGCTAACACACTCCCTGTCACATCTCTGTCTGATGCTTGATCTTTGTGTCTTTTATTTCCATTGACTGATGGAAAGGTGCATTACTAACCCGGCTTTGCTGGAAGGGCTGCATTATACACGTCAACCCAAGTATTAATGTTTTCTCTATAGAAAGAGAAACAATACATCTCTATTGCCTGCACCCCTAGAAGCACTCTTTGAGCAGAATTTGGACATTTAAATTAAAGGAAAAAGATGTCATACTAAAAAGCAAGCCTACAGCTAACAGCCGTGTCCTATACCATGAGACTTTCTGAGACACAAAGTTCAGTGACAATAGCATACAGTACTACAACTTTGGCAGTTTCTTTAGGGGGTTACTGTGTAATGTGTACAGGTCATCCAAAGAGAGCTTTTCCACGGGAATTCTTTATTATTACTATTATTATTATTATTGTTATTACTGTGAATCTGTAATGATTACTTTGCTGCTGTATATTTCCCCCTCTGTCTCCTGGGTACAGAAATGACAAAACACTTTAACAGATGAAAGGCTGTCCTTAGGGTATTTCCAGCTCAGTAAGAAGTGGCAAGTACAAGACAACTCACAAGAAAGCCTATCTTTTAGCAATTTATAGCTGTATTGTGCACAGCCTGAATCTTTTGAGCAGGATCTTTGGGCCACTCTCCTTTTGTCCATTCTGAGTATATCTCCTTGCTCGTCATTCTTCTTTTCCTTTTTTTTTTCCATTTTCCTACCTTTTTCTTTAAACAAGGGTAGCTGCAGACTGCTCCTCTAGTTTCACTAGGGCTTTAGACTTCAGTATTGGGTCAGGTCTGTGAACTCTCCGTTATGTTAAAAACCATGAGGCAAATCCTAGTCCCCTTACAGCCCATGAGAATTTTGCCTTTGACTTCAACAGGACATGATGATATAGAGATGTTTTGTGCAAAGATCCAGGAAAGGAGGACTTTCTTTTTCTCCCCATTTAACTCTTTGGCATTTTTTATTTTTGGTCTTTGGATATACCACGTCTTTGAAATAATAAAATGATATAACTCTCCAGTGTAGACTCTCTCACATATGTTTATTAATCTACCCTGCTGAAAGGGGTGAAGATTACTAGGTATACTTAACGGATATTAAAACTAAGGGAAAGAGGTATTTACCTAAGATCATCATAGTGACTGCTAAAAGGAAAAGGAGCTAAGATCGGGATTTCTCATTTCAAGACCAGAAGCTTACCCTAAGGAGCCAGAGTAGCAGCCTGAGATGCATATTTACTGAGGGTTCCTTCATTGTGTTAATTTAGTTAGTGAAAAAATAGCTTATGCTCTGAAAGAGGAGTCAAACTACTACTTCTGTGCCCAATTCTCATAAAACATATCTCATATTGCAGCAATCAAGGACTAAACATATCTAAATTTCACTCAAGTATCGGGTCCACAACTGAACTCAATAGGTAATAACTAGTAATAATTTATCAGATGTAATGAATGCAGAAACACCTTTAACACAGTCAGGCTTAAGTTTCTGCATGGATCAGAAGTGGGTCAATGACTCAATTAAACTGAGGTGCCTAAACACCACAGCAATAAAATGCTGCTCTGATTAATCCGGTATCTAGTGGAAACCCATAATTTTGAAAACTGAGGGCTTGCTACTGTAAGAGACCCCCAAAAGTTGAATATCTGTAGATTCATCAACATCAGAAGTGCTGCCAGTGCTAGAACTGACTGTGCACTAGCTAACCAGTACTGAAAGTTAAATAATCATTTAAACACGGCTCTGTAAACACACTAATAAACACCAACAGCAAGTATATATTGCATCTTTCTGAGCAATGAGCACCATGTGTCTGCTCAGAGCTGCCTTGTACTGTGTCAGCTTTCCACTTATCTGTCCTCTACCTTACCTTCTGTTTTGAAAAAAAAAATCAGTTGAAGTTATGGTTTTCCAGTCCAGTGCTGCAGAGCAAAAGAGGATATCCCATTTTAAATATGCACAAAGTTTTGAGAGAATTCTGTTCCTCGGGCAGTTTCTGTGCCACTCCAGAAGGGCTTCAGGGGAGAAAAAAAAAGAGGTAAGCATATTACTTCTGGTTTATTTTTATTGAGTTTATATCCAGTGAATGATACCGGTATGTTTTTCATTAGTTTCTATGAATTTTGTAGTAGAGAAGAGTTCATGCATATGGGAGCATAAGATAAGCATTGACAGAAGTACAGAAGAGTATGTGACAGCGTGGTTACGACGTTAAGAACCGTAATTTACGGTATTGATTGACTGTTGCAGTGACTCACCATGGCTGTGCTGGCTGCAGAGTGCTGCTGCCAATATCACACTATCCTATGTTCCTATGAGTACCTAGCCTTAACGCAATACTGTACTGAGATGTTAGGAAAAGAAAAGGAAGCACACATACATCAGGAATACAGATATAGATTTTACAGAAAGGATGAGCTAATGGGTCAAATTTTGCCATTGGCTATTCACCTGTAACAACCACAGTGAGTGAAGAAACTGCGGAGCTGAGGTTGCTGAATCTCATAATAATCACAGTTTGGCTTGCTTATCTGTACATACCATTTTATACTGCCGGTACACTTTCAGCCTGCACATTTCCACCTATCAAAAAATAAGCCTGAGTGCAAAAAGTTAATTTCTTAAATCCTCATGTGAGCTCATAAATGTGGGCCCTGTTTTACATATCTGTGAAGGAAATGCAGTCCTCACTTATTTTAGTAAGACATTAGGATGCTCACCAAAAAAAAGCTGTGATAAACAACCTAGGAAGAAATATTGATATGTTCTTAGATGTAGTCATACAATCCCTCTACAAGTCTTAAGTTCCTCCTGGTTTGCACTGTTGGATGACAGTTTCATGTTCTTGAAATCATAAGACACATCATGCCCCCATGGTGGGCAGACTCTGTTATACAGCATAACAAAGAGCAAGGACAGACCAGGCACGACACACAGTGCAGGCTCCTTTGCAGTGCTGCAGATTCCCTCCGGCTTTGGAGAAAACAAAATGAAACAGTATGGCAGGTGAGTATAAGTTCCCTACACTTCAGACGCTGATGGAGGAAAACTGAAGGAGCACCTAGGAGAGACTGGAATACTAAAATTCCTGTACTTTAGTTAATAAACACATATTTACATTTGTTTGGTCTCCAAATTCTGTTTCAGTAAGATTAGTAAAAAGATTGCAATCAAAAATTTTAATGGTTGATTGAACTTCAATTTCACTTAGTGGAAGTCACGATAAGTAGTAGCATGAAACTACTTTACTGACTCTGTAATGGACAAAGATCAGATTGTCCATGCTAAGTAAGAATGATTAAGAAAACATTTCTGATATTGTAGATCTCCAAAGACATAAAGAATTGCCTCCGGGCTTTCAAGAGAACAAATTGTCTCTAAAGTTGTCATGATTCCTGCCTTCCTTTTTAAAGAAACAACTTGGGGTGGGGGCCAAAAAAAGGCACAGCTGTAAAACGAGTCTCTTGTGCAGATTTTTGCATCTTTCCTTCCTCAGCAAAGTTAAAACAATTTAATTACATTAACAAGTACATACCACTACAATATATGTTATGTTCTTATGTGAAGTGCATTTTTGTACTTCAAGGGAAATAATCAAGTCTTATCCACAGTACCTTCAGTGCAGCCATAGTATGTCTCATCATGGCTTCTCTGAGCCTTCAACAGAACAATTCTGGTGTTTGGCTGAGTTTGAATCACCAACAAGAAGCAGCTGTTTAAGACTCAGGTACAAGAAATAAAGACAGGCATGTACCATAAGCTGGTGAGCAAATGAGAAGGAAACACTGAAAATATTGAGTAAATTGTTCAATTTTGAAAACCCAAGTCTACACCTACTTTTGCTTTACTTTAATGGGAAAGAGTTCTGCTTGTGCGTCTGACTGCAAAATCAACAATTTTTTAGTCCTATTGCCAATGAAGGAATTGAACATGACAGTCAAATATTCCAAGGTATTGAGGCAAAATATCAAAACTGAGCACACGTTTCTGAGTAGAACTTTTGTGTATTTCTAAAGACAAGCAGTCATAATTTTTGTACACAAAGATGGCAGGTTGGAGTGTATGCTCTATATTATAAAGATATCATAGTTAAAGGGTTTTTTAAAATAATAATTAAACTCTTAAAGTAAATGGAATAAATTAGGTGACAGAATGAAAGGTATCAGCACTGGGTTATTTTGGAAGGGAACCAAACACTACTTGGTGTAAAATAAATATAAAATTTTTAAAAATCCTCAATTTGGAAATGTATCGATGTTTCATTTGGACTTTGTGATGAAACCATCCCAAAAGCTTTTGCTGGCCACTTAATGCCACTCTGAACCTAGACTTTCAAAGTAAACAGCGTTCTGATATCTGCCTCTTGCATTATCTCCTTCACAGTTCTTTATGTCTTAGGATGAATATTTTCAGGCTTTGTCTTATTCCCACAATGTGAAGAGCTTTGTGGAACAGCTTTTCAAGCAACATTTCAAAGAACAGAGCTCTAATGATTTCATTAACATAATGTCTGTTCACAGATTTAACTGTAACTGAGCCAATGCACTGCCATTGCAGGGAGGTTTAACAAAATTCATTAAACCTGTATGTATTCATTTATTACTCCTTAAATTTTAATGCAAGAAATGCACAGGACATTCATTTACTTGCAAATCTGACAATTTTCATATGTAAACATTTTCAGAAGGATTGAATATGGAGGCTTTTTTTAGAAAAATTGTCTTTAAAAAGCATTGGTCAGTACTGCACAGTCTTCATAACAATATATGAAAATCTAATGAAAATGAGGAAGATGATTGGTAAAATTACCTTTATTTTCTGTGTCAAGTCTGTAGAGTGAATAGCTAAGAATTATGCTCTCTTCTACAAGTACAGTTTAGTCATTCATTTCTTTCTTTTATGAATATTAACTGGGATGATTAAATAAAAAGAAAAAAAAAAGCAAAATCCATCACATTTTAAAAAGGGCATCACTACTTTCTTACCCAAACTGGATTTCATTTGGGGTAGAAATCATACCAAAGGTGGCAAAAAAACCCATTTATGTTATTGCAGTTGTTCTAACTAGAGAGTAGATATGAACTTCAATTGAAGGCTTTAAATTGCTTCAGACGTTTTTTGCATTATAATTGCTTACATAAGTGGCTGGTAGAAGCATCACCCTAATTCGGTGCTCCTTTTTTTACCCCTACACGTTTCTAAATCGTACCAGTTTCTAGTAATCATTCCTCCACAAATACTCACATCAAGATCTTTAGAAAAGTACTAAAAACAACCTTGAACACATAAGAGGGTTGCACAGCATCAGGGTAGCCCCTGGTAGCATGGCAGTTCAAGCTCCATGTTGCTTTCTTTCTGTAAACTCAAAATACACTACCTGGCATCTGATTTACCATGGCATAAAGACCAATCTTCCCAATTTTAATATTTTTAACGATTTTCTAAAGCCTTCCATTGCATGCCACAAGGAGACAATTTTTTTTTTTTTCTAACTGGGTATGAATGAAATTATGGCAAATATTCTCTGAATTTTATGCTGTCCCAATGGATCAATGGACCCACCCACAGCTGCCAGCACCTTGCAGCAGCTGCTGTGTGTCAGCCTCCTTCAGCCGCTGGCTGTAATGCACTACCTCTTGCTGTGCAATATCCTTGCTGAGGAGGTCAGGAACGTGCTAAAAGGGTCTTGTGTCCTTTTGACGATAGTGCACACTGCAGCAGTTTAATGGTTTTTGCCATCCTCTTACTGCACCGTTTCTTCATCCATAAATGTCCACTCTAACGCGTTCCCTTCTGAAGTCCCATTTGGGACTTCATTTTCCACAAAATCCTGCTCATGAAGAATTTTGTGAAAAAAAGAAAGGATCTCAACAAAAATCTCCTCTGAATCATTTTCATTGAATCAATCTAGTTGAAAATGGTTCTTGAAAAAAAATCTCATTTTCCCCTTTTTACAAGATTCTTTTCTAAGGCTCAGTTTATAATTGCCTGTCACAATAAGGTATTATTTTTCTCTTTAGAGCTCAGAATCAATTTTTTTTCCTCATTCATAAATGTGGTAGATCCATGTTTAAACTGGCTAAAGAACTTTTCAAAATTTCAACTGGGCTTAAAATGAACTTTATCAATTTCACCCTTACCTTTCCCACATCTTTTCATCATGCCTTTATAGGTTCCTTTTTTATGTTCCTTCCTATTCAAGCTACTGGCAATAGTCATGTAGTCTTCTTTGCAGGGCAGCATGGCTGAATGGAGCTAATACTTTTCAATCTGTGCCATGAGAATCTCAACAACTAGGGAAGAAAATAGAAATCATTATCAGTTTCTCATCATGTAACATCTCATTGCAAACTACTCATACTGTTTCTACAGTAGGAAAACCCCAGATACAATCTTGACATCCTCATTATTCTAAATGTCACAAATCCTAGTGACTTATGCAGACAGATGATGTCCTGCTTCTAATGCTTGTGGTCCTCCAGCCATTGCTGCCACGAGCATTTCTGGGAGCTCTTGCATCCTATAGCCAAGGAAGCCAGTTCTGCCATGTCCGCAAGCTGGCCACTGGTGCGCAAAGTCCTCAGGGCTGAGGTCCCTCAGGCATGCTTTGTCCAAACTTGGGGTTTGCCTCCTGGAGCTTTGTTTAGGCATACTTACCTGCAAGAGCACTTTCTCCAATGACCAGCTAGCTATGTCTAATTTTATTTCTTATTTGTCTATGGTATAACCATAATTCTTATATATATATATAGTAGTAACAAACAACTATTCTGGGTAAACTAGATTATTCAAAACTGCAGCATAGTGATGCAATCTAGAGAAACACAGACCTAGTGTGACAGCAGAGCCCTTGAAATGGAGGACAAGGGATAGAATACAGGAGAGTGTAGGCATGGGATGGTAAGAGAGAGGCTGACATTAAAGACTCCAGAGTTAGAAACAGCTCACCAAAGGGCAGATAAAGAAATGGAACCATGGGAGCTGGGTAAAACAAATCTAAGGGGAACAAAGAGAACAGCAAACAAGTACTGAACATATCTAACCCACACCCTACACAGGAAATTTCAGTGGAACATGGACTTGCAGACCAAGAAACACAATTGTGTAAAGCATGTTAGAAAACATACAGATTAGCCCCATGTGGACCCTACAGAGAGGAAAAGGATGCCATTGTGATCAATTTCACACTTTTTCTGGAGAAAAAAAAAAATGAACAGCATCACTGTCTTCCTGCTGAATAGTCTGGGACACTGTCAGATCCTGTTAAATAAATCCCTCTACCACCTCCAGCCACACTGAAGTTGCTCACCTTAGGATTCAGAGGGTTCTGTACAGATTACTGTAAGAGCAGAGAAATTAAAGAGGTACTAGAAAAAGAGCATACAAAATTTTTACTTGTATTGTACTTATTTATTGTTGTTAAGCCTTTTTCTGTAATAGTTTATTTTCTTTCTCCTTTGTTTTCCATAAACGAATTAGATCTGTACCAACATTTATTTCATTTGGCTTGTAAGATTTCTATTACACTAAAAATAAATTCTTATCTTTGCATGTAAGGTGTGTTTCTGTTTCGTCAATACAATATTTTGAGTGTAATGGGCTATATGATTAATGTAGAAATATTCAACCAGAGATTTATATCTGAACTACTCACCTTAAGCTTCCTTTAGAAGCAATAAAAATCAGTCCATGATCAATGGAGTCAAAGATGTAATTCATCTTAAAGCAAATATTTAAATTATATTCTGTTTCCAGTGATTATAAAGGGATTTTCAATTTGTATGTTTGACAGAACATTTACACTGAGGTCTTCTGAAGTCAGAGATGAGTTTCACTGTGTTTAGTACATGAAAGTTATCACAGCTTTTGTTTTTATATTGTGTCAGAAGCTTTTACTTCAGTTTACATTCAGCCCAACAAAAAGAGTATAGCTTTGAAGTAGCTAATACCGTGGTGCAGGGATTGAAGTAATCACACTGCTTCAGTATTTTGATCAGTAGCAACAAAAAAATCAACACAGTGAGCCTTTATCTGCCATATACACCACCGCAGTCTTTGGAGGCCCTGTACCCATGTAAGTAAACCTGGCAAGGCTGCTCTTTTCCATGTTCATGACACCCTTTTCTCTCCAACTTTCCTGCAGTCATATAATTCTTACAAGAGCATGTCTCATAAAGTTAGATCAACAAATGTTGTAATCAGAGTGTGATTGTTTACTGTGATGCTATGGGAATATTTACCAGGAAAAGGTCTGCTCTAATGTCTTGTTTTTCGCGTGGCTC
>VZTA01004777.1:0-10782 GCA_013398855.1 Mohoua ochrocephala
AAAAGAAAAAGCCATGCACACAACCAAAATAAAACAAGGAATTCATTCATTGTTTCCATGGGCAGGCAGGTGTTCAGCCAACAGACACTTGGAAAGACAAACACCACCACTCTGAATGTTCCCTCTCTTCCTCCTTCTTCCCCTCACTTTAAATACTAAGCATGATGTCATATGGTCTGGAATATCCCTTTGGTCAGTTGGGGTCACCTGTCCTGGCTCTGTCTCCTCCCAGCATCCCATGCACCCCCAAATTCCCTGCCATGGAAAAGGCCTTGGCTCTGTGTGAGCCCTGCTCAGCAATAACAAAACCATCTCTATTTACCAAACCCTGTTTTCAGCACACATCCAAAACACAGCCACCCTGAAGAAAATTAACTCTACCCCAGCCAAAACCAGCACAGCTACACAGTCTTCAGTCTGAGTGGGGGAAATTAGCACTGTGCAAGGATGATGAGAGTGGTGTCTAAGAACATGAATACTCGTGCAGTACTGGTTCTGCAGCCTTGTTTTGAAGTATGAGAAATTAAAATTACTTAAAATGTTTTCTTAAGATTATGTTGAGATCCTGCCTGAGCATCAGTGATAAAGGAGTACCATCTACTTTCAAGACTGGGACAAGTAGCTATAGATTAGCTATAAGTCTGTTACACAGACCTAGCACAAGATCATGACAAACACCACGCTGAATTTGCATGGATTAAACTCCTTGTTTAAAATCTCGTTACGATTCAGCAGAGATTAACTATGAAAAAGGCTTCAGCTGCAACACAGCCTTTTATCAAAAATGCCCAAATGCATTTCCTGGGTGATAAGGTAAAAATGTTTCAAGTAAAGAGTGTGACATAAATGCATGTTGCTCCAGATTTCAAGCAATCATGGTTGGAGCAAATCTGTACAGTTTAGAGAATGCTTCAGCTGTACATTACTGAATGCATGGGATAAAATATTAGTGACAAAGTACATATTTAGTGGGTAAATATGAGGATTGCTAGGAGAGGAACTCTTGAACAGAGTAATTTTTAACATCAGGCTTGTGCTTCAATGTGCATTCACATGATCCGGTTTTTTAAAGTCTTCCTCATCATTTTTTGCATTAAGGTCATGTTAGCGTAACTTACAAAGAAAGAGGCAGCTGCTAAATATACAGCTGGACATACAATTTTACTTGTGAACAACCAAATAATGGCCTTTCACAAATTCAACTGTGTCCTTGGAACACTTCTTTAAAACTTGCTTTACAGAAAACACTTCTCTATTCTTCAGGTTTTGGCTCGCTTATTTGCTTTTTAGGGTTATGTGATGAAGACATAAATATTTTAAGAGTTCATCCAGCCTCTTCAGAAATACAAATTGTTCATCATCATCACATTAATTCCTCACTGAATCAAATCAAAGATAATTATTACAGAAAAAATTAAGAAAAGGGTGCTTGAACAGATAGGCTTTTAGGGGAGGGAGAAATTCAATATTGATTGCTCTTATTTAACCAGAACAGTAATGCAGACAATGCAAGTGAATAGGTTGGAGAATTTTGCTGGAAGAGATCATTCCCAATGCAAGAGCAATGATTTATTTAAATGGTTGTAAGTTGAGTAGAGTCAGAAGGATCTCCAGTCACGGGAGATACACAAAGACTGTGGGGGCTGACGAGCTGGAAAGCATCTGGGCAGAAAAGGTCCTTGGGGTACAGGCGGACTCTGTGTTGATGAGAACCAGCAACAGGCAAAGAAGCCCACCAATCTTCTGGGCTGCGCTGGGAGGAGTGATGACAGTGTGTCACATGGGCTGGTCCTGCCCCACACACCTGGAGTTCTTTGTAGTTCTGGGCTCCCTGGCACAGGAGAGGCATGGGCATACTGGAGAGACTCCAACAAAGGGCCACCCAAATGATTAGGAGACTGGAGTATATCTTCTGTGAAGAAAGACTGAGAGAGCTGCAGTGGTTCAGCTTTGAGAAGAGAAAATTTGGGGAAAACTTATTAATTTTTTCACTGTGACCAAGCACTGGGACGAGTTGTCCAGGGAAGTTTTGGAGCCTCCATCCTTTGAGATATTAAAAAGCTCTCTGGACATATTCCCAGAGAGGTATCCTAAAGTCTTTCCAATTCGTGTGAGGGAGAACCCTCTCCCGTTACAATTAGCAAACTGTTGACATGATTGCTAAAGAAGGATTGAGCCTGTAGGACATCCACCTGATACAGAAAAAGACAAAATTTACTTAGCCAGCCAAAGCTGCTTTTGTAGCAGGGCTTTATGGTTTGACTACATTGCAGAAAACAATCAAATAGAAGAACAAATGGAACCAGGAAAAAAATCCAGTAATTAGAAACCAATAATTAGAACAAGCAAATTTAATATCTTAATTAAAGCTGCCTGCCATTATTGTAAATGGTCCAACAAAGCATTCAGAGATGAAGCAAGTAGACAAAAGAGAAAGGGGCATAATTTTGTATATATTTCTGGGTTCAGTTCCAGTTCTTTAGAGAACTAAGGCTGATTGAATATGTTTCTTTCCATGTGAGTCCTTTGAATGCTTTCCTTCTTCCTACCAGCAAGGACATGAGCAATCTCTTGTCCCTCCTATTCCAGGATCCGTGTAGCTACTGATGGCAGACTGACACAAGGTTAGGGCATTTGCTGGTGAGTCATTTAGGTTTTTATGAGATGCCAGGTAAATATTTTGTTTGATGTAGGCACTACAGGTGAAGATTATGTGCTCCTTTGTGCATCGGAGCCAGTGATTGGCAAAAATACTTTGGATGTATTAGCACAGAAAAAGTGGTTTCTCAAATAAAAGTTAAGTGTTGGGAGAAATCTGTATGTGTTTAAATTTTCCAAATATCAAATATCTCTGTTTGCAATGGAACGAGGTTATAATCATTGAGTAAAATTGAGAAGTTATGAGCAGGAAAGCCAGGAAAACAAACTGCTTCTTTTCCTTGAAATCAATATAAAGGCAAAGAGAGGAAAGTACAGTTTGATTTTCTGCCACATTATTTTCATACATCACTTGAGCAATTAATTTTATTTGATTTTTTTTTACTTAACTTATTATGCCCACTTTTATTTAAATTAAATTGCTTCTAAGGTTTAGGCATCCAAAGCAAGCCATTGGGCAAAGCCTTTGAGAAGTCCTCTGTTAACAAAATCACTATTGATGCTGGAACAAAGCTAACTAGCAGTTGCAAAGCTGACAGGTTCTCATCATGTCTGAGTATGCTGTAGTTAACTTCCTCAGTCAAACACACTGGGAGCAAGCTGGATCCAGGGAAACACCATGTACCTATCAGCCTTTTCATCCAGCACCAGTTCATTAAGACAAATGTGTAACTCTAGAGGCTTCCATTCCATCTGGACAAATGTTTGTAAAGACGACTGGTTAATTCTTGCAACAAGCCACAAACCGGTGCATTCACTGAAGCTTGTACAACCAGCCCCAAAATCAGTTTCCAGTTCCAAAATTTTAAAGGATTCCAGACAGAAATTATGGGGTTTTGGCTTTGGAGATCAGAGAGAAGTTGAAGAATGATCTCTCTGGGTATTAAAACATCTGAAGCAATGACAAACCAGCACTTTGTTTAACAGACTTTGAATCCAGCACTTAGATCAGGAAACTTCCAGGGGCAAATCTTATGTTTTAATGGGTACATGGAACTTTCCCATTAATTTAACTGCAGCCATGATTTTGTTATAGGAGTCAGTAGATAAAGTCTGACACAGAGCTGAGTGGCAAGGTGAACAGAATAGACTGGTTTTGGGGGTGGTTTTTTGGTTGGTTTGTTTTCATTCAGGGTTAAAGGCCTGTGCAAAACAATCAGCACTCTGGATAGTAATTTCTATCAACACCAAGCAAACTTTTAACCCTACTTGAGTCTGATGCTGTTTGTGCTTCCTCTTGCATTGGTCTGAACAACAATCCAGGAGTTAAAGCAACAAAGCATGAAAGTCTGGCCAGCCATCAATAGAGAAAACTCACCTAAGAGAAAATATTAATTTCCCTTTAATGGCAGATAAAAGCCATTTCCTGCCCTTCCCCCCAGATTTATACAAAGTTTCCAAGGAAATCAACTCTGGAAATACTTTCATAGTATCACCATGTGCTGTGATATTCTTATACTTTGGTGCATATTTCAGGCTTTGAAGGGTTATGGCTGAAAGCACGTCTGTCTCACTCCCTCGTAAGCATCCATCTCCATCCCAAAACTCTCCCATCATGACAGGGATGAGAGGCCATGCAAGAGGAATGGAACACCTCTCCTCTATGGAAAGGCAGAGAGAGAGTTGGGGTTCAGTGTGGGGAAGAGAAGGCTCTGGGAATACCTTATTGCAGCTTAAAGGAACTTATAAGAAATATAGGGACAGATTTTTTAAGAGGTCCTGTAGGGATAGGACAAGGAAGAATGGTTTTAAACCAGAACAAAATAGATTCAGGCTATATATAAGGAAGAATTTTTTTACAGTAGGGGTGTTACAAAACCGGAACAGATTGCTCAGAAAGACTGTAGGTGACTCATCCCTGGAAATATTCAGTGTTATGTTGGACAGGGCTCTGATCAACCAGATCCAGTTGATGATGTCTTTGCTCATTGCAGGACGTTGGACTAGATGACCTTTAAATGCCCCTTCCAACCCAAAACATCCTATGATTTCCTGATGAGTGGTAGTTCCCTGCTGAAAGGACCAGGGCCAGGAGGATGAAAGCCAACCATGGAGATACACAAGAAGTTCTTGCCTCCCAACATTTTTGCTGTTTCATTTTGCATAACTTTATAAACATGTCACGTCTTTCATGCACCATGACACGTCTCTCAATGTATCATCATGACAGCAAAATCCTTGAAATTGGAGGAATCTGTGAATCAGTAGGGCACAGCTTCTACATTGGCTACAAAGCAGTGAGCCCCTATCTTAATACTGGGACGTGGCCATTTTAATATTGATTATGGTTAGAGAATTATAAGTATGTCACCATCCCATGTTTCCAACATGAGGGTTCATATGAGGAATAAAGTTTCCTCATCTAAATAATTGAGCTGTAAACATGATGTAGTATTGAGTAAACTCTCAGAAAGATCAGTGAGGTTTTTATCTGTGCCTTAAAGCTGATCATCTTCCAATTGCATGACAAAGTACAGATAATACTCTACAAATCAATTTATAAACAGCACTTTTGCTATTTTTATAAAAGTATTACTTCAAGCACCCTTAGGATTACACTAACATTTTCAGAGAGCACTCTTCTAAGTATCTTCAGAAACTGCTTTACAGCCATTTTGCATTTATTTTATTAAATAATTTGTCCGCGCTTAACAGTCTCTCTGTGCAACTAGCTTGTAAAATGTATCACTTGCTCTCTTCATGCTGCTGTGATTTCTCTGCAGAGTGGTGGTGTCTCTGAATTTGTGTAAGGGGGGGACTTATTGCTGCCCGTGGCATACCTACTGCCAGGGAAAAAGGTAAAGAAAGCAAGCAGGATGAGTATGATGTATGATCTCAACATGCATCTGAGGTCCTGCTCTATTTTCGTTGAGAAAGTTGCTGAGAAAAGAGAAAATCTTCACATAAGCAAAACAGCAGCAGATGATAACAGGCAAATGGGCCAGGCTTGCTGATCCTGAAATGTGCTGTTGTGTAGGGAACAGGTAAAATGTCCTTATGCTATCTCTATTTTGTTCCTGGTACATGTTCCCATGACTTGTTCATGTTAGAACATATACCAAATATCTATTCTGAGTAAATTACAAAACCCCACAGGACATTGAAGTTTGGGGAAAAAAAGTAGTTTGGAGATATGTTTGGCAAAGACAGGAAATTTGACACTTCCGGCTAGAGTCTGAAGGACAAGCAGTTTTATTCATTTATTTTTCTAAATTTTCATTGTATCGTGTCTCTGAAGAATAGCTTTGATGTATGAGGACATGCTTGTAGGCATGAAAAAGATCTGGATTTGAATCCTTTTAATGATTGAATTCAGTGATGAAACTGAGATCAGGATGGTGATGTTCAGAGCAGGAGAAGAATTATTTCAAAGTCAGGATGACATCAAGTTCTCCTTGAAATCAACAGTTATCTTAGAGAAGTAGATTTTCATCCAAAATAAGAACTCAGAAAACATAAGGCCCATGTGGATTGTCTCAGATTCCAAAACCTGAAAACAGCCAAGACATGCAGCAAAGTCTGTCTCCAGCAAGAAATAAGCTCCCTGTCAGGCCTGCATTCTCTGAAGGTTTGGGACATTTGTCCCCATGATGGCTCCACCAACCATGAAGAGGCAGCAGCAGGGTCCCTGCTCCATGGTGAGCTGACTTCTACTCATTATTCTCACTCAAAACAGGGACATTATTCTTTCCAGACGCTGTGAAGGACAGTGAAAATGGCTTTTCTTCACAGTGTTCACTCATGCAGGGCTTGACATGAGCCTAGCTCTTTGTATTTTATTACTGTTCAGCTGTTTTATTTATAACAGCGATAATTAGCTGAGATCATGTAATTGCAGCTGCTTAAAACTACTTAGTGCTTCTACACCATGACTTCCCACACCGTGCAGGCATCCCATCTCCTGATATAAATCTTTCACTGCCTTGATAAGTGCAGCTATTTCCCTTCTCGTCAGCTTGCCATCTGTGAACGGGGGGCAAAGGGAGCTGACAGAAGCACGAGGCCTGTCAGTTCCCTCAGAGAGCCACTCAGAGGCCATTTCAGAGTGTCACAGTGCATAGTTTGTCATCTCAGTTGTTGTCCTGCTCCTACCTCTGCCTGTCATGATCTCCCCAGATGACTCACTCTTGCTACACAGCAAGATACTTGCAGCAGTGAAATGAGAATTCCCCTTGAAAAGTGTTTTTGGTTTACTTTTAAGTTAGTCTCCCAAGTGCTGAGAAAGGGAACTGGTATCATCTCCTGTGCTTCAGCAGCAGGTCACAGCTGATCTGCAGGCCACTCTTGCAAATACCACACTGTCCATTGCAGCTCCTGCCCCCTCATTGCCTGTACAGGGTCACCCATTCTACCTCTGGGACATGGGACAACCACCTGTGGCTGCAAAAGATATAGAATCACAGAATCATAGCACGTTTTGCTTTGGAAGGGACATTTAAAGGTAATCTAGTCCTGCAACGAGCAGGGACGTGGTTAACTAGATCTGGTTGCTCAGAGCCCTGTCCAACATAATGTTGAATGTTTCCAGGGATGAGTCATCTACAAACACTCAGGGCAACCTGCTCCAGTTTTGCAACGCACTCATTGTAAAAAAATTCTTCCTCGTATGTGGTCTGAACCTACTCTCTTCTAGTTTAAAACCATTCTTCCTTGTCCTGTCCCTACAAACCCTCTCAAAGAATCCATCTTTTCTTGGGGGTTTCCCTGGCTCAGAAAACATCCCCGTACACCTCTGTTCTCCACTGTGCTGCAGAATGCACCTTAATACTCTGAGGATGACCCACCTTCCCTTTTTCCCAGCAGTAGCTCGGGTTTACCTGTCCTCAAGGACACCCATTCCCTCTTAATAGCTTTAGGGAAATATTTTTTTGGGCTTTTGTATCTATTTGTTCTATGAAGGCATCTACGTGATCATGTAACTGTTGTGGTTATAAATCAGTTTCCAATTTGACAAAACTGCAGGGATGGTCAGTAATACCATCCAAGGTAATGATTGTCAATAACATGCCAAAGATGGGTAATAAATTAGAAGTATTTAAAACTGTAGCAAAGATTCATTATTATGAGGATAATTTGTGATCATCGTTACAAAATAATTGCTTTTCAGTACGAACAGAACAAGAGTAATCCTTTCTTCATGTCACTGGAAATGTAAAACGGCCTGATTTGATTTCCCCTCAGTACTCTATTGCTTCATTTGGTACTCAGCCTTGCAAACCTGCTGTAATATCCAAAAGCAGAGCTGGGCCTGTGTGTTGTGTAATAGCCAGCACGCTTGTACGACCTGTGAGAGGCAAACCAATAACCCAGAGTACAGCATTCCCACCAGGATGCAATAAAGTCCACTTAACCAAACCATTAGAGCATACTGACTTTACTTAGTTATTAGAAGTGAAGAGTTTCCTAATCAAAAATGACCAGAATAAAGAGGAAGCTGAGTAAAGTCTGTGATAGCTATTTTCCTGTCTGCATGACAAAGTATCTCAAAATGGAAGTGTTTGTTTTAATTTTTCAAAGCAGGGTGTTTAGTAATTATATAGTTAAGGGGAAAAAGGAAAATTTATATTTTGTTATGAAACAATTTTTGCTACGAGGCAATTTCAAGACATTTTCTTTCTTTTCTTTGAAAAGAAGGCAAATATAATAGATTTGGACAAAAGTGAATATGAAAGTTAAAAAAACACGGTGGAAAATGGATTTTCTGAAATAAGAAACATTAGTCAGGCTATGATTTTTTTTTTTGTCCTTGGGATGAAATGCAGGAACTATAATTTCTTTTCATAAATTCTTTGTTAGGTTGCAATTTAATAATTTCAAACATTTAGTTTTAAACCACAGCATTCTGCTTTGACCTTTTTATTCTTTGAAACAAAAATGACTGAGCATCACAGGAAGAAAATAAGTGCAAACATAAAAAGAAATAAATTCTGTTTTCATTCTGAAAATGTCAAAAAGGATCTTTAGTCAACTTCTAAATGCTTTCCAATCTTTCTAAAAATGAAGTCTTTTTCAAAAAGCTTGACCCATTCCCATGCAACACATCATAATTTCTCAATAAGAAAAAAAAAGCTTATTATATAAAGAAATTCCCAGTCAGCAGTTGAAGCAGGCCATAAAAAACAATAAATCAGAGACTATGAGATCAAAATTTAAGTATTAGTATAAAGTAAAGCAATGGACCAGTTGAGATCAGCTGCTTGTCAGTAAATGTTTGGTTTACAAGTGAACTAATTTTATTTTCATTTTTCATGTTTTACAAATGTTATACATACAATAACTGAAGGAGCCAAAGGTGAACTTCTGACTCTCAAGAAAAGAGTTCTTAAGCAAGGTGATACAGGTTGATAATAGGATCCAAAGCTTGTGCTATTACCTCCAACTGGACCCTGTGCCACTGATTGTCACCCTCTGGGATCTGCTGGTCAGTCAGTTCTCAACCCACTTCACTGCCCACTCACCCAGCCCACACTTCCCGAGCTTGCCTGTGAAGATGTTATGAGAGACAGTGTTGAAGGCCTTGCTGAAGTTGAGGTAGACAATATCCACTGCTCTACCCTCATCCATGCAGGTAGTTTTTCATCATGGAAGGCAACCAGGTCGGTGAGGCAAGATTTACTTTTAATGATTCATGCTGACTGCCCTGATCACATTCTTGTCATCCATGTGGACAGAGATGGCCTCCAGAATAAGGTGCTTCATCACCTCTCCAGGGATTGAGGTGAGGCTGGTTGGTCGGTAGTTCCCTGGGTAATCATTCTTGACTTTTTTGAAGACTGGGGTGACATTTGCTTTCTTCCAGCCCTCAGGAACATCTCCTGATGGCCACAGCCTTTCAAGATGATCATGAGCTGCCTTGCTATGGTATCCATCAGCTCTCAGCACTTGTGGATGCATCCCATCAGGGCCCAGGGACTTGTGGGTGCTGAGTTTGCCTATGTATGCTCTAACCCAATCTTCCCTGACCAAGGAAAAGCTCCCATAGTCTGGACGCACACAAATGTGAAGGAAGATTCAGCCAGCAGAATGGAGAGTAAAAACAAATGCTCCAGGGGGAACACAGGGCTACACGTGCAAAAAGTTTGCATGTTCTGTACTTCATTATTGTGAGAAAATTTGAAATAACGGAGCAGTTTATGCAGTAGCCGAGCAGCTCATGCATTAATTCACACAGAATACATGCCCAGCCATGAGCAATTTATTGTCAAAATCAGTTCAGTGGTGAAGAAGAAAATGGGCTTGAAGGAGCTTGCCAGACAGCTGGGTTTTATAACAGTGATTGAAACACATAGGGAGGAATGGAAAAGTCAGCAGGGTAATGGGAGAAGCAGCAAATTAATATACAGCTGGGAGAAAGAAGAACAAAAGAGAAAGTATTATTATCAAAGCAAAGTACACTGGAAAAGTCACTCTCTATTGGAAGATTGGAGCTTTCCGTTAAAATTCAGAAACCATGAATTTTGAGATCCTTGCTAACTCCAGACAATATTTAGGAGCAGCTTTTTTTGTTACAATTCATATTAGTCTGGGATAATTTTCAGAGTTTACTAGAAACAGCTGATACCCTAATTAGCGAAATTAACAAAGAGGTTCAAAACAAGAGTTTGAGGATACAAATTACATTTAGTCCCTTGATAATTAAATTGTTCTGCTAATTGAAATCAACCAAGAGGCAACAAAATTCCATGAGAGTTGAATTTTCCACAACCTCAGTACTATGATCTCTGAGATGGCATCAGATATAATGAGTAACAATTCCTAGAACACACATGCATCCTGCAGAGTTGTACTAATCTGCAAGCCTAAGGTCTTCCTTTTCTCTGCGTGTCTTGTGCCCATGGTGAATGCTTACAGAAGAAAGAAAATGAGAGAATGAAAGAAAATTACTTAATTGATAGGTCTATAGACTGGTAGGCAGGGCAGTTACTTTCCAGAGAGAAGGAGATGCTGGGTTCCTGTGTTCCTTCAGATAATTTCTGTGCAGCCTGTATGGATCCTTACTGAGTGATACACAAAAGTAAAAAGTGAGAGAACTTGGCTTGTTTAGTGTGTGAGTGTTTATGGGGTTCTGTCCTTAAGTGTGTTCCATATCTTTTGCATCAGACTTCCCCAGGGATTCATTACAAC
>VZTA01004777.1:10898-31878 GCA_013398855.1 Mohoua ochrocephala
CCCCCAATATTTCACAAGAAGTTCTGAGACTGAGCTCCTGAAGAAGTAAGCTATTGATGTTTTTTATATCTGCTTTGGAATTTACATCATTTAAAAGTAAATAAATACACAACTAAGAAATTAAGAAATAAAATTCCTAGCAGTTATAAAGCACTTCATAATCCTCAAAGCACTCTAGATTCATTAAATACATTACCTAATTAATTCCTCCACAAGCCAGTCTAAGAGACTTCACTTCATGCTGTGCACTGAGAAACTGTTGCTTGATTTAAGGTTTATGTTTACTGCTTTTAATTTTTATCATTTTGTCACCAAACAAAACCAATCCTTTGATGATTTCAATTCTGCATGGTTATTTGCTTACATAATAACTCCTTAAATGCCACTGACATCAGCCACCTTAAAGTCAGTAAAACTACTAATATAGTTTACTGTTATACTTTTTGCAGATATTGTTACTCAGTTGCCATTTAAAAAGGATGCTTACAGGGGTCAGTCCCCCAGGATATCCTCTCACCTGATCAGTGCTATCCAAGCAATGAAAAGGCAGTCTGTCTTTTCTATCTTCTAAAATGCTTAGCACATGTCCATGATAGTCCATCTATTAGACTTATCCAAAACCTCTGCAGATGGGTCTTGCAGCAATGTACAAACTGGAGATTTTATTTTATTTTTTTTTCTTTTGTTTTGTTTCGTTCTGTTGTTTTTTAAAGGCAATTTTGGAGTTTTTCAGGATGCAATGGTACAGTGTGCTAGATAATCTCAAGGAGACTCCCTTTCCCACAAAATGCTGGACCACACGATCTTTTCATGATCAGGTCCATTTTTGGCTGGATTGTTTCACAGTTCTGTGAAACCAGACTGACATCGAAGAGATTGAAAAGAAACAAGGGTTTTACTGCCAAAAAGTCAGGATGAGATTAAGGCACTTCTGCAGTGTCTTTAGCATTTTGAATGTGAAAATAAAGCTGTATGCAAAGACTACTCTTGATTCCACCATTAATAAATTTTCTTCTATAATGTGTTTAGATTCTGAATAGAGATATGGCAAGGGAAATATAAATACATCTTCTTCGAGATACTTTTTTCCCTAGGAATATTGTATCTAACAGAAGCAAGTGCTGACCATCATCTTATACATCATTTGGATGGGATTCTAAGGATGCTGAAAATATAAGGGTCAACTGCAATTTGCAGATGCTGAGTAGTTTTAGGGGTAAATATTCTAATTTCTTTTGAAATTCAACATTCCTTTTGAAAAAGAACGCAAACCATGAAACCAGGATGTGAGATAAAAATGCAAAGATGTTACCAAAAGAAGCAGCCCCGCACTTTGAATTTTGCATTGTCTTAATTCATCCCACAATATGCTTTAAAAAAAAAATTGCTTTTTAGAGATGATAGAGGAGATAAGAAGTTGGCCATTCTAAGTCTTTATTCCCTAACCCCCAACAGTGAAGGCTGTACTTTACAAAACAGAGTTTACCTCATGGGATGCCTTTTTTTTTGCACCAAGAACTTTTCCAAAAAAGACAACATAAACCCATCCTGGATTTTGTATAGACAATACAGTGCTGCTTGCTCTGTGACAGGAACTCTCTGGTTTTGCAGAGTCCTTTAGATGTCTGTATGTAAAACGATGGGGATCCTGGTAGACCTGGGTAGAGAGAGTCCCAGAAGAATGGAGAGGTGACAGCACATAAATCAACCACTATGTGGTCCAGCCACCGTGTTAAGCTGACTTTTAAAAGACTAAAGGACACTGAGGGCAGATTTAAGAAAGGCAAACAGATGATATCCACTCCCATATGTGGCACTATTGCAGACAGAGAACCACTCACACGCGACCTGCGGGAAAATTATATCAGCAATGAGTTCCCTGAGCAGCTATAAATTTCACTCTGATCAAGTGTCTCACTTTTGGCATTTCATTAGTAAATGCTTCATGTTTTCTTAATCAGGGATTCTGGAGTTTTATCCCAGTGTTTGTTAAAGGTATGGGAAACGCTTTAAAACACATTTCCTAGAATAAAAGTGCTTGCATTTTATTACCAAGACATAAAACGCGGAAAATTCCAAAAAAATCAATAGCTCTTACTATATAAATTACAGTTATGTTGTTAGAAAGACAACAAAATAACAGCAGAAAAGCAAATCTGATCAGAAATTATGAGTTCGGGGTTGAAAATGCTTTTTTCCAAAGCACTCATATTCTGACACGGATCAGTAAAACTGGTATGAAAATTTAATTAGAATTGAGTACCAAAGGATAAAATTAGAATAAAATTGATTTCAAGAGATAAACTTCTAAATTATTTCTAGTGGAAAATACGGGGTGGAGTGCCTCTTAAAAAAAATAAGACTTATTTAAAACTGGAAATTACATACTTCCTAATTGGAATTCTTAAATCTTGAGCTTATAATAAAAAAAAAAATACAATTAAGGTTTTAGTTTAGAAACAAATTTTAAAAAGCAGCTCTTTTCTAGGGCAGATTTTTTATTTTTCATTTTATGAAACAATCTGACCTGTGGTTTTAAACCTTTGACCCTTTAAAGGAATTTTTTTGGTACAGAAGATAATCTCTTTCAAGACCATTAATGTTCATTTTCATTTCTCCCGTGCAAGCACCAGCAGTCAGCAAAGAGACTCACTGTTAGCAAAGCACCTTTTTCGCGGTCCTACGATGCATTGATTTGGGATCCCAGCTCCCACCCTAGATGAGCTAAAGGCAAGTCATATATTTCCAAGCTTGACTCTATCTCTTACATGGTGTGGTTTTCTGTCCAAGGCTATCTGAACAAAGGCTGTTGTTCCATCAGGCAAAATTTCTCAGCTCAGCTGTGGTTTAAAGCTGCACATGGGTCTATTTCTGTAGCATATCCCAAGTCAACTCAAGTTCAACTCGGAGGTAACCAATAATGGATCCCAGTCAATTCTAATGTCTGGAATGTGGTGCTGCAGGAGCTGTTCTGCATGTGCATTAGTCAGCCCTGCCACAGGGGACCTGATCTTCATGGCAGAGGCAGAGCAGACAGCGGGGAGCAAAAGGATGTTCAACTCAGAGAGCTTAATTTGCATTAGTCTGCATAATTAGCATGCTCAACAACTGCACTGCTCACTCAGAATCAGGCAGCAAGCCTGCTATTTTGCTCCCTCTCCTAACTCAGTCCAGCACAAGTGATGCAAGATAACAAAAAAATTGCTTATTTTAAACCTGGATTTTTTGACAGAAAGAAGATGGGCAATGGCTACACCTGCCTTTGTGCTCAGTTATCCCAGGGTAAGGGGCACCATAAACACTGGGGAAAGGATGGCGATGAACAACTAGGGCGAGATGTCAGGGCTGGTAGTTATTCTAAATTAATGACAGCCAGAACACGGTCACTACTGTGACTACAATCAGTGAGCACAACTAAATTAAATTTCTTTGGGCAGTAAGAAGCAATGGAAAAATTTAACTATAATGGGTCAAGTCAAACAGCTTTTTTGTTCTGTAATCAATTTCTGATAACAGGCAGTAGGGAAGAACACAAGAACTAAGCAAGTATACAGCAATATTTTCCCAGAAAACCCTCCCAGTCTTCACCAACTTGTAATTATGTGATTTCTGGAGATAAATGTGCTGACTTTGCACCTAAGATGTATTTTTTCTCTGAAAAAACATGAGCTGCTTTTAACAACCATGTAAAATGTTAACATCCTCAATACAGTGGCAATTGTACAAAACTTAACTAGTTGTTGGGTGAAGAAGCATCTCTTTCTGTTTGTTCTCATCATCCCCTCCTCCCCAAATTAAACTTGTTGCAACTGTGTTCTTGCAACAGAAGCAACAGCGCAGAGTCACTTTGCATTCACCTGGCATGCCTGATTTTAGAGACTCCAGTCATGCCACCCAGAGTCATGTCTTTTCAAATCTGAGGAGTCAAAGCTTCTTCATCCAGAAAACTACTGTGATGCTTCCAGACTCCTGATCACCTTTTACCATATCAACTGTGGGAAAAAAAAAGCAGAGGAAGGAACAGCACATTATATTGACAATGTAAGCTTGTAATTTATAATAGCATAAAGGGGTTTTTCATTTTTCCTCTCTATTTCTTTCCTAGTAATTCCCAACATTGTTTTTATTTATTTTTATTTTTATATACTATTATTATTATTATTATTACAGTTATGGTTGTAATATTATTATTATTATTTTTATTACTATTAATAACAATAATAATAATAATAATATCATGTATGTCATGTATGCAGCTAGTTATTCAGGTCAGCCAAATGACCTTTAAACAATTTTTTAAATCACAGTGGTAACGTTTATCTGAATCCAATGGCAACGAGGTTAACCACAGAAAACCAGAAATAATAAAAGCCCTTTCTGATTAGCCTAGAAAATTTTATATTCCTGCTAATAGTGAGCAGTAGACAAAATAAAGAGCATTGCGAGGAGCTACCTTTTAGAAGGAACAATGGATAAGTTTGTAGAAAGCCTTGTGTATCTGCAAGGTCCCGCAAAGGAATAAATATACTCCTCACTCTCCTGTGTGGGCTGTGAGCACTGTAGGTGACAGAAGCCTGGAGAGCTGGCTCCGATGGCTGTTGTTTTCTTTGGAAGGGCACAGAGTCAGAAAAGGGATGATAACAGCCGTGTTTCACACTGACAGCTCCCTGGGTGCAGGACAGACACAGCCAAGGGACTGGGCAGAGAACCACCTCTCAGACGACAGAAGAAAATCTATGCAAGGATTTTCACATAAATATTCCTTTGCAAAAGTATCCTCCCATGACTTCTAGCTTAACACAGAATGATAGATCTGAGAATCCCTTGCCATCCTTGAGACACACTAAAAGTGTCTTTGCATTTGTATCTTGGCCAGAAAAAAAATAGGCCTGACCCTGAGAGACAGCAGGAAAGAGCAGAAAATAAAGGTGGAATCCATATTCCTAAAATCTGAGTGCTAGAGATTGTCATTTATGCTAGAGAAACACTTTTCCCCTGGTCTTGGACTCTTCTCTTAGTAGTGGAAAGATGACCCAAACCAGTACAAAGATTCCTCCATGGGCAGTGCAGAAAGTCTCAATAACTACCCCAGGCTAAAGTGCTAACTAAAAGAGGGTTATGTTTAAATGAGATGACTTCTGGAAGGGGCTTGATTTTTCAATGGAAAGGCTTCTATAACAATGAAATAATATGTTTTTGAGCATTTGCTTTATTCACTCTGCAGATCTTCCCTAAAACATGTGTGTCACTCACAAATTCAGCAGAAGATGGATACTTGATTTCAGTTGCACTTTCAGGGGACCAAAATAACCCCTGTTCTTACCATGTGCCAGGTCTGCAAAGATGGAAAGTGATAACTATGGTGTAATAAAGTAATGAAAATACAATTTAATTGACAGAATTTGCATTTAAAATAAAAACATATAAGAACCTCATGGATGCAATATTCGTTACAACTTATGATGTCAATTTCTTAATGCTTCATGTTTCCTCAACCCACAGGCATTTGCAAATGCCTGTAAAAATTTAGGCTCACTTTGAGACTGAAAACTCTCCTAAACTTTATGCTATAAAGATTGTTTTATCTTTTTGCAATTGGTATGAAAAATATTTGACTACTTAGATTGGCAGCAAAGATCCCCTTAGCAGGACCCACACACTCCATTGCTAATAAACACTCGGGATTGTGGAATTGACAGGAAGGTGTACTTTGATTTAAAATGGATAAACACATGGGTCATCTACCAGCAGTAAAAAATGAAGAAAAACACCTGCATATTCACAGTTATGAAGACAGGAAATTTGTAAGTAGCAGCTGGTAGGTAAACATGTGGATACCGTATTTCAAAGAATTTTTAAGTTCCTCAAAAGAAATGCCAAAACCGAAATAAAACTGATGCCTTAGGTTTTAACTTTTATCAAATCCTGTACTGCCTAGTGTGTAACTCTGAAGTTCCTTGTGGCCTGTGAGCTGCTGCTCTCTCGTGCTGGTCAGACATAACAAACCTGCAGGCTTCCACTCCAAGGACACCAGGCCCAAAATGTGTCAACTAAAAGCCTAAAGAGGGGGGCAAACTTGGGGTAATTCCATCACGAAACTGAGGTTATAATTGGAGAATTAACCCTGATATGCAAATGAACCAAACTTATCAAAGTGTGAAGAACCCGTGAGCCAGGGTCCATCTTGGGTGTAGCCTCTGGACTGCCCAGGGTGTACCTTTGAAGGCTCTTCAAGTAAATACCTCCTTTTATTCTCTTATTCTTGTCTAGTCTCTGTGTTTTAGGTGGTCACTCAAGGCATCAAAAGCAAATAAAAATACCACACCCATAATAAATAATGCAGTTTAGTTTTAAGTACAGTACACAATTCTAGCCTGTAAAGAATGCCAAAACTTATTGGTTTTTTTAGGCCTGAAAGAGAATATATGAAGGAACAGCACCAGGAACACAGAGATGGAAAACCTAAGAAAAGCTTAAGTTGACACATTCTATCAAGAAAAAGCTGGAAGAAAAGCCTCCCAAGGGGACAAGGGCTTCATTTTTTAATAATGCATGCTAGTGTGAATTAGGAACAGGAACTAAAATGCTGTGAAATCAATGTAATTAAAATATTTTGCCCAGGGGTCGAGAAGAGTATCATGGAGGAGAAAGTTGTATTCCTTTTAGACAGGAATGCATGCATATGTTTATGTGTCATCAGTATCACTCCTACTTATACCATACAAATAGTTTTCATCATCAGAAGCCCAGAATTCTGTCTGTCTGGCATATAGCTACAGCAGTGGGAAGATGTAGGAGAAACAGGAAACTGTATGAGGTTAAACTCCTGAGAAATCAGCATGAATTTTATAAGCCCTAAATACCAGATAAACCATACAGAAAATACTTTAAGGTGTATCCATCTCTACACCAAATAGACAAAACAGGCACAAAATGTGCTGTAAAGTAGAGCCAAAAAAAGATCAGAAAGGTACATACAACCATATGAACCCTCCAGTGTGTGTTTAGGGCTGGGAGATTACTGGATAATCTGGAGATGTGACTCATGCAGTTATACTCACCCTCTTTTAGTCAGCCCTTTATCTCGTCAAATAATCCATCAGAATTCAGGCTGCCTGCCCAACAGCTACATCAACAGAGATCAGTCAACCAACCCCCTCAATGGTGCATTCTGTCAAATTGCATTATTTTGCTGGGCACCAAACCAGGCTATGTGATGCTGTCCTCCTTTGGCAGACGATGCTGAGGATGACAGCAACAGAGACCGAGCTACTTTTAACTTGGCAGTGTTGAGGTGCTGACAGCTGGTAAGTCACAGGTAAGTGAATGATGTCACGTATATGAAAGCATGATGGGTTTGGCTGAAGTAGGGTTAGTTTTCTTCACAAGGCTATTATGGGGCTGTGTTTTGGATTTGTGCTGAACACAGTGATGATAATACAGAGATGTTTTTGTTATTGCTGAGCAGGACTTGCACAGAGCCAAGGCTTTTTCTGCACCTTGTACTGTCACGCTGGCGAGGAATTTGAAGATGCATGGGACACTGGGAGGGGACACAGCCTGAACAGCTGTCCCCAAGTGACCCAAGGGATATTCCAGACCATCTGACATCATGCTCAGTATATAAACTAAGGGGAAAAAGGAGGAAGGGCAGGACATGGAGTTATGGCGTTTGTCTCCCCAAGTAACCACTACATGTGACATGTCCTGGAGGTGGCTGAACACCTGCCTGCCCATGGGAAGAAGTGAATGAATTCCTTCTTTTGCTTTGCTTTCATTTGTGGCTTTTTCTTTACCTATTAAATTGTCTTTATATCAACCCACAAGTGTTTTAGCCTTTACCCTTCACCCTTCTAATTCTCTCTCTGATCTTGCTGCCGGGAAAGTAAACAATCAACTATGCTTGATAACTGGCTGGGGTTAAATCGTGACAGAAAGACAAAGGGACTGGTTTAGAATTGCCACCACCTACTGAGTGATGGTTAATTTAATTTTATCCATTTTACTATATGTTACATAAACCAAGACATAAATGTGATAAAGGTCCCAGGAATGTTTTAGCTTAGAGGAGAGCAGCGTTCCCCAAATAACATTGTGTAGGCTGTCACAGAGATAAGAGATGTCATGTTCTTTAATAGAAAGTCATGGCCTACCAAGAAAACAGAGTTGCATTCATTCATTGCAAGGGCTAGAAGGAATATTCTGTCCCTTGCTGTGTCCCAGAAAATCCAGACCGGTTTTGTCAGAAGTGAAAACATTGCTGAACAAGAACACCACAGCTCCACATACGCCATCCCAGTGTCTAGATAGACTCTGCCAAACAAGTTCAAGATACGGAACAGATGGTCTGCCAACTCCTAAATTCATGTGTACTTCAGGAAGACACGAGCATAGAAAAGGGAATAGTTATGGGATACCTTCTTTACAGCAAAAGCTTATTTCTATTCCCTGCAGCTTGACATTCACTGTCTTTTAGAGCTAGGCCATACTGAAGCAGTTATAGCCAAAATCACAAACCAGGTTAAGTCTTCAGGGCCACATCCTACTAAGCTGAGACACTGGAAATATTAAGGAAGTTATCTTCTAAGCTGGGTAGTGTCCATTAAAGATCTTAGAGCAGTTTTCAGTTTTGGTCATCAAGTCCCTGTCTTTAAAAGTGTTTGGTTCTGCCCCACCAAACCAAAATGGTGTTTCATGCATGCAGAGTCCTGGCCAACACTACTCAGCAGAGACAACTGCAACCTGCTCACTGATACTGGGACATCAGAGTCTAGATAAATTAAATTGGGAATTAAAATGAGCAGGAAGACTAATACTTATACAGCTATTGTTACGGGGCTGTATTTGAGATTATTTTCTAGGAAAAAAATGTTTATTTTCTAGGCTCTCCAGTCTTGCTGACAGCCAACAAGAATATCAATCCTATTACTGTTTTTTAATTTAATTTTTGGCTGAGTGTGAATTCATATAGTGCAAGGAGAATTGTTTTATATTTAACATGTAACATGACCACTATTTATTATTTTTCTTTTAATGTGATAAATTTAAATCACAGGTGGCTCGATAACAGAATGATTCTCTTTTGTGAGTTGCTTTCCTTGTTTAAAGGTCTTTGATTAATCCTAATAATTTTTAAAAGAAAAAAAACGGACCTACAGTTCAACTAGATACGATCAAGATGAACCAGAAATATGTGCATATGCAGGCATGGGAGTATGTGTGTAAAAAAGGGCAAAAAGCAGTAAACCCAAAACATTTAAACTCGAGTGTGTGGCTGATATAAAGCACTTTGCTATGCCATGACAGATACATTTTCATACACCTTCATACACATTTTGAATACTGCTATAAGGTCTCTCTGGGGTATTCTCTTCTCCAGCCTGGACAAACTCAACCTTCTCATCCACCAATACCCTCACGTCTTGTTCCATAGGGCTACTCTCTCCTTTCAGCTCGTATTTGTGCTTATTTCACTCATTCTGATAGCTCATTCTCTCTTTGAATATCTTTCTTTGACATGTTTTGGATGCTTCCAAAGAATTAGTAATTTAAACCAAAAGACATACTAGTGTTTCCTTTCCCTTCAGCTGGAAAGATGCAAATGTAAAAGGGCTTTGAAGGCCTTTGCCCAAATAGACTTTTTTCCTCACCTGTTGTAGAAGAATCAGTTATGGCTATACAAATCCCACTTCCATTAACCTTTTGAGAACTGTTCACATCCTTGTACAGTAAGTCTCTTGCACCATATGCCAAGGAATGGCTTACATATCCTTTAAAAGTCTCTTTTGCTTTATATTTTGATTCTTCTAGTTAGTTTGCAGGTCAGAGGACTGGAAATATTAAACTGAATCTTAATTTACAGTTTCAAAATTAATTCCCAGCCTAAAATGATTGTTTTCCATCCTGCTAACCCTGTTCACTACTCAATGCTCAAAGGTGAGACAGTAGATGTAATTAAATATTAACAGTGATTTTTTTGATAGCACTGCAGGGAACTGAGCTTAATTTCCCAGTGTTTTGCAAACCTCTACTTCAAGCTAAGAACTTTCACTTTTCTATCTACATAGTAGAAACATAATCTGGTGGTCATATACCTAACAGCTGGTTTTGTTAATGTTAAATATCAGTATTTTTTATATTCTGCTCCTGACCTGCACTTACAGGTGAGATGCTGATTCCCATCCACTGATAGGCATAGCTCCACTTTTCACATCTCTGTAAATATGATCAATATCTAATCCAATGTGCCTGATGTAACAGTGTTCCTCCTCATTGCTATAGGCATCCTGTCTATCTGTTATAGAAAAGAAAAAAAGGCCCCATTGAAACATTTAGCAGATATCAAAGGAAAGGAAATTAGAGTGAACCTGGACAGACAACTTACAGAAGCGTTTGAAGGCAGCAACTTAAGATAGTAAAAGACTCAGAATGGTAAAAGACTCACAATGGCAAAAAGGCAAAGACTATCACAGTAAAAAATTAGAAGGAACCTTTTGAAAAACTGATCTTGTTTTCTTCTTTCAGTGTGGAAAACAAAAGAATAATTTGTAGACATAGCTACTGTATGAGCTATGTTATAATTGGTCAGGTTTCCCAGTCATCCCAGATATTTTGTGTCAATCATCCCAGAGACTTATAAATCTTGTCAGAATTTTAGCTTTTCCTTTAAAAAGGTAAACAAATTCCAGTGTCTGCTAGCAGAAAACATAAGTGCTATGTACAGAAGGAAAGAAAGTTGCAGAAGATGAAAAAAAATATTATTTAAGATCATGTGCTTTTCCATGTCATTCTACTCATATGATCAAGAGCAGGAGACAGATGATAAGACTTAATATGGAATAAGACTAATTAGAACAAAATTATTATTGTTTTTAATACCCATACACTAATGCTTAAACTCTCTAGCACTATGTGTATGAAGAATTTTTAGCAGGATCCTTTTACCTTTTAGATATAATTTACAACAGCAATTACATAGAAGTGCCAGTTAGCCTTCTGTAACACAATTTTGGGAGTAGTTAAAATTTAGGATGCTACTAACACAGAGCTTCCTCCCCTTTGCCCTGTATGACACTGCACTACCTGATTTTCATTGATTTTAAACTATTTTACACCTGAAGAGGTTCTATCTTTTTTTGTTTTACCTAATACATGAGCTCCTGTTGCAGAAAAGCCCTAATGCCACTGAAGTAATAGATAACAAATATTTTACAGTGACGAGCTATAAATGAGAAATTACTGGTATCTGTCTTATACAAGTTTAGTGTGTGCATTATGGATAGATCATGCCACAGTTTTTATTACTTAGTATGACTTACTTCTGTGGTTGTCCAGGCTATTTGCTACACTATCATAAAATTAAACATAGTGGGAAAGGAGAGAATGCACAGTTTTCTTTAAAAATCCAAATAAACTCGATGACAAGTTGTTTCGATTAAAGCAGGACATTATCATAGTGTGCCAAGGTATTGGAAAGTCCTGCAAGTCCTTCATTTAGGAAGAGTTTTGTCAGAAAGGTACTCACAAGCATACATTTGCTTTGTATGGGCTCCAATTGGACTAAATTTGATAGAGGATAAATGTTCCACTTTAAGAAATCAAGAGCCAGCATGAAGATGATCTGCAGAGGTCCTTTTGAACTCCATTATTCTGTGATTCTGTAATGTTGTCCAAGAAAGCTGAGGGGAGACCATTTATTGTTTGTGGACCTTTAAAGACTATTTCAATTGTTGTTATTTTTTTCTTTGAAAACCAGACTAAACCACACAAAATCACCCATGAATTAATCCACACATTAATTTACAGAAACTTTGGTAAAAGATATTCACAGACAGTGATCAATCAACCCACAGTGAAATGGAAAGAGGATTAGAGCACACCACCTGCCTTGCATGCACCATGTGCGCGCAATCGACTTTGGCTTGGAAATAGTGAGCAACTTAAGTCTTACCTTGGCCCAAGGCTGTTTCCAGAGAAAGTTAGTAGGATGAACCATAGATGCTGCAAATTCACTGAATTCCTTGTGTGGTGGCTTCCTGGACATAAACCCCTTAAATTAAGACAAATCTGTTTCAGGATTTCTCAAGGGTATCCTCAAAATTATGACCGGGAAGCTTTTGCTTTAATTTCAATTAAACAGAAGGTAAAATATTGATTCCTCCTTCCTTAGGAATTAATATTGGGGCTGTTCAAGGTACTGAATCTCTTATGTGAGTTTAAAATGCCAAGCAAAGCAGAGAAACCATTAATAACATGAATATAAAAGCAATCTAATGGATTCATTATAATCTACATACACACATAAAAATTGATTATAATCTACCACTTCTCATCCTGAAGCACATATTTTGGTTTATAGCACCTCATTAATTTTAATTGTAAACCTAGGAAATAATCTCTTTTTCTCCCTGCTAGTATACAGAATGAGAAAGTGTGACTGATACATTTGTCATTTTGTTTCAAGTCGTTAACTTTCCCTTCAAATACAAGCCTGTACAGAGTTTATGAGGCATTGAGCAAGTTTTTAAAGCCCAGTAGAAAATGAGGGATTCTTTAACAAATAAAAAAGAAAAAAAGGAAAAAAAGACAGAGCTACAGGACTATCAAAGAAGGGTCATCAGCTATTCATCCCTACAACTCAGGTTGAAACAGCTCTGTCATTCTCTTATATCTGGTAATATATCCACAAACTCACAACCAAATTGCATTTTTAAATAACAGTTGCAATTACTGCAATGGCTTGCACTTTCCATGCCTTCTAAATATTCCGAGACTTAAAAAACAACAATAAAGGAGAACAGAGAAGAAAAAGCACAAAAATTATCATCTCTATCTTATCTTCTGCCCTTATTACATTAACGTACCGAAGGAACTGGGCCACAGCAGACCGAGAGTGTATCAGCACTGACAACTGCACCATCTGTTTTTAATAAGAGCATATACTGCAAGATGAACTTTCCTGCATTATTTGACAGAATTCCTTTGTTTGGAGAAACAGAAATTGGAATTATTTAATTTTAAACTACAGTGAATAAATTTGAGCTACAGTGCATAGTTCTAGCTTTGTAGTGCAGAATAGTACCGTAACAGTAGAGCAGAGTATTATTTATGCTGCTACAGTGTACTGTTTTTTCCATGCCTTGGCCTCTCACTTGTAAACATCATTTGATCCTAGCTAATTTGGTTCTGTGCTCATTATGAGTTTCAGAATTATGACCACCTGCTCTATGCTGCATGAGTACCCCAGCTATGATGCTGATGTCTTCCAGAAATCTATCTGCAAAGTTATTCAGTCTATCAAAAAAACATTGAGAGGAAGGACTTCTTTTGCATTTTTTCATCAGCCTGGACTTATTAGACAGAAAGATGTTAAGTTTCAGTGGATTATTTAACCTGTAGTCCTGTATAATACTGTCTAAAGAACTTAAACCAAACTATCCTTCATTTATTTTCGTGGTTTTTTTTCAACTGAACTGAGGCAGTTCATTAACAGTGACCCCTGAGCCATCCAGACTGACTGTGTGGAGTCTTTGGCCAGCCACTGCTGCACTCAAAACTGTTTAACAAGCACTATCATCTAAGAAATATATTAAATAGAGTATTACCCTCTAAACCTTATAATATGTAAAAGGATTCAAGAACAGATAAAGCCCCAGAGGTCATAAAGACTTGCGTTTTGCAGGAATTAAGGATGTATAAATATTATGTGGTATGAGGAAAGTAATACATCACACACAAAATACAGCCCAAAGGAAGGAAAATGAAACCCAGCTATAGGGCCTGACCAAAAAGCCTTTTTATCTACCTCATTGTTTGTATTACATATTTGAGTGTGTGAGTCACAGAAGTGGATCTTCTTTTGATTCAACCTTATTACTAGTTGTAAGTGTCTGCTTCTACATGATTACCTGAAATTTGGGGAAAAAATGGCACAGAAGCACACTGAGAACAGCAGAGAAAAAAACAGATTCATTTTTCCTTGTTAGTGCCTGTTAAAAAGCATCTTCTCCTCAAAATACTCACCGTTTTTTTTATATATACTGAATTTATTAACCTGATGAGGCACCTGTTTAATTTGTCTCCTGCTGCTAGGTACTTAATCCCACATTCCTGTATCTCTTTTCAGAATGACTATTCGTCTAAACCAGTGGTCACTTGGGACTAAGGTGTGGCAAGAAAAAAGGATGGCCTTTTAAAAGTGTTTGGAAATACCTGTGTGTCAAATTCTTAATACTTTTCAGTGCACGCTTTGTGTCTTGGCAAATTTAATCCAAAGTGCATTTTTTAGAGGTGTTTAGAAGTCTGTGGAGACAAGAGAGTCTGCATGATTTAGATCTGAAAAATAGCTTTGTTTCTTTTGTGACTCCAGAATAGTAAGCACTCCCTCTGAATATGCAGGAGGCAACTGCTGCTCCTATGCATGCAGATCCCTATTTAATGCACTTCATCTGAGATTGCGGAGAATGAAATCCAGATTGCAACTCCTTTGGAAAAATGACCCCTAATTTTTTGCACTTGTCATTTAGGGTTTGGAGACAATTTTTTTAGAAATCCAGTACAGCCAATGGAAGCACTCACATGTAACCAGAAGAGTGCACAATACAGAGAAATACACATTTTTTTTCAGTCTGGGCTCGTGGACAAAATCTGTACACAGGAACTCCCGTTAAAAAACACGTAATGATTCTCTGCTATAAATTAAATCAGACTTAGTTTGTTGAAATCACTTCAGCATCCATTAGGCAAAGGAAACACACAACCAATTGCATTTTATCTACTGGCCAGCCTCGGGCTGGCAAGAGAACAAGTAGAGATGGGTTCAGAGCATCCAGGAGTACATAGCAAAGGCTCCCATTAACCCAGACATCAGCTACTGCTGCATGAATCCCTCCCAGTATCATCCAGCAGCTGGTGGATCCTTTAATGCCTGCGGACTCCGTGAGAGTGTGCAGCTCTCACTGCTATCACCAGACTGCCCTGCATAGCAGTGGTGTTCACCTTTGCAGATATAAAACCAGAAAGGATACACAGAAATACCATCTAGCCAAAGAATAAATGCACAAATATAGAGGGGCGGGTTTTTTGTTTTTGTGGAAAAGAGCTCAAATGAAAAATATTGACAAATGTGAAAAAAAAGAGCTAAAATAAATATTTTCAATACAGAAAAAAGTTTAGGCAACAGTTGGCCTCCTAGCAAGTATACTGCCTGCGTGATACAGAAGAATATTGGGAGACAGCCCAGTGTGTTCATGTTCCCTGTACTCCAGGCTGCTCAGGAAGGCATGGCATCAGCCAGGAGCTTACAGCTATCGATACAAAGTCAGACAGGTATATTGACTCCTTGGATTGTCTATAAAAATGGAAATTTACCAGAAGGCATTTTTTAAACACACTACACACCATGAATTATTTAGCAGCTGCCTAACCCTTCTCTATACTGCAACTCTGGCAACAGTCAGTGCAAGCAGAAAACTTTGCTCGGCACTTGCCAGAAGTTTTACAATCTCATAAATTAATTAGGTGCAATCTAGTGGCCTGGCATTTGCCTGCTGCACTCCATAGTGGCTTTATATCTAGGACAAACTCACAACTGACTAACTGTGCTGCCACAGAGCTGCGTTGAGAAACGGTCCAGTTCCATCTTTGTAGGATTTAGTTGGGATTTTTACTGTGTTTTGTTGCCGTTTCTATATTCCTTAATTAGTACGAGTAGGTAGATAGGTACAGCATTTTCAAGCACAAAGTGAAAAAGGCAATGTCAAAACAAATGGGACTCTTTTCTCCAAGGCACTTAGTCCTCGGATGCCATGGCCATACAGCCAAACTGGAAGCAGCCAGAGCATTGATGGAAGTGCTCAGCAGCTGGTAGGATGAAAACTCGCAATCTGTTGCAAAAGAAAAAGCAGAATATATTTTTTTTAAAGAAAAGAGTATTATAATATAAAAAGTAAGCAACACATATCCAAGAAAGGTATATTTATACATGCAGAACAAGACACTTCTCAAAATCCCATAGGTCAGCTGCCTGCCTGGATACAGCAATGGTATTGACTGGATGTTGAATCCCTCTTTTATCACATCTGCTGCTTGATAAACAAGAAGAGAAGTAGAAGCAGCAAAGGAGCTTACCCTTTGCTCTTATGCCACAATAAATCCCGCTTTCTTTCAGAACTGGCACAACAGGTGTGGCTCTCTGTTTTGGCACATCTCCCTGTCACCTTCTCAAAAATTATCTTTGCATCCCTGTAAATGGCACCACCCAAGGCTATTTTCAGCAATGGATGCGAAGCCTTCCTAAAGCCAAATCCAGGCCACGTGCTGCAAGCACACTGGCAAACTCAGTCCTCCCACATCCTGGGCTGAGCTGCTCCCTGCCCATACAAGCAGAGATTTCTCTCCGATCTCCAAGTACAAGCAACTCACGTTTTATGCTGTAACAGTGCAGCCCCCAGTCCACTTTGAGAAACAACAGCTGTCAGTTTAAATGGTTCGGTTTGATTAAATCAGTGCAAAGTAGAAGCTGCCATTAATGGATCCTTCACCTTCCCCACTGTTTCAGTGATTAGATATTAAGCTCTCAGGGTGTTATTAGAACCCACATTTCCTTCAAATCTTTAGACAGTTAATTTGGGGGTTGTGATTTTTGAAAGGAGACTCATCCCAGCTTTTTCAAAATCAGAGACAAAGAATTTTTCCCGTGATCTTGAAACATGAATAAGACAGGGCAATGTCAGAAACACAACAGTTTCTTTCTTACAAATCTGTTTGGCTAAAAATATTCAGAAAACATACTGAATATTAATGGAGTGAGAAAATATCCTTTTGTTTATATTAAAGAGTCCCCCATCACATAAAATACTGTAGAAGCAAGCATTGCAAGGGGAAAAGGAAGAGCTCAGAGTGTTCTGAGTTCAGTTCATTCACTTTCACAGACTCTGCCTTCCCAGGAGATACACAGGAAAAAAAGAAGACATAGTGGGAAAAGAGGAAGAGCTGGAAAAGCTATTCACTTGTGCTTGCTGCCCATTTAACGAAGGGCATGAGTGGAAATTCAGCTGCTGCTTCCTCCTCTTCCACAAGGACAGCGACCTCATTCCTGACACTCCCACGTGATTGTGGAGTGGAAATGGATCCTGACTTTGTCAAGTGTTGAACACATCAGACAATAAACAAAAAGACACATTAGAAGTTGAGAGACAGAAGTACTTCACCACATGTCCATGATGCCCTCCAGTAATTTGGATCTGCACCACCTAGCATGAACTGGCACTGACCACACTCTGAAATATTTTGTCTTGTGAGGATCCAACCAGAAAGGAAATATTTCACTATGATTCAGTGACTGAGAGAGAGTGTTCAAAGATGTTTCTGCATTAAAGTGCTGTAATTCTGTGCCTTCTTTGGGTTAATAATCTGTGGGGGTCTTCTATATTTTCATCAGATCACTAGGAAAAGGTGCAGGGCTACAAATTTAAGTAGAGCAGAGGTCCTTGACAATCAAATAGGAATTTTCAGCTAACTGGAATTCATGCCTAAATAATAGGTCAAATTTTAAGGCAGTTGTCTTATAGTCCCTAAATCAATCTTTAAGTTCTCCATTCAAATTGGCTTTATTTAGAACATTTAAGATTTTAGTTGACTTAATGTGAAAAAGGAGACAGTTTAGGGCTTTTATATGTTCAGATGTCTGGCTTCAAGTTCAAGGTATTGCTGCAGAAGGAATTCCTTGCTCTTCATATGAACATAGTGAGCACAGAAAAGCACTTTGGGGTCACCAGTTTGTGGATGATTTGGAGATATCTGGGAGTTTGTTATCTGTTAGATTTGCTACTTTATCAAAACTGGAGCTGATATTCTTACTTATGAGCTGGAAATTATTCCTTTAGCACAGTGAAGTTATATTTTCCAAGACTATAAGAGATTCAATTTTCATGGCTGTTTTAGTTGTCATGCCCAAAGGCACACCATCATTCACCTGTGTCAATATCTTACATACTCCCTGCGAAGATCTTTTATAGCTGAAAATCTTAGAAATGCTTCCTGCTCTCTTTTACAACAAATATAAATCTTTCTTCTATTCAAACAGATTCTGAATAAAATGGAAATAAGCTCTTAAATAAGATCTCTAAATGTGACCTCCGTTTGCTTTTTGCCTTTACAGCCTTCTGCTCACTATGTAGTTTGTGATGTATTGTATATTTCCGGCTTTTCTTTTTTTAATGTTTCTTGCTAGTAAAAGAGTTTTCCCATCTCCCAACTCTTCTCCAGTTACTGTCACCTTCTCTTCCGTCTTTGAAGCTTCATCAAGGCTATCAAGCATCAAGGCTAACTATGTATTTAATATTCAGATATAGTGTAATTAAATATTTCAATTCTTCAAATAATTTCTGTGGTACTGTTTGAGATCCAGGGATTTTGAAAGAAACACATCAGAGGGGAGCATAAATTTTTGAGTTTGAAAATCTGTTCTACTGAGTAGATGCATGGGCTTCCCCTGGTAGTCTCCAGATAGAGACACACTGGTCTGAAGTGTTTCTACTGCATTATCACTCTACACCAGATTCCTTAGTAGGAAGCATCAGTTTAACTTCAATGACCTACAGAAGTTCACATCTAAAGAGGATCTTGCCTAGTGAATTCATGCACAGTATTTCTCATTGGCTTCCTATAAGCTCTAGAAAGGCACAAAATGCAGAGCGATTTCATCTCCCCAGTTTTCTATTCTTTTTATGCGACAAGGAGGAGAGAGGTCATTTCTTTGTTCCCTTGATAGAAAGCACAACTCTTTCCAGAAGTTTGTCACCTTTTCCTGATGCATATGAGTGGCTGCAAGAAACACCCATTTTCCCACCATTTTACTCTCCGTTCTCTCAGCTTCTCTGTGTAGCAATTTGAAGTGATAATATACGTTCACAAAATGACCCTCACCTGAAACTGCCTGCAGTGTGTACCAGCTGCATGCCCTCCTATCAGCTCCTCTCATAGTTCACTTACAAGAACTTGCAATTTGATCCCTGCAAAGTGCAATTCCTGAGCTGCCTTGCCACTCTTCCCGTACCTTAGAACAAAACCCAAGCCCAAATGAAGAGATTGCACAAAGAAGACTCAGCCCTGTGGAAAGAAACAGAGTATACACAAGTTCTTTTGTACAAATACAGGTGAGAAGGTGCATAAGAGAGCTAAGTGCTTGAGACTGTGATTTAGAAGGGTTGAAGGATAGTGAGAGACGGAACATTCAGAGAGCAGTAGGTTAAAAGTTCAGCTCTTAAACAGAAATTGCAGCTTGCAAATAGATAACAAAGTTTTTGTGGTTTAGATATTCTCAGCACTTACCTAAATCTTTGAGACCCATGGGATCTTTTGAGGTTCAATCTCATTGTCGACACAGGCTGTAATCCTTGAGTGAAGGATCTACAAATAACTAACCTTCTCAAAATGTCAGGACTTGTAGCAGAATTTGCTGAGGCAGGACTGTAAGATAAATACTGCTTTGACAGTCAGCACTGCAATGTGTTTAGAAAAATCATCGCGTTTTTCCAGATACAGCACAGAGAGACCTCATGAAAATGGTTCAATCAACTTTTCCTTCAAGTTTCCTCTGAGTATTCCAACTCTGTAATTGCAAGTGTACCCTAATACTCAAAACAGAGACAAATGATGACATTATTTATCTCATCAAAGTGTCTATTTCTGCACTCAACTACAGATATATATTTACAGTGACCTAAAGTAACATCATTCTCTTTCTTATACACAGAGATATAAAAAATAATCATTTAATCATTTTAATATAACTCCTTTCCACCTAACAGGCTGTAATTGCTTTCCACTTTCTTTACCTGGTTATTCCAATGTAAAACTACACATCTACCTTCAGTATTTAACAATGTCTGCTGGCATCGAGGACTTTCACACACTCTTCCTCTGAGGCAGGTGGGCTTGGCACACAGCTGTGGCCTGCAGTGATGCACACATTGCATCAACCATGGTGGTCTTCATGGACCTGCATGTCCCTTGATCCTGCAGGTTGGTACAGAAGATGTCACCTCCCAGCCTCGAGATGAAGCAGCCGGGAGCCCCATGGGATTACACAAGTGTATATATTCCTGTAACACTGCTACCTCTGATGCTGCTCCATGAGATATTCATCCAAGCCGAGGCATCCACCAAAAGATGTGTGTCTGGTTGAAAAACAAATAAATCCTTGAATTCAAAATGTATTTGTAAAAATTGTTTTCCTTCCCAGATTCATCAAGACAGAGCCAGGTCCTCAACTGGCACAAATCAATGTAGACCACAGATACAAATACTTCCATGTAAATTGGGCTATTTTGCTTTTAAATAGCAAAGTCTTATCAGGAGTAAATTAAAGTGCGCAGACCACAGACTTTTGCTTAATCATAGGATCACAGAATTGCTAAAGCTGGGAAAGATCTCTATGATCACAAGTCCAACCATTAATGTAGCACCACCACCATGTTCACCACTAAACCATATCTCCAAGTGATATATCTACATATTTTTTGAACATTTCCAGGGATGGTGATCCAAACACTTCCCTGGGTGGGTGGTTCCAGTGCCTGATCACCCTTTCGGTGAAGAAATTTTTCTTAAAATCCAATCTAAACCTCCAGTGGGGCAACTTGAGGCCATTTCCTCTTGTCTTATCACTTGTTATATAGGAAAAGATATCAACTCCCACCTCACTGCAGGCTCCTGACAGGTAGTTGTAGAGAACAATTAGGTCACCCCTCAGTGTCCACGCTAAACAACTCCAAGTCCCTGAGCTGGTCCTCCTAAGACTTGTGATTGTGACCCTTCACTAGCTCTGTTGTCCTTCTCTGGACATGCTCCAGGACCTCAATGTCCTTCCTGCAGTGAGGAGGCTCAAAACTGAACAGAGTATTCGCAGTGAAGCCTCATCAGTGCTGATGACCAGCACCCCGAGGTCCCTTTCTACCAGGCAGCTTTCCAGCCACTC
>VZTA01004778.1:0-81685 GCA_013398855.1 Mohoua ochrocephala
GGTTAGGTAGAAACATATCACCCATCCTTGGGTCCCAATGACACCTTGTGGCTTCCCTCGATCTGGTCTTGGTGGTGAGGGTCCCCTGCCATGGAAAAGTATAGAATTCAATGGATGAATATATGTTTGGGCCAGGTGGGAACACCCAGGTGCCTCTCCTAAGACTCAACACAAAGCAAAACTAAAATGATTGGGTTTGGGACGTGATTACTTTTTGGTTAGCTTTTAATATTTATGACTGTGGGATAATCTAATCCTAGCACAAATAACCATAAAAATACCCCAAACAAACCCAATCTGTTTAACCCAAATAATTTATTCTTAAAGAGAAATGTTTGACTTGTTCAATTCAATGTATTTTAAAATTAATATTTTCTATTTTTTGCTCATAATTAATTTGCTTGTCTTGGCAATCTAACTTCTAGCAATGTAATCCTGGAACAATTATAGAATCATAGAATGGTTTGGGTTGCAGGAGACCTTAATCACCTGGCTTCAACTCATTTGCATTTAATAGAAGAAGAACATTGAAATTCAAATCTCAAATATCTAGACATTGTTAGTGTTGATTAGCAAATCTGTGTTCATGAATTCATGTAAGTGTTGCTCAGATAACTAGATGGTCTACTGATATGTGCAACCAGTAAATAATACGGTGGTAAGACCTAAAACGCATGAGTCTTTGCATTAAATAGACTCCTTCACTGTGCAACTGAAAAATTCTTGCTCTGCTTCATATATATCAGCCATAGGTTCATGTGAGAAAAAGTGAAATGCATGAAGAGGGTCCCATCAGTACATGTCATATTTCTATAAAAAGTTCTGTAAAGTCTGAACTAGCCAGCCTAGAACTAAATGGGCCACCAGAACACTTCACGTTGTCCCTACAATAGATTTTAACGTATTCTGCAGAAAATTAAGCTGTTTCAAATGAGTGGGAATTATAATAATTTCACTACTTTAACTAGCTCTAAGCAGATCTGAGTTGGTTTTGTTACGCCGTGGGCAAAAATATACCATACAGCAAGAAATTACTACAACTTTTTATTTCGTGTTCCCTTTGCTTCTGGCTGATTACTACAAATCATATTTCCTGCTAACTTACACAAGCAGTTAGCTCACCTTTAGGATCTTGGTGACAAGCAGAGATTATTCACTATGTGATCTATCATTTTTCTGTTATTTTTCTACTTTTAAAGAACTCATTTTTTAAAGTCTCAACTATAGCGTGATTTTTCAAAGAATTGTACAGCTTTTGATATGACAAAATCGAATCCATGTCTCTGTGCTGCAGCAGATGGGAGAACTTTCATAAAACAACAAAAAAAGCAATTCTTCTGTTCTTATTAACTTTTTATTTCGTATATACCATGGATTTACCCCGACAGATTGTGATACTCTAGTACAGTGATCATTAAATGCATGGCAATGTGTCTCATATTTTGCACAGGGAGACTATGGGGTGATTTGGATTATTTGGGATTTTTTTAAGTCTTCACAATAAACATATGAACTGAAATAATGAATTATTTTTATGAATAATGAATTAAAAAAGGAAAGCCTTAACCAGAAAAAGCCTTTGTTATAGTTTACTTCTTCTATTTACAATAAATAATAGACTACCTACTTGCCAAAAGGCCTTTTCAGTGGTCTTCTGGAAAAGAAATTGAGCAAATATGCTAATGTGTTTGCCTGCATATTCCATATCTTCCACAAATTTAAAATAGCGGTATCTTAAAATGCACAATAATAAAAAAAAAATTAATGCTACAGTATCTACTCAGAAAAACACTTGAGTGAATGTTGAAAATAAAATGTATTTCTGGTATTTTTTTTCATGCCAGAGGTAATTTCTTTTACTGGGATTACTGATATCAGGCTTTTTAATACCTCATTTTTCATTAGATGCCAGGAAGCTGTACAAACATGAACTAAATTCTCATACAGAATAATCTGTGAATAATACTATGTTAGAAATAGGAAAATAGTATCATTTGAGGTGAAGGACTTGCCGGAGTTCTCATAGTGTTTTATAAGCAAAGGAAGGAACATTCCCTGGGAACTGTCATTCCTAATCAACATTTTTCATATATAAAAACTGAATACATGTCAAAATTTGATATGGCACCTTTTTCGTGCTTTTTACATATATGGATTATATTCTGCATAAGTTAGTGTGCAATTGGAAGCTTTGATGATTACTTATGAAGCCTTAGGCATAAACAGATGATTTGTTCTCACCTGTTTTCTTGAACCAAATCTTTGTAAGTTTCTCTTCCTTCACCTTTGAAGTGAGACATTTTCTGTTGTCTTATCTCCTAATAAATCCTGCTTCTGCAAGTATTTTCAGATTTGGAAGAGGGAGGGGTGCAGGGTGGGAAGGTGTGTTACTTCCTGATTTTTGTGCATTGTTTACTTAATGATAAATCAAACCAGACTTTTTAAAATCCAGCACTAAGCATTCCTGTAATTTTTACTGTTTGCATCTGCACCACAGTATCATGGAACAATATGCTCATCTCCCTGCTCAGCTCATCTGAGTCAAGTGCATTACTGCTAAAGTATGTGGAGTGTAAGAAGCACATCCTTAAGCCCAGTGGATTCAGCTACTGACAAGAGTGAAATATTTAAAATGAAGAAGGTTGTAAAGCTTTGCTTTTAATTATTACTTTACCAATTACTTATTGATTCTGTCCTCTCTTGGATTTGTTGTATGCTAATTGATCATGACAAAAAAGGAAATGTTTAATTGATTGAGATACAGATTTGCTAAAAACTCTGGAAATTTTAGAGCCTTTTCTATTTATTTCTCCCATTAATTCCTCTCAGTTTCATGTGACATTGTAAAGACTATAAAGCCCTTATGATTGTCTGCTCAGCCCCCCCAGCTCTCTTGGAACCAGTCCAGATGGGTATTTGCCCAGAAGATAATTGAATAATAAGATCTGTTAGCTAAGATTTCATGTAAATATGCCCATATTTCTAATCCAGTTCAATAGCAGAACTGCTTCCCCAGATATAACTCACTGGTTTAACTGTTGGTGTAAGAAGATGCTTGTATCTTGTAAATTCCACCTGCCAGAGTACATCCTCTCTTCCCTTACACTTGGATTACAAACTCTCTGGGACAGAGAACACATTTTTTTTCCTCTGAATTTCTACCATGCTTTGCACAGGGGCATACTGGTTCTCTTTTAGCGTTCCTAAACAGGGGGAAAAAAAGAGCTTTGGTAAAGTTACCATAGTTGAGAATAGAAAGCCAAAAAATATTGTTGTAGAAGTTCTTATTTCATGGTAAGCTTTCTACAGGCCAGCCACCTAAGGTCAGCTTGACAAAATGGAAAGCAATTTAAACTCCTTGTTTCATAGCAAATACTTTGTGTTCTAAAGTTAGAATGCTCAGTATATCAGGATTTATCTCTTACTATTACATTCAACAGCAGAAGTGTGAAAAGGAAGTAGAGTATAACTCAGGCACACAGATTCAAGCCAGATTTAGCCACAGGTCAGCACTGAAGGGTTCAGTTCCTAAACACAGAAACAAAGAATCACAGAATCAATTAGTCTGGAAAAGACCTCTGAGAGCATTGGGTCCAGCCTATGACCTATCACCACCTTGTCAACTAGACCATGGCAGTGAGTGCGCATCCAGTCTCTCCTTAAACACCTCCAGGGACGGTGACTCCACCACCTCCCTGGGCAGCCCATTCCAATGTCCAATCACCCTTTTCGTGAAGAAATCCTTCCTAGTGTCCAACCTAAATCTCCCTTGGCACAACCTTTTGGATCCAGGCGGGGCTGAAGGTTTTGCAGGCAGGACTCTTCCTTTGCACTCCAAGAGTTGTCTCAGCTGAAGCATCTAGGTTCCATTTCAGATCCATTCCAGCTCTGCTTTTGTTATGATCCCATTTAATCACAGAGGAGTAAAGAGAACTAACTCTCTGTGAATAAAATGGAAAGAACTCTGAAGGTTCGAAGTATTCCCGAAAAACGAAATAAAAACCAAATGAGATTAAATGTTGATACCAAAAATTAGATTTTCTTTTTTAATAGTAAAAGAGGCAAAGAGAAAGAAAGAGAAAAGCAGAGAAAAGTTAGAAAAAGCTAAGGTTACTTTATTCCGTGTTCTGCTTTGATTCCACAAAAATCCTGAAATGCATACACTCAGGGCAGAATTAAGAAATAACAACAGGGACCACTTAAAGGAGGTATCTTTCCTTGTGACTTTTCCTTTTGATATAGACCTGCTAGAAAAGTATCCTGATGACTGGAGCATATGCCCAAGAAACTGGAAGTTTCAAATGGAAGCTTGAAGGATTAAAGTATATTTCCCCCAAGAGCTTCCTGGTGGCATGAGTACAGGTCAGACAGTAGGTCTAGAGTAAGGAGAGAATGTCCTACTTCCTATCTTTCTTTCCCCTACTTATACCAAGTAAATGAAAAATTAATGTGTAATCCTGGAACTAGGAAGAAAAACTGAAGACTTCTTCCCCTCCCTATGGTGTGATGTCAGCCTTTCATTTATTCCCAGATTTTTCTATCTCACAATCTCTTCTCTGTATGAATCTTGTACAGCAGTACGGTTTCAGCAGAAGGAAAGAAGAAGCGATCATCCTTTCAACTTGCTCTAGACCTAGCAATTAGGGTGCTTTCCTGATCTGAGAAGTTTTCCATTTAGGTTTAGGATAAGTTATATTTAAGTTAAAGAACACATTAAATAAAAGTAATTGTTTTCAATGATTGCTGCTCAAAACAAGCAGCAGCTTTTTGTCCCAACTGTGTTCCTAAAAACTAAGAGTCAAAACAGTGATTCCCTTCATTTGAGAATAAGATGTAAAGAATGACAACTCTGAAATTTACCAGATGGACCTACCAAATTTCTGGACTTCACTGCAGGAGAGGAGTGGGATTTCACACATCCCAGTGCTCTCAGTTTCTTACTTAGAAACACCAGAGTATTTTCTTTGATCTAGCTCTACTGAAAATTCCAAACTGTCTGAAAATCGTTGGCATAGAACAGCAGGATCTTTTAGACAACTGAAAGCTGATGAAGAGGATAACAAAATTAACGCCTTGTGCCTTCAAAAATACATATTGTATTTCTGACATTGTATTTTTTAAAGCAATTTGTTAAAAATCTATTAGTTTCTAATTTAAGCACATACAAGATTTATTTAAAACAAAGACAAAAATCTGCCAGAATATTTTAGTCATTCACAGAAAATGGTGAAATGTTTATTGACATGGGGCTCATGCAGAGTTATGGGTATGGATAGTTTTTCACTCCACCCACACCCAAGCTGCCCAGCTATAAGCAAACTTGTCTGAAGGCTACTAAGAGAGTTAGCTCTGCCTGCTGTGAGGGTAGGTTAAGCCTTCCCCAGAACTAAATATATTAGCTTGGGCTTTGCATTTGGCTTAGCGCTGTCCATAATGTATCTTTTGGAGCACAGCTGGCTCGTCATGAAGGCAGAGCAAAGCATGACAGAGTGGGAACCTTGCTTGAGACAGGTTTATCATGAAACTGCACCTTTAGTGACTCTATTACAATGTGACATGTCTTTTCATATTCTGGACTTTTTTTTTATAGTAGTCTGCAAATTGACAAACATTGATGATTCACATAAATTAGATTAGTTCAAATTGTGTTTTAGTGAGTCTTGATTTACACAAGAAAACAGTAATTAATTATGATGTGGCAATAATGAGCTACCTGTAAAATCTGTCTTCAATAGGTAATGTTACATTTATTATCTGAACATGGTGTGTCTTTTCAGAGGGACAAAGTCCAATATCTTGTAATTTAATTTATTTTCTATTTCACAGAGACTACAATAAAGGAATGACATATTAGCTTTAATCTCACAGAAGCCAAAACAATGGAAAAAGTTTCTATCAATTCTTCACTCTCCTCTACTGACCATTTTTATCCATTGTAAATTTGGTTTCATTTTACTGGTGCTTTTCTACATCCTTCATTGGAGGCATCTAATACTGATTTTTCTTCACTTGAGTTATTCAACTTCATCTTTACTTGAATTATTTGCCTTGATGCATATATTTTCTCCAAAAGGAAAGGACATTCTTGCTGTGTTTTAACATTACTACTCCATGAAAAAAGCACATTATACTCTACCCCAACAAAAACAGACAGCTCGAGATATTTACAGTATATATTCCTTACATTGCTTCCTGCTGTGAACATTAAAATTTTGTTGTATTTCTAGCCTTTTATGCCATCTGAATGAAAATCAATGACGAGGGAAAAGGCAAGTCCTATTTATAGAGAACTCCAACATCTCAACACAAAATGTTTCTGATCTCTCCCACTGGATGATTAGAGCAGGAAAGGACCAGCAGCAGGTCAAAAGTGCTCCGTGTGCTCTGATTGATGCAGCTGAGGAGACTGTTGTGCCCAAGCAGCAAACCCTGCAGGTGACTGGGATATAGCGTCTCGTGGAGGGAAGGGTAGTGTGAACCACTGAGCAGAGTTCAGTTATGATCAGAGATGATGACTCCAGTAAATTCTCTGAAGTGGAAGAAGAGGTTAATGAACAGAGACAGAGTGTAAGGAGGAGAGAGATGAGGATTTGTTCTGACCAGTAACAGAAAGCTGCTCTTCTTTCAGCACTTGCTCAAAGTAGGACATAGGCAATGGCCAGCAGGTGTTTTCTAATGCGATCCCTGAACACTGCTGCAAGCATATGATTAACTGCTTGATTATAGAACATAGACCAGTAAAATCTAAAGTACATTAATATTTAGGTTTAAAGTGTAATTCTGAGAATCACTGCAGCTTACACACTCACTCTGCAGCTAGAAAAGCAGATGCTTTTTAAATACCTAAAAAGACTGAATCTTGTCCTTCTGCCACAGCTTCATGTTAAAAAATTTTCAAAACATTGCTGTCCTCAGAAGATAATCCTGCCAGCACAGTGAAACTTGTAGGATAAACTGAAGTTCATATTAACAGAAGCTATTTATGCAACTATTTCTGTCAGAAATGCTGATCTGTCTTGGGCTGAGGGGGTGACATGCATATTTTTCAAAACTCTGTGTCCTTCTCAGAATGCTGATGAACGGCAGTGGTCTTTCCCTTGATATGTAATTTGAATGAAGAGCTTTTTGCTGTCTGGTGTTATTGACTCCTCAAAGTCAGAGTTCAAGCAGCCGCTGGAGATAACTGCACAGCAGAGTCAGCAGAATGAGGCATGGTCTGGGTATCAGGTTCACAGACAAGCACACAGGCTGGCATCACCAATGACGATGAATATGCATTAGGACAATCTTAGTAATCTTAGAAGAGTACAGACACACAACCCTTCTGCCAGCCCTGCTGCAGAGGCAGCAATTTGTGTCAGCAGGGTGATAAGGAAGAGCTGAAAAGTTGATTCAAAGCCCGTGCTGGAGTTTGCTTATACTAAAGCTACACAATAATCCTTGTGTTTGTGATATAAGCAGATGTCTAGCTATTAGGAATTTGAATGAGATCTTCAAGAGATCTTTAATGAGCAGCATTTAATACCACATTTAACTTCTGTGAAATCTGAACATTGTTGGGGATGGAGGAGCTGACTAGATGAGACGTAGTCCTGATCCTTTAGAATATTGTATTATTGACCCAATTACTCATCATGCTGGAAGTCATTTGAGCCCAAACCACTTTGTGAGTATACTATGCTTACACAGTTTGAGGCTTTTTGGCTTTTTTTTTTTGATTATATTAGTAACACCAGACAAACGAATTTAAAGATTGAAAATGATACTTGAGGCACAATTCTAATGGGTGTTAAAGCTCTTGCAGTGGAAGTACAGTATTATATTTGCACAATACTGCAAAATCTTCATTCAGAGGGAAACCGCCCAGTTTTCTGCCTTTGCTGACTTTTAATAGTTAATTAAATAGTTAATGCAATCGGAACTATAGTAGTCGGACTTTGCATGCATGTGCAAAGAAGGTTAAGATCTTTTTACAAAAACACATATAAATCAACAGCACTTGTTGTCTGATTACAAACCTTTTGCCAGAACTTAAATTTGGCTTAGGATTTCATGTGGGAAAACAGGCATGTGCCTACATTCACACCTTCATGTTTTTCCTAAGGGTACCTGTGTTTGGCTGGGACAACCATTGTGTGTAACATCTAACTGCGAGACTGTAAATCTACTTGGATCTGAACCTGGCGTCTCTCGGCTGTGATCAAATCATCAATCACCTTCCATGCAGCGCCTGCAAATTATCTTTGGTGTCTTGTCAAAGAAGGTTAATATTCCAGTTTGGGCATAAAGGAAATAAGAAGGGACCTAGATATCCCTTTCTGAGTGATGAAAAGAGCGATGAATTTAGTAAAGTTTAAACATTTACTCCTAACAGTTTTATTTTATTTTATATGATTTTATTTTATTTTAGTTTTAATAAAAAGGAGAGTTTACAACATTAGTGTAATCCAAATAAGAAACTGATGATTTCTTAAGCTGCTTGGTGGTTAAGGCCTCTCTAAAAAGTTATTTCAACACTTTTCCAAAAGCCATTGCATTAGAAATTACATTACCTCAAATGAAGAATTATAACCCTATGAATTTGCTCCAAAGGAAATATTATTATCTTCATGTCAAAGTAAGAAGAGATTTTTTTATGGATGGAAGTCAGTAGAGTGCTATGAAAATTAGAAGTATGAAGTTGAATTGCACCTTATAATTTCTTTCAAAACTCTTTAAAATGTTGATTTGTCCATAATGTTTTTCCTACAGCTTCAACTTTGTTCTGCTAATCTGTGTCGCTTTCTGGACGGCAAATAGGAGAACTGTTAGTATATAAACCACAGATTAAGAAAGTTAAAATTACTTTCCTATTAGGTAAGTATGAAAAGAGTTAACCAGAATGAAAGTTTAGCAAATAAATACAAGACAACACGTTTACATGTTAGGGGCTTTTGTCATAATAGTTGCAGGATTTTCTTTAAAATACTAGGAACTTGTACTTTCAGTTCAAAACATGTTTATATCTAATATTCCCATGCCTCCTGGACCTGGAGACTCAGTAGAACCATCAAACTTCATGAAACTAAGGAGCGATAGTCCTGTCATGCACAAAAAACCATGTAGCTGCTGTGGGTCATTTAAATGCAATTTCCTGTTTCCCAAACACTTCTCCGTCAAAAAGAGTCTTCTCTAATAGAGCTATAAATTCTATTTCCTACATTACCAAAGCTCACTTCAAACAGTAAAAGTAATACAACTAGAATTTCTTTGTAAAAAATCTGTTTGTGTTGTAAATCAAACATACAAAAAACCTCCTTTATATATTGTTGGAATATGGGCTGATAGGCTGCAGAGATGGTGCTACAGCTGTAAAAGATGGATTCTACGGAAAATCTCTGACCACTGAAGAGAGAGCATATTTACTCTGTACTTCATGTTTTACTGCTGTCAGGTTTATTGTTAAGCAAAATAAAAAATGGAAAATTCAGCCAAGTCCAGAAGTCTAAGAGAAAAAAAAAAGCAAAGATCCAAACTGTTGTGCCTGAATTAGATTTGCTCTTCCATCTCCTTTGATTTATTTTAAACTTTTGTATGTTGATCTTTGAGGGTAGCGTATTCTCTGAAATGGTAGGAAATAAAGTATTTTAACATTCTAAAGTCCGTACAGCAAATGTAAGATGATTTTTTTCCTCTTCTTCTTTTCTCCTTTTCCATTCCATTTTGACAGCCACCAGTGTTCTCTACTTTTCTGGCAAGGATGAAGTGATTAACTGTCCACAGAGCTCTTTGCTGGGTCCCATAACAGAAGAGCAAATTTCTGAGGCAAGAAGAGATGTTTGGAAAGTTGTTCATTGTTTGTTTCCTCAAGGACATTTCTTTCAAATAGTAAAATATCCTCAACAGGTTATCAACATATGTCCATTTTAAAAGCAGCAGGAAGTGACCAAAATGGAGCAAGAGAAGGCAAGAAATTTCCTGGACTCAGGTTTCCAGTTTCTCTGCTCAAATCTTGATTCGTACTCCTACTCTAAGACTGCTAACAAACAAGAATTCGATACATGCCTTTCAGCAAAATTCTCCTTCAGTCCCTATATTCCTATTCCAAGTTTCCTGGAACAAGACCACTTCCTTCAACACATACACTTTGACGAGACTGTCTGAACTTACATTAGTTCATCTGAATTTTTGTCATACAGATTCTGCTTTCACAAGTCCTGGAGGAATCACTGAGAGCACTCAGGAGTCACTCATTTCAGGTGCCCCACAATACATGGTTTGTAGCAGCCCAGAGTGACAATTACAGAAAAAGTAATCTCTTAGAGAAGTAGGAAGAACAAGGAGGCACAGGACAATATGGAGAATGTATAGCAACTCTTCAATGAGCATGTGTGCAAATTTCTTTTTCAGGGAACTAGAGCTAGATCAGGCTTTGCTGGATATTAGCAGAACAGGCAAAAAATATCCTGCTGAAGATTCCTTTCACTACTCTGCCGCTGCCCAAGTTCAACTTCAAACTAGGGCTTCTTGAAGAAAATTCTGTTTGAAGGTTTTAACCCAGAGCAACGTTTTATTCCCTATCGCACTCCTGAATGTGGCTGAAAAAAGTTCAGCTAAGGTAACAATCCTCCACAGGTATCTTCTGCATTGGTTTGATGTATGAAAATGTCATCGAATGCATTGAAACAATAAAACAATAAGTCAGACAGGTAAGGGGAAACCTTCTGGATGTGGTATCGAAAGAAATATGAAAATTGCAATGGCCTGTATAGGACACACTGGTGACAAACCCAGAATTCTGGCTGCTAGTGTTGGTTAGCCATCAACATACTTCTTTATTAACTTTATGGAATAATGGAATCATAGAACGGTTTGGGTTGAAAAGGACCTCAATGATCATCTAGTTCCAACCCCCTGTCATGGGCAGGGACAACTTTCCCAGATCAGGTTGTGCAGAGATCCATCCAGCTTCCAGAATCACCTCCTTCACACTTCTGGCCTTGAACACTGCCAGGAATAGAGCATCCACAACTTTCCGAACAACCCATTCCAGGGTCTCACCACACTCAGAGTAAAGAATTTCTTCCTAATATGTAACCTAAATCTACTCTCTTTTGGTTTGAAGCCATTTCCTCTTGTCCTGTCACTACATGCTCTTGTAAAAAGTCCTCCTCCATCTTTCTTGTAGGCTCCCTTCAGGTACTGGAAGGACACAATTAGGTCACGCTTAAACCTTCTCTGAATTCTCTTAGCCTTTCCTTATAGGAAAGGTGCTCCATCCCTCTAATCTATTTGCTTGCCCTCCTTTGGACTTGCTCCAACAGGTCCTTGAACTTCCTGTGCTGGGGACCCCAGAGCTGGATGCAGCACTGCAGGTGGGGTCTCACCAGAATGGAGCAGAGGGTCAGAATCCCATCCCCCACCCTGCTGGCCACACTGCTTTGGATGCAGCCCAGGATACATTTGGCTTTCTGGCCTGTGAGAACACATTGCTGAGGCATGTCCAGCCTCTCCTCCACCAGCACTCCCAAGTCCTTCTTGTCAGGGCTGCTCTTGATCTGTTCATCCCCTAGCCTGGATCGACATGAGGGGTTACCCCGACTCAGTTGCAGGACCTTAGACTGGGTCTTATTAAACTTCGTGAGATTCCCACAGGCCCAGTTCTTGAGCCTGTCCACATCCCTCGGGATGACATCCTGTCATCCAGATGTACGAGCCATACCATTCACCCTGGTGGCATATAAATCACTCTTATTCGCATCCCACCCTGTATCTCCTCACATCATTCTCTTCTAAGACACTTAAGCACACAGAGTTAATTACCATTTCTTTTTCATTGGGCTTCTCAAGTCTTAAAAATCTGTGAAACTGCCAAAACCAGGCACTCATTACCTGCAGTTAAAAGCAACTGGGTATATACAGCTTTATGTAAATAAAGAAAAAAAATTACAAAAATAATTAGATGGTCAAATATAATTTATTTCTGGATAATGGAAGCAGCGGACCCAGAGGTGTTTGTATTGAACCTGACATCTAGGCAGGATTAGGTACATTTACACCAGCTACCTTTTCACCAGATATTTCTCTAATCTCTTCTGAAAGACCTCCAGTGTTAGAAACACTTAACCTTCCTCCCCACTCCAGTGTTTAAATACTGATATTGTTAAAAGATTATTCTCAAATTTAATCCCACGCTCTTTTACTGAAAATTAAGCTCATTGCACCACCAATGTGCTACAGATGACACTTCCTTCCTCAGTACATCAGTGCTCAAGTATGTGAAAAGCTGTGTATCTACAGCTTTATGTAAATATGGTCACTTTTTTTTTTAAATTTGGTCTCAATAACTCCCATTTGTTCCTTACAGATTTTATTTCCTAGACCTCTGGTCATACTCAGTGCTCTATTCGAGACTTTTCAGAAGGTCCAGCTCCTTTGAAATACACTCCAGCTGGAGCGTTTCCATTTCTGGGTAGAGCAGATTTCACAGGTCTGACAAGCTGTAGTTCTTTTTATGTTATCCCACATGGTCTGTGTCTTTTTTGCAACAGTGGAAAATATTTCACAACAAGGCGAAAGTTTAAACATTAATGTTCATCTTTATGACATGCAGTAATCTTCAGTTCACCAAAGAGCCGCTTGCCCACCTTCCTGTGCGTCACTGACAATTCTTGCCCTTGTTCCCAGGTTCCTGTAACACTGACTCCCAACATTCCTCAGGCTGCACCAGTCTGAGTACAACAGGGTATTGTACAAAAACACTTTTTCAGAATTCCTTTCAGGTGCCCTAGACTTCTTCCCTCCTTGAGCTCCCAGCTTAGCATTTAAACCTATTTCATGTATGAATCCAAATACCTTGGAAAGCTACTTGCTCTTTTGACCTCAATATGTTAATAATCGTATCCACAATTAGTCTAAAATGAAATTTAGACACATAAATTCACTTAATCAATACATAAAACGGCCCAATTGCTAAAGCAAAGGACAGAATACACACCTAAAAGAAGGCTATAATCTAACAAAACCTTCTCTAAACTGGGACTTAGACATCTACTAGCTACAAGACAATCCAATCTACTTGTTTTCCTAACACCTTATACAAAATTAATTAGATGACTCCTTAATTAGTTGACAACAGCGTATAAGACTAAACTTAATTACACATGCTTGTTCAGAAGTACTTATTCTGGAAGACATCTCCCGCTTTGAGCTTCTTATTAATCCAGAGTTAGGTGTCCTTAATCCTTAGTTTTTATGACGGTCTCTGGAGAAGCCTGATTACTGTTAGGAGTAATCTTTTAGTCTGACTGTAAACTAGACTAAGTCCTAAACATACTTAGGAATTAGTGACAGTTTCTGTTTATGAGCCAATAAAAGTCTAATTGGTCTAATTAAAGAAACTGCATTTAATGTGAACAAAAGGCCCAAAGGACCAATACAACACCAGTGTATGGATGTCTTCAGACCAGCTCTGCTGCACTGGAATACACCCATCCTCGCAGTCTCTAATTTTCCAGTTAAAGACCTATATTTAGGAGAAAATTGAATGTTTAAAGATCTTTTCTTGTCCCCAGGTAGAGACTTTAGGTACTTAGATTAGGAGGGATGAACTATCGGTTATACCCTTTGGCAAAGAAACGCCTAAATTAGGTGGACTGAACCCCATCCTAAATCTCAATCACTAAAAAAGTACTAAAAATCCAGCTAGAGTACACATCTAGCAAAGACGCCATTCTTGCCTATGCAGATCGTCTCGGTGCCTGGTTTATATGAACTCCTATGCTGCAGGACTCTTGCAGGTTAGAATTGAAGATCCTGGTCAAATACAGATATTACTGATCAAAGTAGCATTCTTCATTTTCATCACTCAACAAATATGAACTAAGTCAGGCACCTTCCACAGTACTCAGAAATCCCAAGTGACAGACAGCTGATGATCTTTCAGTGAAAAGTAGTAAAAAAGCATGTGGTTATACACACCAAATAGAAAAGAAAGGTAGAATTTCTATCCACTCGTGTCTGGACACATGAGAATATAGTGCCATTATTAATGATTGTGTCAGCAGAATGCATCTTAAAAATAGAAGTCACTCTTTCTGGTACAATAAATTCCAGACAAGACCTCAAAATTGCCAAAAGAATGGTGGAATTTGTCACGTTAGACAGTATTTTACTTCTCTTACTAACACATCTCAAAATGCTTAGAAAATTTCCATCTCATGAACTTTATGAAACAGAGAATTAAATTAATTAACTCTTGCCTTGAGTAAATGCACTTAACTGCCCGTAACACCATTTTTTGCATCAAAACACACTAAGTATGCAAAATTTTTATGTCTCTTCTGTGACCTGAAATCTTCCTTTGGAAATCACTTCAACCTTTCCCCCAGCCTCCAGCTGGTACTTCTGTAATAATAGTATTTGACATTAAGTAACAAGAAGTAAGCTGAAGAGAGGATGTTAGCTCAGCCAATGTCATATCCAGCTACAAGTGAAATCTGATGCAGACAGGTGTAAAAGCAATGAGCTATGAACTGAAGCTGCATTTTCTTCAATCAGACACAGATAGAGACATTGATATGACTTCAGCTCTGCTTCAGGAGACCTAGTTCAGACTCCTGCAAAGCTTTGATTGGTTTTTAGAGACAAAAAATGTGTTGCTAGAAAGAAAAAAACATGTCTAAAACTTAGTGCCAAGGATGTTATAAATTCAGTATATCTAGAGTGTGCTGCATTTTGTTTCCCTGCTAGAAAAGAGTATTCTTAATCTGTTGTTTCCTAAGAGCTGTGTGGAATGCGTGGAATCTACACTTAAATGTTGATTGAAAATCTATTTGACAATTGTAAGGGTAATATTGAAAAAGAGGAGGAAAAAAAAAAGCCTTAGCAAAATCAAAAGAACTTCAATAACTATTTGAATATTGCCCATGAAACTCCTGAACATGAAAAGAAATCTACAGAGAGGAAAAATATATATAGGATAAAATATGTTTTTAAAAGTACCCTACTCTAGAGAGACCCCTTTGAAATATTGAAAGGATCACATTGTTTGTTTTCAGCTCTTTAGGAGCCATGGCAACTTGGAATCAATTGTCAAAGTGGTCATTTAAAAAAGTATTTATAAGTAAAGTTGATGTACTGTTCTTAAATTTTTTTTTTGCTCTACTCAACTTATTTATTTTTCGTTTTTTTTTTTTAATACTTTCACCTTCTCATTATATTTATGTAATATGTAAGAAGGAAAGAGCGATTATCAAAAAACATAAGAAAATGACAAAGTAGAAACAGATGTGTAAAGAAAGGTACAAGAAAGATTACAACATGCATATGGTGGGATTTCTTTGGAATCAAACTTCTGAACTGGTTATAACTTTGAGTTGAATATCCTTAATAAGTTTCACTTTTGTGATTTTGTACAATTACTTTTTGAATGCTAAAAAATTTTGGCGTTTACAACAACTGATAACAATTACTTCCGAAGTTCATTAATACCTGTCATGGAAATGCGCCTCCTTCTGATTGTTTCAAACCTGCCACCTCATAATTTCTCTTAATTTCCACTAATTCTCATAATGTGAGGTTCAAGAACTTCTATTTGTTTTCTATTTGCTTTCTCCAGGTTATTCCATGCTCTTAAAGACATCTTTAATGTCTTTTCCAGGCTGAAGAATCTTTGTCTATTGATTTGTCCCTCTTGTAAAAATTCATTCACTCTTCTCTGCATCTTCTGCAGGTGAGCCATATCATTTTTGAAATTTGTCTAACCAGAACAGTAGTCAAGAAATAGGCATGCTGTGGATTGTTTAAAAGTATAATGACGTTCTTTGTTCGGTCAGGCATTTATTCCCTAATAATTTATTACATTTTACCTGCTTCATTGATAATTACTGAGTAATGAACCGATGTTTGCATAAAAATTATTGATGTCACATCCAAAACCTTTTTCATAGTTCAGATTCTATCCTTGTGTATTTGAAATTAGGATAGGTTGTCCTCACAAAAAACATTTCCTTTCAATAAACATGGAATTACATTTGCCATTTTATTTCTCAGACACCCGGCATCTGATGATAAATTTCTGAATTTTTTTGGTGAATATTCCTCATTATGACCCCAAATAACCCAAGATTGTTAGAAACCTTGGTCATCTCATTCAAATTCTTTTAACAATCGTGGATACATAAATTGAATAGCACATCTTAACATTAATTCCTATAGGATTCTAATGGCCTCAGCCATTTACACTTGTTCTTAAGGTAAAAGCAGGGTATGAGCTGTATTTCAGTCCCTTCGTACCAGGAGAAAAAAATTAGTCTGGCATTCCTTTTTCTTGGATGAGCCTTCTAATTACTGTGTAATTAAACAAATGAGAAGTCGTGGCACAAGCTTTCACCAGACTGGTGACCATAGGAAGTAGATATGATCATCACACCTACTGTGGTGACAGAGTGCAGAAATACCCTCCAGAAAATACTTCCAGAGCAGCCCTTTGGGAAGTCACAAGCAAATGAATCCTGTCTAGGAAAGCTTGATCGGTTTTAACCACGCTGCTGAGGAAAAATAATAAAAGAGGAGGTTTGGACGTGAATAGAAAAAATTGTCAGATTACCTGGAGAAATTTAATGTTTAATTCTGAGATTTTCGTAAAGTTTACTTTGTTTCATACAAAGGCAGAAATAAAACTGATCTCAGGCTTAATTGCTCTAAGAAATTGTTCTTTGGACGCTATACAGCTGAATAATACAAAAATATAAACATTTCTAAACAAGCTCTATATTTAAATCACAAAAACATTTTCATTTTCAGATTTTCACAGCTATTTAGTCTAAACTATGTGTTTAGTTTACTCCAGATGAAGCCAGTTAAAATAAGCAGAGCTGAGAACTGCTATGCCACACATTAAGCATGGCAATCAAGTGATAGAAGCAACTGTGTAAATGGTGTAAGTGGTGTCTGTTACCTATTTTTAACCAGTGTTTTTTGAGCAGCTAGTGCTTCAGCTGAACTCCAAGTAAAGAGTTGTTATTTCTTAGCATTTTTTCTATAATGTGTAAGGGGAAATAAAATCTCCATGGATACTGCTAGGTCAGAGCAGGAGCATGACTTTATTTTCTTTTTACAAGTTAACCTATGTTTTCACAACAAAGCTTACAAATGGCAGTACTTCAAAGAGGCACAGCACATTCTGCAGCTATTCCTCTCGTGCTCATCTCACTTGCACTGTGCAGGCCACCAAGTTATTTTCACATCTAAGTGTTTGTTTTTAACAGCTATGTCTGCGGTGAACTAAGCCTCTGTTGTGGCTCCTTAAATAAACACTCAGGTCACAGCATGGTATCTACACACTGAGCAATGGTGAGATGGGTTCCAGGGCCAGAAGGACATACTCTTAATCCAACATGTAGAAACACATGCAACCTTTGTGTATGTGTACAGAGCTCCACACTTCGGGTATAGATTTAGAACAGAGTGGTCAAAAATATGCCTCCAGTGTAGCTCACAGCCTGTAACTGTAAAAGGAACTTGTAATATAACCTAAGTATTTTTGAAACCAGATTTCTTCCTGTATTTCACCTAGTTTCCCTAAGAACCCTGCCTTTTTCAGAGCAACCCCCCGTATCAGTCCAGGCTAGGGGATGAACAGATCGAGAGCAGCCCTGACAAGAAGGACTTGGGAGTGCTGGTGGAGGAGAGGCTGGACATGCCTCAGCAATGTGTTCTCACAGGCCAGAAAGCCAAATGTATCCTGGGCTGCATCCAAAGCAGTGTGGCCAGCAGGGCAAGGGAGGGATTTTTGTACCTCTACCCTGCTCTGGTGACACTCCATCTGCAGTGCTTCATCCAGCTCCGGGGTCCTCAACACAGAAAGGACGTGGACCTGTTGGAGCAAGTCCAGAGGTGGACCAACAAGATGATCAGAGGGATGGAGCACCTCTCCTAAGAGTAAAGGCTGAGGGAGTTGGGATTCTTCAGCCTGGAAGAGAGAAGGCTTAGGGGTGACCTAACTGCAGCCTTCCAGTACCTGAAGGGAGCAAAAGACATAGCGACAGGACAAGAAGGAATGACTTCAAACTGAAAGAGAGTAGGTTTAGGTTACATGTTAGGAAGACATTCTTTATTAAATTCTTTACTGTGAGGGTAGTGAGGCACTGGCAGAGGTTGTCTAGAGGAGTTGTGGATGTCCCATCCCTGAAAAGATTCATGACCAGGTTGGATGAAGGTCTATGCAACCTGGTCTGTTAAAGGTGTCCCTGCCCATGGCAGGTGGTTGGAACTAGGTGATCTTTAAGGAGCCTTCCAACCAAAACCATTCTATGATTCTGTGATTCTGTTATTAGATTTTGCTTTATCTGATTCCTAAAACAAAGCAAAAAATATCAAGGTCCTTATGCAACAAATTATTTCATTATACACTTAGCTGCTTAACTTTAGAAATGAAAACAGACATGGAGAAGTCAGTCTTTCACTGAAGTGGATCTTAGATACATAGAACTTACACTTTCAACTTTATATTTTTCCGGGATTTCAACTGTTGATAAAATGCTGATGTAGTAGTCACAGTATGAGTAGGATACATCTCACTTGTCTTCACCTCTGAAAGGTTAAAGATATTAATTTTTTCTCTGGATAATGCAGATGGTACCTGCAGGTACCATCTTGTATGGTTTGCATTGTCCACAGACACAGATTTATTCCTCTTCATTAACAGAAGGAATCCATCTGCTTATCTCAGATCAAAAGCCTAAGAGTTAGCTGGGCAAGGTTATATGAGTATATCTCTGAACAGCAAATACACATTTTATGGGCTTGCAGGAGTATTATTTGCAAAGAAGTCCCACAGCTATGACTGTGTTGTGATACGGATGTCTCAGTTATTCTGCTTCTCTCAGCAGCAGAGGTTCTCTATCCTGAATTTTTCCTGTCTCATCGTAAGTATTTTACTATTGAAAGTTGTAAGAGTATCACGCAAGTTGCACAGAAGAACAGAACTGCAAAGAAATGTTGCAGGGGTGATTGCTTCTTACTGGGGCAGTTCTCTCCTCTTCTGCTTTTCCTTTGTTCTTCATGTCCCTGAAATTTAAGGTACCTGGAGGGTGCACTCGATGCATTTGGCTGTAACTGCGGCCAGTCTGAGTTCATCATGATGGAACTATCATTGCTGGTGATAATACAGGTTTAATTCAATTCATACTCCAGTCTGATGTCTTTATCGGCACAGTAAGAGAGGAATGGTCAGTATATCCAGGCTTGTAATATGCACTACATCACTCTGTGCCATGGGGACACTTTTCTTTCATGCATGTTTTTAATGTTATTCTTATCCAGATTACCTAATATAATTTCCTTTATGTAGCTTCCATACAGAAGATTGCATTTTGAAAAAAACCCAAAAAATACCCTTTAAAATTCAAATGTCAGCTTTACTTTAACTTCATCTTAACCTGGCTTGTAAGACTAAAAATTTTAATATAAAGTTTAAGGTTTCCCCCCTTTTTATTTTTTCTCTTTACCAATGAACAAAAAAGGTTAAAAAAGGAAGACAGAGGATGAACTATCCTTAAACTTCTAATTAAATCATTCAAAGGTGAATTTTCCCCATTTCCCATATTATGCTACTATAATCTGAATGGGAAACATTAGGAAACAGTTGCAAAGCATGGAAAAGGAGAAGAAAACATAAAATTGATTTTTCACACTGAAGGCAGAACAAGGGCACAAATCAAAATGATGTAAACTAGAAATTTTCAATTGAATATGTGTGTATTAGCAAAGAATATTTTCAAAGGAATTCGGACAAATTGCAGTTTAATATTAATCCAGGTGACATAACTGCAAATAGTAAAGGCAAAACATTCACTGGGAATTTAGAGGCCAGCATAAGGTTTGGAATCCAGGCGTAAACTTGTTAGAATCCAAAGATTATTTCAGTTAGCATTTTATTTGAAGTTCTGGAAATACTACTATGTAAAGCTGTGACACAACTTTTCGGGTCTTTTAAAATCATATTCAGAGACAGAAATGCAGAACACTTTTTGTGAAACTTGAAAGCTAAACAATTCAAAATAGATATCTCATGCCCGATAAAACAGATGTACTTGGTTGTTTGGGGCTTTTTGTCCTTGTCAAGAGATTAAATATTTTATCATCAATATGGAAACTTGCAGGACTATTTTTTCCTTAGAAACTGTAACAGAAGTTATACATGATAATGATTCTTTTTGTGCTGTTGTGTTCTTTGAAGTCACTAGAATTTAATCATATGCTTCAAGTTAAGCTCATGATAACCTGCAGCTATGTGATAATGGCCTTTTTAACTCAATAATCTTATTAATGACAATATAGATGAGCCACATATGTAGAATGTTCAGCTTCTCTCAGGTTTCATTAAATAGAAATCTGAATGAAGTTCGATTTCTGTTTTCTGGAGTAGTTCCTCACCTTGCATATTTTGTATAGCAATTTGCACCAGAGTGATAATGGGCTTATGGTTCTAGACAAAAGATCTTACTTTTCATGTAGAAGGAATGAACACCAATCAAAAGCTTTAAAATATGACTATATTAAGTGTTAGGATGGGCCTTGTGGTAGGAAAGATTAATGGGGCCAATTGTGATGGGTTATTGCAGCACACTAGGTGTCATGAAGAATGTGCAGTACAGATTCCAGCTTTGTACAAAAAGTAGGAGCACGTCATGTTTTGCTGCTGACTTTAAAACATAAAACTGACAGATATCAAGAATTACTGTAATTAAATGATGGCTAATTTTTTAAAATACTTCAGTAGAAGTGCTACGAAAACTTTATATAATTCATTACACATTATGCAAATAACTGTTAAATTTCTTATCTTACAACTACATAGTTCAACATTTTTATTTTATGTAAGAAAAGAGATTGGCTGCTTCTGGCAATGGTAAAGTAATTACCACTGGCTTAATTTGTACCATGAAGATCTGCAAGGCTCTGTCCTGTGATAGTTGCCATGTTGTTTTACCACTGTTAAATTGTAATTATTGCTTTGGAAAACCATATGTTTGGGGACATTAACAGTGACAGTAGAATCTTGTCAAAATGCTAGTTGCCTAGCTACAGCTAGATGGAAAAAACTACTAGTAGAACTATAAAAACATTTGTTTTTCAAAGAGTAAACTTAAATGACATAACAACTGTGTTGTGACTGTTACTGCTGGTTTTTCTGTAGTTACTAACAGGCTGTCAAGAGAAGTGTTACAAAACTCAACTGGAGTTGTAAGAAGTCACTGTCAGGGAAAACAGACTTCCAGGAAGTCTTTGATCTTAATCCGACTTTGTGGTAGTAGTTGCTCAAATTTCTCTTTTCCCAGAGAATAAAAATTCAGCAGATAATACAAGCTTGCTTTCAGGTCAAAAAATGCAGAAGATGCTATCAATTTACAGCAAGAGATTTTTCTTTAAATTTTATTTGAAATTCAAATATTAAAAAGTGATGTTATAATCCCTTTCAAAATTAGGTCATCTTGTATTTGAAAATTTCCTCTAGTTTGTTCTTTTAATATTAAAAAACCCAAACAAATCTTACCTAAATATTTTTTAATTAATTAGGTCTTACCTGTCAATAGAAATATATTTTTCCCTCTTATACGGCTCACCTAACATTCAAGAAGTTTGCATGGCAAACTGAACTTTAATCTTTAGATCTAAATTGCCTACAAATAACTTTTTTTCATTACCGGTCAACACACAAATGTGAAAGAAGTGTCACTGACAGACTGACTTAGACAGTCTGTACGTTCTGATCCACAACATTCTCGCTGGGAGTGACTTTGTATCTCACGTTGGATTGTAGTGAAAGGCCAATAACTATTGAATTAATGCAAGAAGATTGAATTGATGCTTACAGCCTCAATTCTTTTAGCATAAATAATATGCAAATGTTTGATTAATCAGGCTTTGCTGTTTCTGTTGTCAATTAATTGTTCGAGCCAAACATCCGGTTTCAAATTTTAGTTTTAATGATCTCTTCTTTGTAATATTATTATTAAACTGTAATGAAAATTAAACCGAGACAAGACACTATTTTAAATGAGGTCAATTAATGAAACCCGCAGTCTGCCATTATAAAGCCTTATAGAGCTTGCTTATAACTTGAACACTGGCAGTTCATTCCTTCTTTATATATAACTGAGCGCTAATTTCATCAGACCAATTTCAAGGTATGAAAACAATTTAATATTAATTCCTTATTATACCATTAGTGTCAAACTCTACAACTGTACACCAGTGAAATTCTAGGAAGCTGAGATACAGGAATATTCAAATATTTATCAGTGTAATAACAATTTAATGATCATGTACCTTTTTTCTTTAGCCATTTAATTTTAAACATGATTTGTGGGCCATTTCTCAGAAATGTTTCTTCCCCTCTCTTCTGCAAAACTCCAAATATGATTTGCCCCATGTCTTCTGCTATGTTAGGTGTACAGCATAGCCTAATATTAAGAATAGTGTTTCCAGTATTCTGCTGTTTCCCTTTTGGTAATGATTACAGCACTTGAGTTTTTGAGTGGAGAATGATACCATGTTCATTAGAAGGATCACACACATATTTCTGCTTTAATTCAGCAGATTTAGTTTTCGAGTTCAAAATGTCAGAAACTTGCCTCAGGGTCCAATAGCTCATATAAATAATCTTTGCTTATATGATATCTTATCCGAGTATAATAATTAAGGATACCTCATATGAGCAAATACTTCTGTATTAAGCAGCAGGCTTGAATCTTTTCCACAGTTTGAATAGCATAGTCTCTATAAAAGAAACCAAAACTGTACACATAAACAAAAGAGGAAGCAGTGGTAAATTTTTCTCACTTCTTCTCACGTGAATGTCCTTATCAGAGCTCCATTCTCTTAAATGTGCCTTCTAGAAATACTCTTCATAACCAATAAAAGTTTATATGCCTTTTGTTGAGAAAACAGAAATATTACAAAAAACCACTTTGATGTGCAGACCTCTGTGGAAGAGACAGTAGCTGAACAAAGTTGATAACAGAAGTGCTGTCATTTCCATGTATAGTTTGACATTTGTCCATCAGATCATTGACCCGGTTGTCAAGGAGTCTATTTGACTTCTTCTATGCTGCCAAGTGATAGAATCTTATTTTAGCCTGAGCTTAACGATGACATTGATCAAAATGTAAATATATGTAAATTTATCAGGACATGATGATTATGCTGATAAAGACCTGACAATTGGAACTTGCAGAGTAAATGTTCTGAAATGATAAATGTTTATTTCCCAGTCTAAGGAAATGGATTCAATATTGCAGTTAATGTTTCATACAGACCAACTTCATTAAGCACAACTCAGCTAATGACATCATGAATTTGTTCATTTTATCAAATTGCATTAATTAGGGAAATGTATCAAAAGCTGTGAATAAATTTGCTTTTCCTTAGAATAACAAAAAAGGGGGTAATTGAATTAATTTGTCCCGTTTACCCCCTATTAAGTTGGAGCATGACGATGCTTTCTCAACTTTATGGCATTTGTGTTTAACATGATTCTCACTAACCACTTTAATTATGGGGGTTTAAAGCAGGAACACTTACAAGATGGACCAGTGCCAGCTCATTCCTTTCCAATCACATCAAATGCCATCTCTCTAGGGATACAGGCTTTTAACAAAGGCTTGTGTCACCATTATTCTTTAAAATGTTATGAGAAGCAATCAACAAGGCCTTGCCATGGTTCCTTAAATTATTCATGCCTGAGCCATTGAATCAAACTACAATGCTTACTGCAAAATTGTTGTCCTCTGAGTTCAGATTGTGATTATGTGGCCTTGCAGGTAAATTGGATTTGCACGGCCAGGTTTCGGCAGCAGGGATTCTACACGGGTGGCCTCTGTGAGATGGTGCTGGAAGCTTCCCCCATGTCCAACGGAGCCAATGCCAGCCAGCTCCATGATGGACCTGCCAGTGGCCAAAGCTGGGCCAGTCAGTGACAGTGGTAGAACCTCTGGGAGAACGGGGTTAAGAAGAGGGGAAAAGCCCAGAGAGAGGAGTGAGACTCTATGAGAGGAATAATTCTGCAAGCACCAGCTGAAGAAGGAGGGGAAGGAGATGCTTCAGGCATCAGAGCAGGGAGTCCTCACGGTGAGGACCATGGTGAGGGCATGCTGTTCCTCTGCAGCCTATGGAGGTCCGTGGGGGAGCAAAGATCCACCTCCAGCCAGTGCAGGACCCCATGCTGGAGCAGGCTGCTGGCAGGACCTGTGGCGCCATGGAGAGAGGATCCACGTTGGATCAGATTTGCTGGCAGGACTTATGACCCTGTGGGGAACCCACAATGGAGCAGGCTGTTCCTGAAGGACTGCACCTTGTGGAAGTGACCTGCACTGGAGAAGTTTATGAAGAACTGTAGTCCATGGGAAGGGTGCATGCTGGAGAACTTCATGAAGGACTGTCTCCCATGGGAGGGACTCCACACTGGAGCAGGAAAAGAATGTAAAGATTCCTTCACCTGAGGAGGAAGGAGAGGTAGAAACAACATGTAATGAACTGACCATAGCCCCCATTCCCTGTCCCTTTGTGTTGCTGGTGGGAAAAAAACCTAGAAAATTCAGGAGGAACTTTAGGCATAGGAAGAAGAGAGGGATGGAGGAAAGTGTTTGAAGATTTGAGTTTATTTCTCATTATCCTATTCTGTTAAAAATTGTTAATACCTTAATTTTTCTCTCTCCCTCCTGTCCAGTTGACGAGGGGGAGGGATAGACCAGCTTTGGTGGGCACCTGGCCTGATATGCATGATTCATAGTGATGTCTTTGAGCTCTTAAAAATATTGTTGTGATGTTTTTAATTATAGTAACAGATTCTACAAACAGCTGAAAATCACATAATTTGCATGTAGTTATGGATATTAGGTGGACTGGAAAGGAACAGGTGGCTTTAATTATGCAGAACAACTGGGTCTTTCTAGTTTTAACCTTATGTTGCCCAGGATTCCTAGAAATTCTAAGTATAAATTCACATTAAAAATCAGCTTTAAAATCATGCTAGGAAAGAGCTGCTATTTTAATTTTCTGTGTTCTGTGTCAAAGGAGTTCCCTCTTTTGAGGAAACGGCTTCCAGTGGGTTAATGGTAAAGATATCGTACTGAAGATACAAAAAAAATGAATACTACATAATAATCTCTGCCATTGAATGATCACTTTTATTTCATTAGAAACAAAGTAGTGGTACTTTCTTCAAATATCAGCATTTTCAAGAAATCTTTACCTAACTGAAATATTGGTCCATATCTGAACTAGAAAACAAAGTTTTCAATGGTGTGTTCTCCAAGTGAGCTTCCAACTAGGCATACAAATCTGTGCACAGCACAGACAAAAAGGCATCTGACCCAGGACTGATAATGATAACCAGAACCAGAAGCAGCGGCTGCCTGGTGCCAAGCTCCATGAGCTGTCTGGATTTGAGTCAGCTTGGGTCTGACTGCAGGCTAAGCCACATTTGTGCAGCAGTGCATTCAAGCTAATAAAGATAGCTGCAAAGCAGGGCTTGTTAGGTCACCCATAGAGCTGATCTGCACCATGTGGATTTACTGAGTTGCATCTCTGCTAGCTCAGGGATCCATACACCATACTCCATGCACGACAGACATAGGCTGATAAATAGGCTATTCCATCTGGAGACACCGGGTGAACATGTAGAATTAACTTGGTTTTGTAAATTCTTCAGCTGATGAGAGCAAACACACGCCCCAGTGATCTGGGAAAAAGCCTGTGCCATGGTAAATGTGAAAGGACTGCTGACAGCCAAAACGAATCCACAGTGACGGTCTCTTCTGGAAATTTCTGTTGTTTCTGGAGCATTAGATAGGTCATAGATTAAGCACTTGCTGCAAGGAAAGTTATATATATCCAGGACACTTCTTGTATGCCCAGGAAGCTCTTCCAGAGACATGGTGGTTAACTACTGTTAAACCAGCTGTACTGGTGCAGATGAGTGGAGGCTCCTATTCTGCGTGAACAAGTGAGCTCTAATTCTAGAGTAGGAACTTTTAAAAGTGCGGACAGAAGAGGAAGGCTTAGAGTCACCTGTTTCTGAATAACGTGTACAAGACCTAAAAATCAGAGCTTTCCTTTTCTTACAGTGGTGATCACAGGAACATGATAATTCCTAGGAAAAATTGTCATAAATGAAAAAATTGCTTCAGGGTTTCAAAAACTCCTTTAGAGAAAACAAGCAAACAATTCCCCCCCTCTTCCCTCACGCTCTTTTAAAGCTTTTTTCTTTAGCCAGAGCTAATCTGCAGTTAGTTACTAATAACTTTAGAAGTTATTGAGTTGCAGCAGGCCATTATCAGTACGAAAAACTTGTCGAGTTCTGACATTTCTTAAAAGACAGATAGCACATATGACTTCTGATACACTGTAATGTCAGCCTATTTCTCCAAACTGCTTAAAAGCAGAAGGAGAACTAAATGTTTTAGAACATGCATATGGGTGCATGTACTGCTAGGGATTTTTCTTTAATAGTATTTGCATTTTTATGATTTTAATAGAAAGTATTCAAATTCCCACAACCACTGTAATATTTGTAAAAGGTGTATTTTCTGGGAGCTTGATTCTTTTCCCAAAATAGATGATGCGTCACCCACCAACTTGTCTGTCAACCCAAGGTTAGCCATAAGCTAGTGCCTACTGCTTTTTAGCAGCTGCTCTAATTTGTGGTTAAAATAGAGCAGATTTTCTACATAGTCATCCTACTTATATCATCTTCAGACAATTTTTTTCAGTGTTAATTATCCTTACTGCAAAAAAGTTGCATTTTATTTCCATTTTTACTTGATATGACTGTTATGACACACCCCATAAGGCAAGGGTAACCCAGGTTCTTGTTTAATAGATCCCTTGGGGCAGATTAAAGTGAAACAACACTGAATGATCAGTGTTTTTAAATATACATGTCGAGTTATTTTAGAAGAAGTTGAGTGCAATGTAAAGCAGGTATGTAGCCTTCAGTTATTATTATCTATAGTAAAATAACAATATAAAAGCATAAAAATATGACTCAATAAAATGTATAAAGGAAAAGAAAGGAAGAAAGAGAAAGGGTAAGAGTAGAAAAGATGTATAAACACAACCCACAGGTTTACAACAAGTCTTGCTTGTTGCATCTTAGATGTCTATTGGTGGAAACCACGAGCCTCTCTTGATCCATCAAGAGTAGCCGGAAAAACCCAACAAATGCAATGTTCAGTGGGTTAATATATGCTTAGGTTCAGGTGAGAATGCCCAGGTACCTCCCCTGGGGGCAGGGGGAGTTTTACACTGTCGTTTGATCACATACAGCTGGAAGGCCTTAGAAATGAGTCTGGGGGCACTTTGGGGGTCTTTGTTTATGACACCTTCTAAAACATGACAGCTGCCCCTCAGGCCAGCACAGGTGAGCAAGTTATGCCCCATCAGAGAGGATGAATTACTCTCAAGACCTTCTGCGGGAGAAGGGGAGTTTTTCAGCTGAGCAAAATGACCCTGAGATTAGTTCAGATGGTCAGAGCGTGGTGCTAAAAACACCAAGGTTGTGGGTTCAATCCCTGTGTAGGCTGTTCACTTAGAGCTGGACTTGATGATCCCTGTGGGTCCCTTCCAGCTCAGAACATTCTGTGATTCTGAGTTGTGAAAGGGAGGACACTGGTATGATACAATGCACCATCTTGTCTGCACAGGGTTTGCCTCTTATCAGCCTCAAAAGCCCATCTTGTATCCTCCCCCTCTGTCTTGCGCAGACCAGAGGTTTGCCATTGCACACCCAAAAACTCACCTTCTCTCCTCGAGGGATGCAAACCTAGCCTCATAAAATCGCTCTGGCACCTCCACAAATGGGTAAGTGTTTTGAGTCATTAATTGTTAATAGTTCAGTCCCTCACAATGACTTCTGTGAAATTTAATTAAACAAAGATGTATAAAAGTAGCAGCAATCATTTCTAGCCCTAGAGAGAACTTTAGTAAGAAAAACTTGTTATATCTCTGTGGTCCAATTATCACCATGTCTAAACCACTATGAATTTTTCATGAGAGTGAGGACCACATGAATTCTCGGTTTCCATACTCTTTTTAGTAGAGAGAATTCTTCAGAAAACATGCAAATTTTTGAAAAATATTTTGGAAATAGCAGGGAGGAGAACAAGCTGGATTACAGACTATTTAAAGTAGTCAGAAAAACATGGCCAGAAAAAAAACCCCAACAACAAAACAGAAAACAAATGGATCAGAAAAAATAAAATATCTGATGTCCTAAACATGCATAAACCATAATATTCTGTTGTTGTGCCAAGTACCTCAGAGCTAATTTTTTTTACCATGATGCAGACAGCTCTGTCAAATGCTTTTGTGAAGTGTTATGAGATCTGCCAAGAAGATCCATTATCCCTGAAACTATACCTGTTGATATCAGTTGTAATTGTCATACTTCTTCATGTTAAAAATATATATGATTTTAATAAGAATTGTGTGATACAGGGTTGTGCGATACAGAGCTGTACGTTAAGTTATGCAATTAATTATGCTTTTAACCCTGGGAAACAGTACCATTAGTTTTCACTGACGTTGCTCATGCCTTGAATTCCTAGACACTAGGGCACAAGATACAATGAAAAACTTTAACATTCTGCTGAATTTTCTTTTTTTTCTATATGTAACCATATTTGAGCAAAAAGGTTTCCACCTTGCACCTGACATTCAAAACCCCACAGTGCTGATTCAAGCTTTTCTAAAAGAGCATCTTCAAGTAGAGATACTTCTAGTTACATTTTACCCATCTGTCATGGGATAAACAGAAAATGACAAAAAGAAAGAGATAATATATCCCTTAAATGTTCAGGTATTTATTATTCATATGACTGTAAACAACTAGGCTAATAAAGGAAGAGTGGAGGGAAGGATAGGAAAAGGTCTTCCTAGTGATTTAAAATCAGAACTCTAAATCAGGCGCCACCCAGCCCAGCACTCAGTCTTTTATCACCTAGATTTCTACTAGTAAAATGCCATTGCTGAGCAGTGCCACCCAAGTCCAGGCAGCCTTCAACCAGTATCTGTCTCACACAGCCTTTCAGGCAATGGAGAACAGTTCTACCATTCTTTTGATAAAATTCTTGGCATTTTCTTATTTTCTTCTTGGCATTTTCTTAATTTCTTCTTGGTTTTTTGCCTAGTTTGCATGCAGAGTTGCACACTCTAGTCAAAAATAAAGGGTAAGAACTGGTATTAAACCTGCCTCCCTCAGTTCATTTCTTGAACTTGGTTCTTTCTTTCTCCCAGACAGCTAGTGACAGGACAAGAGAGAATAGTGTCAAGTTGCACCAGGAGAGGTTCAGGCAGGATATGAGGAAAACTTTCTTCACTGAAAGGGAGGTTAAGCATTAGAACATGCTGCCCAGGGAAGTGGTGAAGTCACCGTCCCCAGAAATGTTCAGGCATTTCATGATATGGTTTAGTGGGCGTGGTAGCGTTCAGTCAAATATTGGACTTGATGATCTGGAGGCCTTTTCCAACCTGAATGATTCCATAGTTTGCTCGCTGTCAGAATACTCAATACACTCGGACCAGCTGTACTCATCCTTATGTTACAGGGATTCCTTTTTTCATGTGTAAATTACTAGAAGCTGCAGAAGACAGTCAAATTCAGTGGTGCATCATCCCATGGGAGCTGATGGTGATAACCAGTCAGATAAGCAATTTTCATTGCTTATTCATTCAAATACTGCTACTTATCTGTAGGAAGTGGAACATCTTCCACTCAGGAGTCTAAGAGCCACCCCTCACCAAAAGTACAGCAATTACATCACTCTTCTATGAGATATGAAAGCAACCACTTTCATATGAAACCAGACAAAGGAAGAAGCCAGGACTTTCATATTCTTGATGCATGATCTGGTCTTAGGGTAAGCAATAACTCAGTGGGGGTTAAGGGAGATGAATAACTTCTATCTTTGCTCTGTCTGCAGCTTTTATGGGAAAAGACCGACCTCATCAGACATCCAGCACTAGGAGGCCCCTGGCCCCTACCCATGTAGGTAGTTTTTGGCTGTCTAGAGCACTTCAATGTCCTTCACTTCTCTCCTTGTGATATTTGGAACTGTCTAGATTACAGAAAACTCTGCCAGGTTTGCTAAGGTTGTGAATCTCAGCTGTGCCTTATTTGGGAACACTGATTGACATCTCAGAGTCATTCTTTTAGCCAAAAGAAGTGCTTTATAAGTCCACATCTCTTCACAAATGTAGCCTGGGAAGTTTTTCAATGTCCATGTCAAAGTGATGTAACGTAGGATACAGTTCACAACAGATTATTATTGTTTACTCTTCCAGCTAGTGCAGAACTTAAAAGAAAGCTCCTGTTGCACCCCCAAATAATGTGCAAGTTGCCTAAAATCCCAATAAGATGTGTATGAATTAAGATACAAATGAAGAGCCTGCAACTTGTTTGTAATGTGGCTCTCAAATTACTCTGCACAATTTCTTTAGCTATTTTCCATAGATATCAGTGACTACCTGTATTAGACAATATATCCATTTTAAGGAACAGGGATTCTATATTAAGAAGCAGGGTTTCCAATCCATGGCTGATTGGAAAGAGGACATACATTTCACATAAAATTTGAGAGATCATGAAACGTGTGTAGAAGACAATTATAGCAGAGACAATAAGGGTGCCTTCTGCATAAGCAGCCTAGGATGGGTAAGAATCACTGCTTTATCTGAAAATGAGTCTGGAAAGTGAACTTGGAAGAGGAAATAGCTGTCGCAATGATCCCCTCCTGGACAGGGAAAAGATGTCATCTGTGATCACAATAAAAGCTTATTACCTTTATTGGGCTATACACAGTCATGGCAGCACTTAAGCCTCAGATATCAATTTTGGGCATCTCATGCCTCACCCATGGCCAAAATCATAATGAAGGAAGGTAAATGGATGATGTGAAGAAAGAAGTGGCTATCTCCAAAACACTTCAAAGGAGGTAAACAAAGAAGGTAAAACAAACAGCTGTCTTAATCAGTTCTAGCTGAGATCACTCCTTTATTGGTCTGAGTTTCTCCCAAGGTTCACCCTAGTCTGCTCAGCTGAGCTTGTCACCCAGTGTCACACATGTAAGAGAAAGCACCAAAATCCTTAAATGAAAGCAAGTGCAGCTTACTCTGTAGGGGTGATTTGTATTCAAAGAAAGAAGGGATTCAGCTGTGAACCAGATATAAGTTTACCTCAACATATCATGTTACAGTCCTTATTCACAGACATGAAAATCTTTAAAGCAACTTCTCCACAGTAAACAGACATGTTTGAAGTGCTATTTCACTGGTTAATCCCAGTACTAAATATTGGGTTTTATTGCCTAGTCTGGAGACCCTCCGTCACCAGAGTTGTCTCAGTGCTCCTCTGTTGCATGGGGAAGAGTCCCTCCATGATAAAAAAGGCATGGAGAGGTTCACCTGTAAAACATGGGAGTGCCTGTCACCTATCAGGTCACATTCAAGGATGCTGCCTACTAGTTTCTAAGGTGAAGGAAATTACAGTTAAGGCTTTTAGCAGCTTCCAGTAACCAATTTTATTCTTATCTCTAATTATTCTAACCTGAAGTGGTTTACTTCACCAGGAATGCCTAAACATTTTTAGTAGCATCAGTGGGCTGGTACAGTTCAGTTAGTCTGGTTCTGCCTCTCATTTTGGTCAGAATTTAAAACATAGTAACAAGCTCTAATAGCCAGTAGTCACACAGCTCATAAATTTGTGTGATAGGGGAAGAAGAGCACTGTTTAAAAGGACCTAAGTGGCAAATTAAAAAGGGAGACCAGCTGCCATGCCAGTGGTGTCATATTTTTATGCTCTGCCATGCAACAAATACAGATTAATTATTCTGTGTATTTCTACAATACACTAGTCTTTACTCTTTGTGGGGTTTTTATTATTGAATTTGAACCTGTCGTTTTTGGAATTGAAATGATGTTTCACTTCCAGCTACTCTCCATTTTTGCAGATATGTTCCATTTATTTTGGAAAAAAAAAACCCCAACAAACATAAGAAAACCAACAAAACCCCAAAACACACCAAAATACCTAAAACAGGGATTTTTTTTTTTTTCAAAAAAAAGGCTTGAAAGTTAGAAGCATAGAGTCATGAAGGGTGGAAGAGACCTTCAAAATCATCCAGTCCAGCAGTCCACCTAGCATTACCACTGTAAAAATTCACATTCCTCATTATCTTTCTGATACAGAGAGGAAGAGCCTAAAGCAAAACTTTTAGGTAATTATGACTTTAATTCTGAAGTTCTATGGATCCTCTCTTTTCCACTCTTTTTTTTCCCCAGTGTTTCTAATCACCCAAATAAAAAGATAACAAAATTCCTTGATACTATATATGGAGGATTATCATCAGGAGGATTAGATTCCTCATAAATTTGGAGAGGAGTTTGCATAAAATCTTGAAAAGTATGATCATCCTCGTGATACAGAGCAGTCTGAAACATTTGGTTGAACACCTCTCTGTCTTTGGAAAGAAGTGGGGTAATTTATTCATATCTTCCAGAGAAAATGAAATATGTTCTCTTCTCTTAGTAGCTCAAAGGGATGATTAACAGCAACCATTAAATAAGTGAAACATTTTTAAATCATAGGACTGGTTCGTTGGAATAGATTTGGCTGTGAACTACTGATCTGGAGTCAGAGCTACTAACTGGCCTCATTCATTTGAAATGACACAGAAAAAGAGAGAGATGGGTGTATTACTCAATCACAAAATGTCTATGAGACAGTGATCCAGCATATTGTACGAAGAAAAAAGAAGTATAAGCTTCAGCTCATGTCATATATTTCCAATTAATATAGAAAACATACAAAATAATACACCTATTGCTAAATACTGAGTATAGCTTGGTCACACACAAGAAAATACCTTTCAAAGTAGGACAGGTGAAGAGAAAAGGTAATATTACGATCAGCAGAATGATTGGATTATCATATAGTACCTTGCTGAGCCTAGCAACAGAAAAGTTGAAGAGCACAAAACTGTGGCATTTAAAACTGTACAATTACTTAGGAGAAGAGCAAGGTAAATTTTTTGGGAAGGAGTTTGACAATTAACAATAAATGATAAATTGATCTAAAGGTAAATATATATAAGGTGGATATGGGGAAAAGTTGGCACAAACTTCTAGTAATAACAGTGAGAGCAAAAACCCCAAATTGCTTTTAATTTGGTGATCAATATGCATGCAGAAGCACTGTACAGTTTGATTGACTGTGACAGCTGGAATGGGCCAAGGGCATTCCTTCCAATTCTCTGCTACTTACTTGTTGATTAGACATTAGACTTGTTCATTAGACTTGTTCATTGTTATCTTTTTTGTTGCACCAAAATTTAGGAAAGGTTGAGTGCGAACTCTAAAAGCACTAAGCTACATTGGCTTTCATCTTGGGAAGCAGTTGAGAATTATACGGGATAAAATCAGTAAAGATAGTAGCATAATTAATGACAATTATTATAGTTTTATAATAAACAGCTCTTATCAAACAAATGGTGTCTTTCTGATGATATTACATTTGGCTTAGGATAGTAACTAACATATTACAATATAGCTAGAGATAGAGCACAGAGATATTTGTCTTAAGATGCCATAACAAGCAACATTCACAAAACTCATATTCATGATATTAAATACTCATTAGTCAAGTGCTTATAGTTTACTGTACTTACAGAATGCTTACAGTTTACAGACTCTCCCCCTATCCATTGGGGGCCAGCGTTATCAACGTTCTAGAAGAAAATAGAAGATCAATACGGACAGATATGTGGGTGACACAAACATTGGTAGAGCAATAAATAATAACAGAGGCAGTTTTGTAATAAAGTTCGCTCTGCGTCATTTGGTAAAGATACGGTAAGGCTAATCTGAATATACACAAGGTCAACTAGTAAGAAAAAGGGAATCTATATCATATTTATGGAGTAGGGAATAGTTGCGTTGAAAGCATTGACTTGGACAAGGCCTTACAACAAAACTGAATGAGAAAGGATTTTGAGTTTGTTAATTTTTAATATACCAAACATATATTAAAATAAAATTATTTCATTTTAAATTCTTTAATTTTTAATTAAATCCCAATTTTGAAATAAAAGGGATTTTTAATTGATTAGAATGTTTGTTTTGGAGGAAATAAAAAGTATTAAACATGTCAGAGGAAAGTTTGGAATTAAACATTATTTTTAAACTACAAAATCAAAATGTGTTAAATTCTGCAAGTCTGAAACTCCTGAAGCTAAAGTTTAGACAGTATACTTTTCTTTTAGCTGCTCTTGAAAGTTTCTCCGAATTGGACGTATTAACACTATGGACATGCTTGTGCTTGATACCTTGTTTCCTGATTTTCCCGTATCATCAGGAAGTCTCTCTATAATTCGAGTCATGCTGTATGCATGAGAACATAATGCCTTGAGTGTTAGGCCCTACCGAGATACATCAGCTGACTTTGCAAATAACTAATGTTTCCTTGAGAAGCCCTTTACCTTCCAGGAGATAACTCCAGAAAATTAAAGAATGTAGGATATCTTTCTTACTGTGCTGGGTTGATGCTGGATGAATGCCCGTTGTCCCATCAAAGCCACTTTATCACTCCTCTCCTTATCTGTACAGGGGAGAAAAACTATAATGAAAGGCTCGTGGGTCATTTTTAGGGCAGGTAGAGATCACTCACCAGCTATTGTCATGGGCAAAACAGACTTGACTGTTAATTTGTTTACAGTCAAATCAGAGTAGGAAAATGAGAAATAAATCCCAAGTTTTATTTAAAACTCTTCCCCCACAAAAAAACCTTCCTCCTACCCCTCTCTTAACCCCTCCACCCCTCCCTTTTTCCCAAGCTCAACTTCAGTCCAAAATTATCTACCTCCTCCTCTGCAGCAATGCAGCAAGACAGGGAATGGGCTTGTAGTCAGTTCGTCACATGTCTCTGCTGCTCCTTCCTCCTCACGCTCTTCCCCTGCTCCAGCATGTGGTCCCTCCCGTGGCAGACAGTCGTCCGCCCTTCTCCAATGTGCATCTTTCCCACAGGGTGCAGTTATTCATGAACTGCTCTAGTGTGGATTCCTTCCACGGGGTGCAGTCCTTCCGGAACAGGCTGCTCCAGTGTGTGTCCCTCATGGTGTCACAAGTCCTAGCAGCAAAGGTGTTCCGGCATGGATTCCTCTCTCCTCAGGGTCTCAGGTCCTGACAGGACCCTGCTCCAGCACAGATTTCATCACAGACAAGCCTTCATCTGATCCAGCATTGGGCAATCCATGGGCTGCAGGGGCCCAGCTGCCTCACCATGGTCTTCACCATGGGCTGCAGGGGAATCTCTGCTCCTGCACCTGGACCACTTTCCCCCCTTAGTTCTTCACTGATCTTGGTGCCTGCAGAACTTTTCCTCTCACATAGTCTCACTCCCCTCTCTGACAGCAGTTGCACAGGGGTTTTTTTCCCTTCCTAACTGTATTCTCACACAAGCACTACCACTCTTGCTGATGGGCTCAGCCTTGGCCAGCAGCGGGTCCATCTTGGAGCTGGCTGGCATTGGCTCTTTTGGACACAGTGGGAAGCTGCCAGCAGTTTCTCACTGAAGTTTCCCAGCCCTGTAATTGTGCATTACCAAAACCTGGCCACACAAACACAATACTCACACCCTTGTTGACTTAGCTTACTCTGTCTGCTAAGCCAGGAAGACTAAAAGAGAGAGTCAGTAACTACGGTCAGGCCATGCAGCAGAGCTGATAGGTCCTGCAGTTGGATGAAAGCAGTTGGCAGTATCTGGGACTAGACATCTGTTAACCTAATAACAGCTGCCTTTTTTCACAATATGAGTCTTCTTGCATCTTTCATGTAGTTCTCTCATGGGAGCACCTACCTCCCAATTTAATAACTTCTGGTTATTTTACATTTGGAATTATTTATGAATCTGTATAATACAATGCAAATTTATGATAATAATGGCCAAATAAAGCTGGTAGTTAAAAAGGGAAAATAGTGACTATTCTGTATTTTTTAAATGGACCTTTTTATTGTTAAGTGTGTCACAGCCCTGCAGTGTTCACAAAGTTCCACCACTGATCTTGGCACAGAATGTTGATTACATTGCAACAATGTCAAGGAAATGCATAGAAGCAAAAGAATGCACTTTTAAATGTTTCAGCTATATTGTCTTAGTTGAAATTTGAAATAATCACTTTGCAAATAAACTTTCTAGGTGTGAACTTGCAGGCTACTGAAGCTGTTTTCTTGTGAACGACGATGTGTTGCAGCGACTGAACCAACGGCTGTGGTAGTCGGGGGGCCGGAAGGCCCAGGTACAGTACTGACCTGCTGGTGGACCGACTCCAAGGTTTAAAGATCCCCCATTAACTCTGTGAGAATGGCTTCTCTCATCAAATCTTGTGATTTTATGTAGATCCCCTATAAAGATGTAATCCAGCCCCCTCCTTCTCCGCCCTCTCCTTCTCCCCATTGGTGGTTGTTGTATTACCCCACCCCCTCAGGACCCCTTTATGAGTTTATCCCAAGGGGAAATGACTCCCTTCCCTCCCTGGACCCCTTCGAATAAACCCATGGGAATTCCATACGGAGGCCCCCTCTCTTCCTCCGGTTGCGCCTGGGCGAGCCAGCCCTGTGTGAGAGTGGCCGCGCGCTTCCATCGCACACGGGTGAGAGGGAGCGAGCTGGCGAGTGTGCCAAGGGGCACCGCCGGGGGGTTCCTCGCTAAGGACCCCTCTGGAACAAGCAGCAGCTCCTCCACCAGCCACCCACACAGCGATATAACAATGGACTTTGCCAAGTGTTAAATGCCACAGCTTCAGTGGTTGACTGTGCCTTTTTCTTAGCCTGCTTGACCTCAGTATATTTTTCACTCCCTTTCCAATGGTCCATGCTTCTGGACTGTCTCAAGGAAGGTAACATATTTTCTAGTTCTTTCCCCATTTTAATTGTTATCTCTTGCTGTACTGGTGGCAACTTTCTGTCCTTTCCTCATTCTCATTAAAGAGTATTTCAGTTCTTTCACTTTTTTTGCTCTTTTTTACTGTTCTTATTGCTTCTACTGTCTTTCTTTAGTAGTGCACTTAAAGCTAGCTCTCGCTCATTTTACCTGCTTGAGTCTTGTATCTTGTTTCCTTGTCTGAGCTGTTCTCTAAGCCATATGTTAGGCCCATGCTATAGCAATCTATTTTCAGCTTTAAAACTTATGGTCTTTGTTTCTTGTCTTGCCAGGCCTAAAAAATGAGGGCTTTACGTCCCGTTCAACCACTTTTATTTAGTTTGGCTTGTGCAGCAACCGTCTTTAGACATTGTCTTTATACTTGAATGCTACTAAAGCTTTTATTCATGTTTCAATTATACTAGGGCATTCTGAAAATTAAGCATGTAATTAAGTGTCATTTAGCATCAAGGTCTAAAATAATTTCCAAAGTATTTATAATAATTTTTCTTTTGACAAAGTGGAAAACAAAAAATTAATATCTAATTGTTTTAAGGGATAAAACTGTAAAGTGTAACAAAAAGCCCCAAAACTTGATAATGCAATGAGCATAATTACAAGACAGCATTTTATTCCCTTTATTGTTGTGTCCATAGTTACAGAACACAGGTTGCTACATCTTGCTACTAGCTCAGTAGAGTTAGCTAGGAGATTTGTACAAACGTCTCTGTTATTTTTCTCCTCTGGGCTTGTGCTCTTTAGAGACTGTATGATCTTCTTTGGGAAATGGCTGTTTGGTCTTGTGTATCCAAAAATGCTCCATACATTGCTGGCACTACCAGAAACAAATAATAAGATTCTCAAAAGGTCTCGGGGACTTTCAGCCTGCCCCATAATGAATGATGTTCATGGTTACAGACAGGGACAGGACATACATTAGATGCTATGTAAATCTCAGCTGAACTCCAAATTCAGGGCATGAGCAGAATTTAGATCTTTGTTGAGAAGCACATACATAAAAGATTAAATATGTGACAGAGCAGTTTGAAAAGATTAAGAATCATTAGAGGTTATATGGACACAAAATGTCATGGTTTAACCTGGCAGGCAGCAAAACACACAGCTGTTTGCTCACTCCCCCCACAGTGGGATGAGGGAGAGAATCAGAAAAAAAGGATAAAACCTATAGTTTGAGATAAAGTCAATTTCAAAGGGCAGAAAAGGGAAGAGAAAATAATAATAATGCTGATAATAAGAGAGCATACAAAACAAATGATGCCCAATGCAATTGCTCACCACCCAAGGAGTGATGCCCAGCCTGTCCCCAACCAGCAGGCTGCCACCCTCCCAGCCAGATCCCCTCAGTTTCTTTGTTCAGCATGGTGCCATGTAGTTTGGGATATCCCTTTGGTCAGTTGAGGTCAGCGGTCTCACCTCCATCCCCTCCCAGCTTCTCGTGCGCTCCCAGCCTGCTTACTGGTGTGGTGGGGTGAGGAGCAGAAAAGGCCTGGACTTTGTGTAACCCCAGCTCAGCAACAGCTGAAACATCACTGTGCTACCAACAGTGTTCTCATTCTAAATCCAAACCACAGCACTGCACCAGCTACTAGGAAAAAGGATTAACTCTACCCCAGCAGAAACCGGGACCAAAAAAAAGCGTAATAAGGTATTTAAGAAACACAAGATAAGAAATTAATTGACTCATACATTCTGTGATAGATGACAGAATTTAATTATTGATAAAATAGATTAGCAACTGAGTATAAAAATAGGAGAAGGGTTTGATTTAAAAATGAAAGACCTAGAAAAAGAAAGATCATACCTAAAACTACAGAGAACCGTTAAATTTCAGCCTTTCTGAGATCCAATATTAAAATCCTGTTCTATAGGCATTTTTAATTTTAATTTTTCTGTTCATTTGGTATTTCTGATTTTGTTGTTGTTGTTGTTGTTGTTGTTTTGCTCCTCATCTCTGGTCACTTGCTGGTTTTACCTCCCTGAAACATCTGCAGGAAAAACCACAGTGCTACGACACACTTGGCCCAGGAAACCTGGTCCAGGCTCACTGAGGTTCTCTAGGTGAGGGTGAGAGCCAGGGTGAGAGAGGGCCATGGCTGGCAGTAGGGAATGTCAGGATACCCCATCTGCTTTTCCCAGTTGCTTTGGTATTTGTTTGTGCTGTGGGGGTGATGGCAAGCCCTTTTCTGTAGACGTATTAGAATTTGATTAGTATATTGAAGTTGGGAGAGAGTTAACTGGAACAGAACTTTCTGATGAAGGTTTTATTGTGTTTTTTTTCTTAAATTAAATTTTGTTTCCTATTTCAGCATTACACTTGAGACCATCATACAAACCCTCCTCTTTACATAGCTTTTGCTGCTCTAATTAATTCTGTTCTTTTCTTCTGTAGTCTCCCATCTCCCTTCTGAAACTAGATCAAATAATAGAGGCAGGCTTCCAACTTTGTTGTTTGATGTGCTTTTATCACAAAATGAAGCAAAAACAAAAAGTGTGACTTTCTTATTATGATACTGTTGGTTGCTAAAATGAGGTCTCTGTGAAAAAAAAAAAATTGATATTTTAAGATACCAGTCAGCCATGCGATAAAACCCCTCACTCTCCAACACGTGCCAAATGTTAGAAACACACCTGTTGTTGTTATATTAGTTTTAAGAACCCAAAGATGAAGGGTATAAAGTATCTCAGTCACCAAGCAGACTGCAGGATAATCCACTAATCCAGAGAGATGAAAGGAAATGCAGATTTTATGCCCTCTTGAGAGTGGCAGCCTGTCAAAAAATAGATCCTTCTGCTCAGTTTGCCAGAAAAAGAGAGAAAAGAGAGAGAGAAAAGGTCTCTATGTCAGACATGCAAACACACATACACGGACACAATGAGAATTTCTGTGCTACAGCAGTACATTAATCAACACTCCTGGTAGAAATCAATGCCAAAACATATATTGATATATATGTCTATTTATTTTATGATGAAAAAGAAAGTATATTTGGGGGAGAGGTAATTCTCTTTACACTTTAAAATATGAGGACAAAAAATCCTTTAGGGTGTCTAACTGATAAAAATCAGAAGGCGAATATATTCTGTTATGCAAAATAAACATTTTCTTTGCAACATGCACTAAAAGTTAGTATTGCAGAATACAATTGTTTTAGAAGAGTCTTAAGGTATCTTATTCAAATAACAATCATGGTCAATACCAAAACTTGACTGTTCCAGAGGTTCTGGAGGTCAGATTCTGCTCCCTTTATGCATGTCAAATGTTACATTTACTTGCAATTAGTAAATGTCAATAATAAGAGACTAAGACAAATGTGGATTCGCATTCTGTAGTGCAGTCATACATTTTCAGGTGAACCCCACATGTACACGAGAGATTCTTTTTGCTGGAGAAAGTGACAATATTACTTTGAGCACAGGAAAGCAAACCTGTGTGATCATCCTCATTTCTTTAGCTGCCTTGCATTTAATCTATTTTTTATCTTTTATGTTCTCAGGGTGCAGAAGGTGAAGGTGAGGATGGAAAAGCATAGCAGGCAAAATGTGGATAGAGTCAGCAGTAAAAGAAAAAAATGCATGCTGTCCTCCACTGTGCAAAGCAAGCATAATCGCTGACAGGAAGAAGTTTGCACTTCTGGAAGGAAAAAAAATAACCAAGAAAAATTCTTCACAAAACACAAGAAAAAAGTCTGGAAAATAATAGATATTGCTTTCCATTTTGTGGCATAAATTATGATTAACCTTGATTTGAACGTTATATCAACACATTTGCCTGGTCTGTGATTTGCATTCTTCAGGCTGTCATTTTATGTTTTAAACTGAGTACTGTCTATTTTCTGAGACAATCTGTGTCGTGATCAAAACTAAATGATGACAAATATTTAAACATACATGTATTACTTTAGTTCAAAAGCACAGTAAATTAAACAAATTCCTTTGACTTTTCAATGATAAATTAGTGGATGCACACTAATTAGTAGTACTGCTAGTGTTCCTGCATTCAGTAGATGCAACTATGTATGCATGTAGACTGTGCATACTGTCTGCAGGATTTTTTTATGAAATACATTGAAAATCTGACCAATCTACCTTTAGTGGGAACTCTGATCTGCTGGGGAAAAAGTGTCACCGTTCACAACATGGACACTGCTTTCAGAAGATGAGATGCTAGAAACAAGGTGTTAGAAATCAACTTTGCTGTGTGTTAGGCAGCAGTGGAGTGATAGGGATAGGAAAGCATTACCTGCACTTGAGAGAGGGAGAGGGGGTTACCACTGTCACAGGGGGACACATGGGAGGCAGCCAGTGCACGTTATAGCCATGTAGTAGAGCCCAGGATGTTTTTTACCTCCTTGTTAAATCCCTTCTTATGCTGCCTTGCAACAGCATTGGTGCTTCTGAATAGTCAAAGAAGCACCAAAACTTCTTCCTGGCTCCTTATCCTGTTGACCTTCAGCTTCTGTTGCTCTTGGGAGCAGCAGAGGACTTGACCAGGTGAGGATAGACAGGGAGGATCTCTGGCTTCCTGCAAGGAAATGAGTGTGGCCACAGCTGCACTATTTGCCTGCTGGTCACAGTGGAGCTGGATAGCCATGGCTGTGTACTGAAAGAGAAAGAGATTTCATGCTCTGCAAACCCTCTAGGCAAAATCTGTTTCCTTAAATGCTGTGTTAAATGAGAAGATTTGATATGGTATGAAGTACCCACTGTAAGGGTAATTATGAGAGTCCTGTGAAAAAGAGAGGTCACAGAACACTTATTCCTTAGTCTCTTCCATGGGTTTTCGAGGCATTTCAGAAGAACAAAGTGTTAAGAAGAGATTTCAAACAGAGCAGTGAGATGGCTTTTTGTATATTTATGAAGAGGAAAAGGCACAAGGTGGGGAAAGTATGAAGGCTCTACAATCCCAGAGTATTAGTATTTGATGTTAATATTCATCCTATTATGCAGAAATGCAAAATTAGAGTTAAATTCTTAGCTAAGAATGCTCTGAGGCTTCTACAAAGATAGTGAAATTAAAAACATTAAGATAAAGATGATACATAGCTGCAACACATTTTAATGATCATTTATTAAAACAGCAGTGCAACTTCAATAATTGAGTTGAATATAATTTCAGAAAATACCAATTAAGCCATCCATAATGCATATGGACACAATGACTTAATTTGGCTGTTGTGTTCCTCACTCGCATCCCTCCTGCCCGTGAGGTGGGCAAAATGATATGCTGTGACATTCAGTTCCTCTTCATGCCTTCTTTGCCTTGAAATTGATGACAATTATAATGAAAAAAGGTTTCTGATCAAACCCAGTTTCATAAGGACTCAGTAGAGGTACAAACATCACTCTCCCTTCAGGTTTTTCTTTTTTACCATAAAATTCCAGTTACTTCTATTACATAGAAAAACATGTGCAAAGGCAAAAGAGATGGAGCACTAGGTGTGTGCAGATGCTGAGGGGTAGGAAGCACCTTCCTTTTTTGAAAGTGTCTAGAGGGGACTTGGATGTAAATGCTTTTCTGCTTAAGGAACTTTATTCTAGCAGTAAAGTGGTCAAGTCATTGAATTATAGTCTGTACTTTGAACCTGGGAATACAGTTCTCTGCTATTGCTGGTGCTGTAGGTTAAGTCTGAGGAGTCAAAATACTATTTTTCAGGTGTTCTGCAGTGAGTTGCTCTCAGTCTATCCTGTTGAAGAAAATTCACCTTGTGTAGTACACTGAAATATTTATTGTGAGTAATTCTGTGGCCTGGTTAGGACATCAAAAAAAAAAAAAAAGAGACCTACTTTCTGCTATGAACAAGAAATGTCCTTGCATAATTAATATTTAATTTACCATCCTCACCTAAGAAGTGAGTGATCTTAAATCTCACCCCTAGTTCAGTGCATGTTTAATTAGGTATGCAAAGTGAAATTGCCCTGGTAAACAAGAATTAAAGCTCCTTCTCTTTGAACCAGTGGTTTGGACTATCTTTCTGAAGGGGTGTTCCAATTCAGATGGGTCAAAAGTGGAAACCAAATGGAAACGTCTGTCTTTTGGTGGGCTCTATTTTCTTCAGCATTAAGAGATTATTTAGGATTTTGCCTTTAGATCATTTTTCAAGTGACTCTCCCAGTCACCTCTAGTTCCTGTACACTGGTTCACACCAAAATACAAAGCCTGTGATCCATGTGCACACAGGAAGTCAGCTCAGAGGGTCAGAACCACATTAGTCTGAAGTAGCAACCCCCGAAAGTCATATAGCATAAATGCAAAGCCCTAATTGCTTTTCCTCTCTACAGATTTGCAGTGACTGGACTGCACTTCTTCCTAATGCAGACATAGCCTTAACTTCACCTTTGCCGCAAGAGTGATTTTCAATGACTTCAGCCTACATATGGATCATTTAGAAGGGACCAAACCCACAAATTCTGACATTTCCACTGGTTGTAAGAATGAAAAGACTGGATTTATTTAAATTATAACATATTTTTTCTACATTTGCTGATTAGATTTGACCCATAAAAAGTTCCCATGTATATTTGCAGCCCTAGTTGAATAATAATTCTATGCACAAATATTTGCACCTGTACTATATTTTAGGAATAAAAATCAGGAAACTATCTGGATTGGCACTAATTTTCAGTATAAAAGAGCATAATGTGCAGGACCAAACAGCTTTTTATGGTAAGGGGATATGGTAAGGAAGACTGACAATACGGGGTTTGAACTTTTTTAGAGAATGCAAAGTCTTTTCTTAACAAATTCCTAGATATTATCTTCTGGGGCATGCTCAATGATCATGAACTGTTGACTAATCACAGACTGCCAAAAATATGGTTCGGAATTGTTTGTGCAACGCAATTTCTCAGATAATTCTCTTCTAATGTGGAGGCGTTTTCTGTCTTGATTATTGATAAGAGGCACTAGCTGCTAGGTTTTCTATTAGTGATATTCCAACACATGATATTACTTTTATTAACCGTACCACCACCACTATGTTTTGGGGTTCAAGCCATGGACTGCAGCCATCTCCAAAAAGATGTGAAACTAAGCAAGTGAAGAATGAATGATTTATATCAGCTACAAGTGCACCATTCACCCAAATGCTGCAAGCAATTTCAAAAGCTATTCTAATGAATGGTATTCATGCCTCTAAAATGAACCAGTGTGGAACCTGACAACTTCTTTCCAGAACAATCTTTGTTATGAGACAACATTGAACATGCAGAGGCTTTGAACAAGCAAGTTCAGAAAAGCATTGGGAGTATTAGAAGTAGTTTGAAATACGAGTGCGCAGATATGCCTCTATGGAAAATTCATGCAAATTATTTCTGTATTTCTTGTCTTCATTTTTTTCCCTCTAAGATATTAACTATTTTAATATAGCCTTCTTGCTGAATTACAAACAAGACTCATTTTTGCTGATTATTTATTTCTTTGGCTCCTACTTGCAGCACAGCTGAGCTTTACTTTATTTTAAGCAATCTTATTTTACTTCTTCAAATCTCACACACGGTGCACAGTTCTGCGTGATCTGAATAGATTTAATTGTACTTTATTGGGGCTGATACTGAGTAAATGTAAATTTAAATGAAAAAAGAGGAAGGACTAGAGTAAAACATTTGCCAAATTGCATCCTAAAGGATAACCATATACTTGGTTAACAGACTGTACTTTCAATTTTCACTTTCATCCATTCACACTGGTGAAAGTGTGGGATATTCCCTGAAACTTCCTTCTTTCCAAATAGTGTACTACCACAGACTGATACATTAGCCAGTTGATTCTAATTTCACAGATTGCATTTTGAATGCACATAAAAGAAATACATTTTTAGTTGCTTATTCATAAGGTTGGATATTGTGATCGGTGTTCACAATATAAGAATATGTCTTGATAGCATAAAATACTGCTTTATGCTGCTGCATTTAAGTCCTTTGTAACCTTTAGAGATAAACATCACACCTATCCAAGTTAAGATGATATATTAAAATCCTTTCTACTAATCCCAGCAACCATTTCTGTGTTACTATATTGAAGGAGCTCTATGTGTTTTTATATGAATTAAGTGACAATATTGTTGAAGGAAGCAATGGTCCAGTTCTCAATGGGCAGTGAAAGTGAAGTCATGGGCCATCGTAACCAGGGAACCAGATAACAGTCCCTTAAAATAATTTATAGGAAAGAAAGACTTGGAAACAAACATTTAAGACATTCAATACCTTGTAAAATCTAAGATATGCATATTTTAAAAAAATATCACTTAAAATTCTGGGATATGTACATGTAACTGTGACATAATCGAACTTGTCTCGAGAGTGAAACTCATCTGTTATCCTCTCCTCTATCTTGTATTTATGCCTTTTTCACAAATGCTTCTATATTTTGCCCTTATTAATTCATGAACTTGTAAGTCCTTTTATTCATGTGTGCTTGGATGACAGTGTGTGTACAACTCTTTTGTTAGAAAAGAGCAGGCGGAGAACACAGAATACTTGCCAGATTTCTGTGTTGATGTACCTGAAAACAAAGATTCTCCTACTAGAAGCGTCCGTGCTGCTTCATGAAGAGATGAAACATCTCCAGGAGGCTATTTTGCATTTCTGTTAGCAGTTAAAGTTATTGGTTCTGAGAGCATTTTAAATATCAGTTTCAGATAAAGAAATATACCTAAATGTAGCTGTCCTCAGTATGCATTTCTGTGAAGGTAAAAAAAAAAAAATCTGATGAGAAAAAATGAGATCTACAAAAAAGGGCAATGGCCAAATGACAAAAATGAGACATAAAAATAACAGTGCCACCCCCTCACCTTCATTTTGTGTGAAGTCTTACAACTGTTCAGAAAATTATTGTAGTGCATTTCAAAATGTCATCCTATGATTGACAGAAGGCTATAAGATGGCAATGCAAATAAACAAGATCCAAAGAGTTCAGCATCAGGGAATAGGGATGTACTACCTGATGTTGGCCACAAAGGAAAAGTACATCAAGGATAGAAGGAAGCTTAGACAGAGAAGGCTGTTGAAGATTATATTATTCTGGCTTCCCTGAAGAGCTCTCTAGAGAATCTCAGTAGATTTACTGGGTTCTGTAACATGGCTTCTTGGTGGCTGATAGGGAAAAAATATTGTCAAAGAGATTCTGGTTTTATTGTGTGAGAATGTTTGCAGCTAGCTGGACACATGGTGTTTGCCCTCAAGAGTTTTCATTGTGAGTGAAAAATCCCATCTAAAAAAGTTATGGATGCCTTTGAAAATCATTCCTTGTCTCTATGACTGCCCTCTGTATGGATTTTGCCTTTCACAAAAGCTTTGGGGGTGATGTGTGGCCACAGCAGTGCATCAGGCACAAACAAGTTTTCCTACAGTTCAGGTGTTTTAAAGGGATCTTACCACGTTATAGCCCACTGTCTACAGCCAGATATTGGATTAATTTCAGGCATTTTAGCTGACATCCTTGAAATTAATAGGAATTTTCCCTAATTCTCATCTCTGAACCATGCTGTGAAAACATCTTTTAAAAGTTGTCAGAGCCTCAGGGACACACAGTTTCTGAAAGAAGTGGCATTAGTAATAAAGCAACACAGAAAATATTTGGGAGTGTAGAGAACCGATTAAAACAGATTCTCTGGTTTGGATCTCGGTAGGCACAATACAGTACATTTTATGACTGAAGATAATTGTAGGATATTTGTGTGATTAATTTTGCAATTTTCATATCAAATCAAAAAGAAATATCTTGAATTGTTTCCTCTTCAGGCTGACTTTCCTTTGAAGTTGTGTTTTCTTTAGCATTAATAAAAAAGACTGAATGAAAGAGACTTGTGCTAAGTTGCATTTCTGAAAAACATTTAGTTTCCAAATATAATATTTATTTTAAATAGACATTTAAAATATCAAATATGGTGTTATATCATGTCATATGGTGTAAAAAATTATCTAAACATTCACAAAGGAGTACAGAGACAATGGAAGGTGGAGCAGCTCAAACAGCACCGTGCCCCAGCTCCCCACCCCAGGGAGTCATCAGCCCGTCACAGCCCTGTCTCTGCAAGCCTAGAGGAGCGCAGGACAAGTGGGAACCCACACTAAGGGCTGCCTCAGGAAAGGCTCAGCCCCAGTGTCCAGATGTGGTTCTCATCACGATAGGCCAAGAGGAGCAGCTCCGTATCCCCTTCCAGACCATGGACTTGATGCCTAGAGGTGTTGAACGTGTTATGGGATGCTGGGGGAGACCATTTTGGGATTGCATAAGCCTTACCATGGGATGTTTAGGGAAGAAAGCAGAGGTGGAGAAGGGGATGGATTCACATGATTTGGGGAGGTACAACTGTGAGAAAATAAAGGTGCGAGGGGACAAACAGAGCTGGAAGTGTGTAAATAGCAGCTTGTCTGGCCATGCCCCCACAAGGGTTGTAAAGGCCTGTGGGTGGGTGCTGTTGGCCTTGGCTGAGGGTGGATCGTTGTGCCAGCAGCTGGGCTGGACTGTGGGTTTGGGGCCAGTGAGCAGAGAGCCCCCAGTGAGTGATACCCTGTGCCAGCCCCAGGTGGGACCAGTGCCAGAGCCTGGCTGCCTGCAGTGCAGCACTGGGAGCCAGTGCAGGTGTGCAAGTGAGTGTGTGGGAGCTTCTGGGGTCTCCTGGGGACAGGGGAGTGTCAGTCAGCTCTGTACATGCTTATATATATGTGTGTGTGTAGGTCTGAGTGCCAGCAAGCAGAGTGGAGCTGTGATCCCACAGATTCACATGACCAGGAACCAGCAACTGGGGAGGCTGGGATCCAGGAGCAGTTACTGGGCAGATGGGGTGTCTGAGCCCAGCTGCATTTGGGAGCCACACTGCCCCATGTGTAGGCGTGCACTCACCGTGAGTTCGTATATTCCCACCTAGGAACCTCCATCCTGCTCAGACAGAGAGGGGAAACAGGATGAGGCTGTCGGTGCTGCCTGTGTCTGTGCAAGTGCTGTGTGTCTGTTGGGGTGAACCTCTGTGGGCAAGTGTATATGCATCCTAACACCATATCTTGTATGTATGAGTTCTCATTTTGTGTGATCAGGCAATGGATGTCTCCTCAAGGTAACAGCTATGCTTGGCAAGATAAACCAAGAGGTGTTTTACATCTCCACTGAGTATTTAGGAATAAATTTTGAAATTATCAGAACGATGTCTGTCATGTGCTTCTTCCAGGACACGTGACTGTAACCCCTGAGAGATTTTTTGTCAGATAACCTCATTAGTACAGCTTACGAGCTGACTGAATAAATACAAAGCCAAATAAAGCTAGGCTGGACTGCAAAGTACTCAATTGCAGCTATGGGATCCCCCACTTGAACTAACAGATATGTTTGGCAGAGATAGTGCCATAAACAGTTAAATCAGTAGTGGCAGGAGTCCCTTAGAATCCTAGATGCCAAACTACTGTTTAATTTCATTTGGGATCCTTGCGATTCAATGCATATTATAGCTTATTTTAGTTTATTTCTTAATTTTCCAGTGTTTGCTTTCAGTCTTGAGTAGTTTAAGAAAGACTCAAAATTCATAACAAAAACTGGCTATGACTTTGCGGTCTAAAATTTTCCTGATGGAGATTGTCTTGACTTTAAACAAAGCATTCTTTTCAAATTCCAGTTATTCAGGCTAAATGAACTGTCTTTGACAGCTGATTAAAATACGTAAGCATTATAATGGTCACTATTGTGATGAGGAGTGTTAATGGACTTTTTTCCTCTATTAGTAAATTTTCATGGCAGTTTTGCAAAGCAAATGTAAATTACAAGCCTAACATTGAATCACAGCAGCAAATCCCTTCAATTCTATTACGTAAAATAATAATTATAAATTTAAAAATAATAATGAAAGCTAATAATACGTAATATAAATAAAATACGTAATAAACAATAATTAAAATAATAAAATAATAAAGATAGTTATAAATAATAATTACTTTTATAATAGTAAAAAACCCCTTGTCATACAACAGCATAACCTTTTACTTAGTCATCATTAGCTAGCTACAGTGATAATTGTCTTAATTTACACAATTTACACTATCTAAATGGATGCTTTAAGGCATATCAAATCACATGCCTAGTGAGCCCATCTTTGATGATCTGATAATACATACTTCCTGTCCTTTAGGGAAATATATGCTAATACGTATTTATCACATTTTATGATTAAAGTAAATAGCAGCCCTATTTTCATTACAAAAAGACACCAAGTCTGATGTGTTACTTGAAACACCAGAACAAGGCAAAGTTGGAGACTTTGTGGTTTCAATGAGTTTTGGTAGACAGGCACTGCCAATCTCCAATCACAGATATCTGTGAATAAACAAGCCAACAGAAAATCCAGTGAGTGATTGTCACTGCTTACCTTCCCTCCCATTGATGAGATTTGGGTTTTTCAAACTTTCCCAGTTCCTAGGCTCTGATACGAGGAATACAAGCTGGCTCAGAAAGCAGCTGTGCCACGTGAGCCTCCAAGGAGCCGCAGTGGAGTACAAGGGAAAGAACAAATGAACAGTAAGGTTCCATGAAATCCAGTGGCTGGACACACAGAGGGACTACTCCTCTGAAGCAAAAGTGTTATTGCCTCAGGCTCGAAGCAAAACAGAGCCATTGAAGTCTGTTGGCATGACAGGCTGCAACTGTAATTTATATTGAAAATATGTATTAACACAAATTACACCTTTGCTTGATCTATTGCATTACCATATAACCTCATTTATGAAATTTTGAAATCCTTTGATCCATTTTTTTACATCATGATGAATAAATAAGAGACTTTTTGTTAAGACACACAGATTTCTCCTTCCTGTTCTGTTAAATAGAGGACAGTAGTGAAGAACTTCATACTTCAGTGAAATATATATATAGAGAGAGAGAGAGAGAGAAAGAGATAGATATAGATATAGATAGATGATATAGATATAGATATAGATATAGATAGATATGTATGTATGTATGCATGTATGTATCCCTGCACTTTCTTATCTGCAAGCATGTGCATCTGCAAATCCTTCAAATCCTATCCCAGGCCTTGAGTCCATCCAGAATCCAGGCACCGTTCCCACATTTCCTGTCCCAACTCTACCTTCGGTCTTCACAGACTCTGCTTTCCTCCTCACTGGCTAGTAAATTTGAAGATAAGACAGACTGTGGTGATCATGTGCAAGGCTTAGGCAAACAAGAGCAATTATCAGCTTATATGCACACAAATGGACTCTTATTCTGTCTTTTCCCTCTAATTGCTCCCAACAAATGATCTGCTGTAAGGCTCCCCTTTTCCTGCCTTTGGCTCCACCCTTACAGTGTGTAATAAGCTTTGCACATTCTCACAATTCTTTTAAAACATCCCAGGACAGGTTTTACACACAACAAAGTCCTCCTTGAGTATCCTGCAGTAGGTTTGCTCTTTCCCATCAGAGCCTGTTTCCTTCTCATGAGGTATAAAGTTCTGGTTGACAGTCCTGGTTTGAGATAAATTAAAAGAAACACTCTGGAAGGAACATCTCCTCCAAAGAAGGTAGGTTGCAGCCACCCCTCCCCCACCAGGTTTGGGAAGAAATTCCTTGGAGGAAAGTGAAAAAAACTATTTACTTAACAAGTAAAGTGCACACAGGCATGGGGGGAAAATGAGGTTAAATAATAAAGCCTCTTGCTGTGGAGAGAATCTGGGTAGATTTCAGAGTCCTTTGTGGGTGTGGCTTTCTCCTCTCTGGAGCTGGGGTTCGGCGTGGGCCTCTCCAGGTGACGGTGTAGGGCCTCCTGGTGATGTTCTGGTGTTGCTGAACAGTCCAGAAGGGAAGAAGAAGAAACCAAAGTCCCATGAAAACCTCTTTCCTCAGCTAATGAGCAAGAAGCTAGCTAAATTGCAAGAGAATGCAACTCTTTTCCCTGCTGCAGAAGCCGAGAGCTGAGAAGCGAGCGAACAAGTTATCTGTGTTTTTGAACACAGCACCGAAGGAATTCCATCGCCTTCCTCCCCGCCTCTCTCTTGGGTCTACCTTAAAGACACAGAAAGATACAGGATTTGTGTCTGGGCATAGAGCAGACAATAGGGAATACAGTATCACACAGTCATCCTAGGACAGTGACACTCACTTGTGTGGTCAGTTTCTTCAGTGGCCCATCAGCCAGTGACCAGGAAGTTCAGATCTTTGCCACTGTCTCCATTATCTGCTACCCTATTACAGCTTGTGTATATGTGTGTTTGAGTAGTTTATTTCCCTGTTTCTTCTTTGTCTTTTACACTGAATAGCACTTGAACAGATATTGTTACAAACTACATGTCCTTCTAATCCAGGTATCCTTTCAGATATCCTGAGGCTGTTAAGCTTCATGTTCTGCCAATCCAGAGCTACTAAGATTTATTACGGATCGGGATCTTTCTGTCTACACCCTCCTTTTCTTCTGGCAACTTGTCCTTGGCTATCCACTTGCACTGAATCCTCTTTCTAGCATAATACACATAGCAAAGGTAGGTCTTATCAAAGACATTGTGTTGGGCCTTCAATCATTAAATTAATCCTTAAGTTAGCTGAATGACCTGATGAACAAACATCACTATCCAGCTCTGCTGTTTCAATTATATTTTACCTTTCAGTATAATGCAATTTTTCTATCACCTGCTATCACCTTTCTATCTGTGACATGGTAATCAGGTTTTCAGTCTGCCTTAATAATGCCTGGTGCTGTGTAACCACTCTTACCCCAACAGTCTCAGTGAAAAGCAACGTGGGGCAAGACAGTCAAGGACAACCCTTCTAAACCATCCCTGTTTTGCATTGCGTGACTATTTATCAGTCTGACATTACTGTCAGTAGGGATATGACTGGTGGACCTTCCTTCCTTCCTTCTCCTTCTCGTTTAGCTAGGACATTATTATGTTTCCGAGCCATTAGAAATTCCCAGAGAGCCTTGAGTTGGCAGCAACACCAATTGCCTCACTGAAGTATTTGAGGTCTGTGCTTGACTGCTCATGGAAAATATCAGTCCTTCTGGCAAATATATATCTGCTATTCTACTGCCAGCAGTCAGTATGTTTGAAGACAGTCAGTTCTTTCCTCCTAAAGACTCCATATATTGGTGTCAGGAATAATTTGCACAACAAAATAGTTCCCAACTTGCATGGCAAGTATTTGGAAGCACTACTAGCATCTGTATAAAAGCCCTGTCCATAGTCCTATGTCCCATCTCACGTTACCCATGCCCAGTCTTTCAGGATTATCTTGTCGTACCTGACAAGTAAATACGGTTTTAGGCAAAAAAACAGCCTCAGGTGAGTGTAATGTCTTGCCTGAGAAAATGCAGCCATTGTTCTGTCCCCCGACATGATTCCAGCCAAACTTCTATTGGAAAACCAGGTGGGATTGACTTTAGCAAAATCAGCATTTATACTTATGTAACTGCTGCCTGTTTACTGGCTGCTTATTTCTTTTCTTCTATGGAAATGGAGGAGCTAAAAAAAGGATTTGGATTTTTTTTCTGTGAAGCGTTGTGGTGATTTATTTCAATGTATAATTAGAAATAGTAACCTCTAGAAAGTACTTTTAGGACAAAGTAAATGCCAGAGTTGTAAGTGCATCTGTAATATTGTAAAAATAAAAATCCTGATATATCTAGAAGAGCACAGTATCATTGCTGTCTCTACACTGTTTTCTTATCATACAATATTTACATATTTACTATCCTTAGCTATATAGTTCCCTTGACAGATAAGAATGATGACATTTGGTTTTACAAAGACACAAATAGAAATGCACACAGCACCTCAGGATAGTGCACAAGACCAAGGAACAACAAACACTAACACACTCACCTAACAAAATAATAATAATAATATTTTGCACAAAGTACATATAGTGACATGGAAACAGAGGAGAATAGAAATAAAGAAGAGTAATGATTTAAAGATAAATAAAGAGTCTGAAAGACCACAGAGAGAGTAAGACTCATGTAATTGGAAAGAGTTTGTAGTAAGGATTTCTTTTTGAGGAAATGACTGATTTTAGTAGAAATAAAGTGGTTATTAGAAGACCAGGACATTTCAGATTTTATAAAAATGTTTTGTTATTAAATACATTACTTGTCTTTAAAAAAAAAAAAATGAAAACTTTCTTACCTGTATGGACCAGTAAATTGTCAATTATGCTGACTGTATCTTCCTTCTCAACCCAAGAACTAATGACAGCCTATGCTCATGACATTCACTTGAGGGAAGATTTAAATTCTTGGTCAGAATAGGAGCAGGTGATTTAATTTTGGGCATCTCTGACAGATGTTAACCCCCTAATCCTTTCTGGGTTAGTGGTCTCATTCTCTTACCCCACCTCCCCATTCCCTGTACTTTTGTCAAGTAAAAGTTAAAAAACCCCACAACATCTGTCTACATATTAAGATATTCTTGATGTGGAATAGTACTAGAGGAAATATTTCTCTGGGCCTTCTTCCGCTGTAATCCATGCTTGCTAAGGCAGGAAAAGGGTACCTAGTCAGGGAGAGATTGCAAGTAGCCCTTTTCCTGCTTAAGTTTCCTTATGTCATTTTCCTTTGCACCCCTACATCTAGGGAGAAAAAATGATTGATTGTTTGCCTGATTTTCTCTGATCAGCTTCTTATCTGTTTGCTGGTTTGGGAGCAAGTGATGAATACATCACCAGATATACGTTTTACATGCCTGTCCTAGGTTACAATGTAAGATGTAACCAATAGTATGTATTCTATTATCATCTTCACAAGCTGTTAAAGCAGGTGGGGCAGTGCTCGTTATCTCCTACCAGGACTCATCACTGAGAGCTCCCTCCAGGGGCTATCTCTGTTTAATGGGCTGTCAAGGACCCACCGAATGACTCACAGAATTACATCATTAATTACATCGTGAGATGCTCTGCCCAGGGGGACCAGCCAAGCATTCCCACCTGGATATAATCTGGGGTTTGGAACAGCACAAGCAGCTCTTACCTACTGGGTTCCCAGAGCACAAGAGCTACATAACCACCACTGGACCTTCAGAGGAAGACCAGGCCCTTCTACAGGATCACTGCTTCAACAGAACCACGTCAAAGAGGACTGCAGACACCACTTAACTGGACTGCTTCCACCACCCTGACTAACAGGGTGTCAGACTCTGTCAGGTTAAGCCAGTGTTTCTGTATTATTGCCTTATCATATATATTGCTAAAGAGCTGTTATTCCTATTTCCCATATATTTGCCTGAAAGCCCCTTGATTTCAAAATTATAATAATTTGGAGGGAAAGGGGTTTTTCCATTCCAAGGGAGGCTCCTGCCTTCCTTAGCAGACACCTGTCTTTCAAACCAAGACAATGCTACTGCAAAAGGTCATAAAAGCCTGAAGCCAGCATGAACTACATAGAAAGAGGATCTTTGTTCATAATTTCAAGGCTTTTTTCTATCCAGAAAACTGTCTAGTATTTTTCATTTCCTAGCTTCTTAGGAGGTCGTAACACAAAGTCTCTTCCTAGATGTTTCTGAGCATCTTTCTCCTGATGTCTGGTTTGCACATGCCTGCGGCTTTCTTAAAAAAGCAGACATTGTCATTTACATTCAACTCATTCCCCATCTAGACCTGATGGGACTTCTCTTCATAACCTAGGTGTATGAAAGACAAGGAAGGCCTTTCACAGCTCAGGAACTGCATCGCAGCAGCTCTGTCATTTCAGCTTTCTGTTCCATAAGGAAGTTTTGCATTTTTTATTTACTACTTGCTGTGAATTGAGGTATATTCTACTATCCCAGCTAACTACGAAAATCACTGTACTGGTCAAATGGTAAGAAGAATTGAGACCACAACAGCTACAAAAATTCAAATACCCGCTCCCATGTCAGCTATGCATAAGCATCAGTATCTTACTGCAATCCAAGAGAATGGTTAATGTTTACACAAATTTATTTGATTATTGACTCTTACCTGTTTATTCTTTTTTATTTAGAAAAAAAATTCTCCTAAGGTCAAAGAGAGAATGTCTTTGGGGCTTTTTCTCACTCTCTGTAAGACAATGTGAGGGTGAGTATCATCCACCAGACTTTTGACTCCCTTACTCTTTTCAAATGCACACTGTGTCAGTCATTCACTTACTCTCTGCAGGTTGTATGTAAGCTACCTTGATGACTCTCTACAGTCTCCTTTTCAGATCCCCAGTCAGTTCTGTTGATTTCCTTACTGCGTAGAGTGTTGCTACCATCATTGTATCCATGGGGCATTGCTTAACTACTCTTTTTACTAGGTTTCTCGTCGCTGAAGTGACGAGAAAGTGGTGGTGCAAGTGTTTAAACTTTTTTTACTGAAAGGTAGCTTGTTTCTTTTCATGGCGTATATGTTGATTTTTCCTTATGCTGCCTTTATGGTCTATTTACCATAAAAGAAAAATAACTTAAAAGTGGAAATAGGCTCATACTTACAGAAATTAAAAGGTAGCTGAAATAATAATACTTCTGAAACTTCATACAAATAACAAGCTCCATAGTCTCTGTGTCAAGAACCAGGACATACTAAATTTGAATTAATCTGCTTTTAAAATAAGTGCTTTGTCAAGCAATTCAAAAGATATGTGAACCGGGTTGGGTCCAGAATTTAATAGAATGTAAAATATTTTGTGAGCAGCACTTTTCTGCGGCTTTATTTCTTCTCTTGGTGAAAGCGCAGCATTGCACTTTTGGAAACTTTTTCCCAGTGTGCCTTAGGTATCTCCTGCTGAACAGAAGAGGATAAGAACAGACAACAGAAGATGGCAATGGCCACCTCTACACCATGTGATATTATAGCTCATACTCCAAAGGAGGTTTTTCTGATAGAGAGTGCCTGTCATCACTGAAGAGTTCTCTGTCTCTGTAGCCTGCCTAGACATAATTCATACTGCCCCATGACCCATAACAAAGCACCAAGGAGGCATGAGTCAAACTGAGACTCAGGACTTTTTGCACCACTTTATCCCTAGATTGGTTCTGATCAAAGTGAAAAGTGATAACTAATTTTGTCAAGAAAAAGAAAATACTTGTCCAACAGTCCATTTGCTGGCCTCTATTACCTATGGCAGATTTTAATGTTTATTTTAATTTACATTCTGAAGCATCTTAATTTTTTAAATTGTTTGTATATATTTTTATAATATTGCTCTTTAAGGGACCCTAAAGTCTGCTAAATTATCACACAGTAGGTGAGATGCTAATTGCTGTAGCACACTGTCTTATGATTACGCTGAAAGTGGTTATGGTTGAGGGCCAGCTGTGGACAAATGTTTAAGGAAAAATGTTATCAAGATTGCTTGAAAATAAATCAGATTATAAATAAGAAATTTACTGCAGTAAATTTGAGTAAGTGGTTTCTACAGAAACAGAACACTCAAGAACAACAGTAGCTCTTCAAGTGAATTTGTTCACTAATGCTCCCAAGCTGGGCTTGTCAGTAGAATTATTGAAAGAGGCCATAAAATCCCTCAAATACGTTATCTGATAACAAGCCTCCCAGAAGCCATGAGTAATCTTCACTCTCTTTGTGAGATTAAATAAACCATCTGGGATTCACTAAAATGGTTCATAGTATACAATACTGCTAGTAGATGGTTTCAGTTAGCAATAGTTTGTCACAAAGCTGCTCTGCACACTGTTACAGTCACTGAATCTTCATAGACATTATATTTTTATTAATAAAATAATCAATATTTACATAAGACCCGTGTGTGCAAAAAAATTTGACATCTTAATCTATGCTTAAAATTACTGGCAGCCAAGCCCATAATGTTTAGAATCTAAAATTTGTGCAGTAATTGTACTGCTGGTATCAGAGTATTACAAATTTCTTTGTTTTCATTTGTGTGCAAAACTCCTATATTCTCTTCTAAAAAAGATTAGGTCATTCATCTGCAACAAAAAGATTTGAGCACATGCTGAATTCTGAGCATGTAACATCAAGGTATTTAGCTGCACACATTTATATCTTAAGCAAATACGTTATCTAAGCATATGCATAAGCATTTTTGCTGTCTCGGGATCAGAATGCAAACAAAGTCCGTGTGCAAATCCATTAAAATAAACATCAAACATCTGCTTAACTCCTGTGTTGAATTATTGCCTTTCAGTCTGGTTAGCTACTTTTTACCAGTCGTCTTTAGAATTCAATAATCTCTACTTCACCTCTCATAACTTCAACAAGCCATATACTCTGCTTATATTTTGATTGCCCTACCACGAAAAGGATCTGGTTTTCTACAACATACGTGGTGAACGTAAGTTATTTTTAAAAAAAAAAGGACAAAATAATTGAGAGTTTCAGATTTTTATTTTTTAAAAATCTTTTGAAATAATCATTATTGGGATGCAATTCTCTACTTCACTGTTTGCTGAGAAAATGTAAGTGTGTGTATTTGGGGCTTAATTAGGATTGTCACAGACCTCTGAACTTCAAAAAACGAGCGTTAGAATCAATCTAAGCTTACAGTCTGATATCCAGCTGAAACAATCTTATGATGGTTCTGTGATATGACTTTCATCTTACATCTCTAAAAGCTAAGTAGAAATTCTTTTGGAAAACATTAGTAACATTAACAGTGCATAATATCAGGTCAGTAGATATATAGCTATTGCCATTCAGTGTCAAAATCTTGTAGCTATTGCAGGAATATTAGATGCAGGAACTCAAATTTGAAAACCTCATTGGCACATTACCTGCCTGTAAGAATGTTTGTTACATCCTTCTCTTTTCCCTTAAATTCTTCAGTCATGAAGACAATCCTATAGCAGCTTTCATGTAGAAGCAGATGTCTTGAGTATACAAAAACTGGTTAGATATACAGGTAATGTGATAACTTGTCTAGAAGGCACTGGAGCTGGTGAAATTTGAAGTTTCTAGAGAGTTTACTGCACAGTCTTATCAGCCCGTGTAAAATTCTGTTTTCCACACAAATAATCCTCTTCACTGTACGAATTTCCACTGTGCCAGAGAAATGGTGTTTATCTCAGAGATTTTGCTTACAGTGTTAGATAGCCTTGTCCAGGTCATGGAGAGCTCTTATGATAAGAACAAAGACCTTGAATTGATTTGATAATCTGTAAGGAGACAAAATAACACATAAAGGATAAACTTGATAATGTTTGTGATTGCTTATGCTACGGAGAAAAGGTGCTGGAGTATTTTACGCTGGTTGGAATTCCCTAAGTGTTAAAGAAATTATGTGCACATAGAGGGAGTTACAATACTCCAGATGAAAAGTGACATATGTGAGTCAGTGAAGTCAGGTTTTTTTCTGATCAGATGGTCTACAATAATCAAAGTAAAGGCAGTACTGCAACAAAAGAGTAGCATAACTGCATTGCTGATTCTAGGATCCATGAAGGTTGCTAGTTACCTAGTTTAGGATTAACTGTAGATGTTGTCGCTGACCGTGGCTGGCCATCAGTTGCCCACCAAGCTGCTCTACCACTCCCCTTCTAAATAGGATGGGTGAAAAATACAATGAAAAGCATGTGGGTTGAGATAAGGACACAGAGATCACCCTCCAAATACCATAACAGGCATAACAGACCCAGCTTAAGGGAATCAGTTTAATTTATTAACAGTTAATAACTGAGTAGAATAATGGGGAAAAAAAACAAATATAGAAACACCTTTCTCCCACTCCTCCCTTCTTCCTGGGCTCAACTTCACTCCCAAATTCTCACTGCCAGCAGTGCAGGGGGATGGGGAATGGGGGTTGCAGTCAGTTCATAACTCTTTGCTGCTTCTTTTTCTTCATGTTCTTCGCCTACTCCAGCATGGGATCTCACCTGTGGGATATGGTTCTTCATGAACTTCTCCATGGGTATTTTCCTCAAGAAAGGTTCCAGCATGGATCCCTCCTGACAAAAACCTGCTCCTGAGCGAACGCCTTTCTCCAGGCTGCAGTTTCCTGCCAGGACCCTACTCCAGCACTGGCTTTCCAAGGGCTGCAGTTTCAGGGTGATTATCTGCCTCACTGTGGATCTCCATGGGACAGGCTTCATCATGGGTTGCCAAGGAATCTCTGCTCCACTGTCTGGACAACCTCCTCCCTCTTCTTTGCCTTGGACCTTGGTGTCTGCAGAGTTATTTCTCACATATAATTCTCAGTCCTCTCTCCCAGCTGCTATTGCACAGCAGTTTGTGCCCTTACTGTTTAAATAAGCAAAATACTGCTTTTTCTACAACTCTTCAAAATGTCCTCTACTGTTTTCAGTCATCCTTACTTCTCTTCAGCTTCCACCAACGGACTGTTCTCATTCCAGTACTAAACAGCCTGACTGCAGCAGTTTGGTCATGTCTTAAGTATAATCCAGGTATTTCCATACATCCATGTCAAAGTTTGCTATTTTTTGTCCCACAGAAATACACTGTGAGCAAATCCAGTATTAATTATTCTTTATTACCTTTTTTGTTTTTCCCAACACCTATAATTTCTTCTGTTGTTTCCATAGTTTCAGAAGAGCTCTTCCTGGATGATAATGTTCAACTTTGTAATAACCTCTTTGTGAGTAGGCTGTTATTTACTAGTTGTGTATACTGCATCTAGTACAACAGGGAGCCCCATGTTTGAAACATTCAGACACTTCAGTAATAAAAATTATAAATAACAAAAAAGCGGGGTGAGCAGTATCTAGTGTAACAGATTTATGAAGGAACAGGTGAAAAAAGCACAGATGAAATCAGAACTGGATGTTCATGAAATAGTACCCAGCATCAGTTCATGGTAGTATTCCATGAATATTACACAACTGGTTTTTAGTGATTAATGGTCTTGCAATATGGAGGTGATGAGATGACCTATACTTAAGGCTTCATTTTTTATTAGGAAGATAGATGGAATATTTGGATTTGACAAAGAATTCCAGAAAGATTTTTTTCTCTCTTCAGTATTCTCCTCCTCATGCTGTATTTTTCCCAAACCGCAGAAGTCAAACATTCAAGGAAAGATGTTTCGGCATGGTAAAAGGTAAGAGGAAAGTGATGTGTCTGTACTCATCGTGCCTTTCACATTCTAATAAATTTTGTTCCAGAAGTTTTCTACTCCTTTCATTTCTTCAGCAAAAAACATGGTGTAGAGCTGTGCACTTTTGCCAGAGATGGTAGTAAAGGTATGTAATGAAGTGCAAATGTCATGCCTCTTCTCAGTGGAGCTCATAGAGGGGCTCAGAACACGCCTTTGAATTCACCTTTCCAGTTAACTTAAAAACCCTGTTGGTCAAGTTGCCACACAAATATTGTCAGAGGCCCAGAACTTATTCCCCTGAACTCCAGGCATTAAATGGTGACTGATGACAAATTCCTATGGAGAACAAGGACTTTTTTCCACCTTCATGAGAGAAAAGGTTTTACCATTCCAAGCATGTCTGCTGCTTGTAGGCTGTTATTGCAAGTTCAGATTACTTAGATAAGTGTCTGGCTTTTGTCATGTAGAATGAGCAACTCCATCGACAAAACAAAGGAACCTGGAACTTTGAAGTGAGGAAAATTCTTGTTGCAGCAATAGACGTGTGGGCATCAGAGGCAGCAAGAAGTTAATGTTCACTGCTGTTTCAGCAAGTGACTTTCAGCAGAGTGAGATTTCACTGCATAGAAGCTGATCCAGTTTGCTGTTCTGAAGGCAAGGGAAAGCTGGCTGAGTTAGGTACCTACAATTAGGAGGGTTGACTAAGCTTATGTCTCTAAAATAGGTAAAAAGGAAGAAAAAAAAGCAATGTACACACCGTTCCTGTTGTCAGAAGAAATATTATTATTGCACATGTGTGCAAATTTTGTAATATTTCTATTTTTAAGCAATTTTGTAAGTGTCAGATCCATCTATTTTCTGGCTTCACTTGTGCAAATCTGCAGCCAAAGAACTTGGCATCCTGAGTGTTTTAGAAAGCCTCAACTTTTGTAGAAATATGTACTTTGACCCTGACAAATGGCAAGAAAAAGAAATACATTCTGTATAGTTTTGGCATAGAAATTTCATTAAAGATTTGTGAATAAGTCCCTCAGAACATAAATGAACTCCACAGCTAACTTCTGTCACAAGATCCAATAGCTGGATGGCTGCCAAAATTAATCTGGGGAGTTTTTTCAGGTTGACAGCGGAGACTGGCAAAGGTAATTATGATTGGAATTAAGGATAGAATCCTTTCTAAAAAAATGCATACTAGCAATAGTTAAATAAAGCACTGTGTGTATTTTATATTCTTGTTTTATTTTTCTATTTTCAAATCAGACTTTAATATTTTGGGAACATAATAAATAGCAAAAAGAGACTAAGGTATTAAAATTTACTAATAATCTCGTTTTTCCTAATTTATCCACAAAGTATGTATGTAAATTATGTTACAGTTAACCAAGGTGAATCATGTATTTAAAAATCTCTGACCCAGTCTCTTTTTGGCATTTTAACATACGTGTGTCTTTTACGTCCTTGAGTAGTCCCAGTAACTCACAAATGTGCTTACTTTCTCTGCTGAATCATTGCTTTGTTTGATATTCTTCTGCTGCATTCAGCATTCTACTTAATAATAGACAATGGAGAGCTGAGTGTTGTAGGTTGTTGTATTGGGTTTACGTGGCAAGGTTTTGGTAGTGGGGGAGGGCTGCAGGGGTGGCTGATGGGAGAAGATGCCAGAAGCTGGTATGTTCTTAAAAACGAGGAAAATTTTGCAACGTTAGTGCAGGCATCACTTGTATTAAGAACTAATTTTGAAAAAGAGTCCTAAGGAGTCGTGTCTCCATAAATCAGCTACCATTTTTTTTGGTGTTCTGAAAACGCTGATCTTCGCCCTTTATATTACAGAATGCTTAAGTACTAATTATTTAAAAATCTCTTATATAAATCAGAACCCAATCGTGTGCGTATCTCTCATTCAGGTAACAGAGGTAAGAGACAAGGACTGTTTTATCTTTTATTTTTAGTTACAAATGGAAGGTAATCTGCTGTAACCATCTTATCTATTGTTTTTCTGTATCATTTGACAGCTTCAATAATTTTGCATTCATTTCCCTAATTTGATTTGCTTGTTCTGATCAGTTTGGGAAAAGTAATTTTTTTCACCTTTTCTGGAAAGGAGAAAATGTTCTTACTTCATTTACTGAACATGTATTACATGCACCACTAAGATAACTGGAAATATAACTTGAATTATAAAACACAATGTTTAGAAGCATACCAGATGTTCTCAAATATGTGGGGAACTCCCAAAGTGCAGAGACATCATTAGCAGTCAAACTAACCCAATATTTTAACAGTCTAGAGGGCCAAGGTGTTTTAAAGTATTTTTCTATTTTCTGGTTTCTTTCAATTACTCTTTTTTCTCCATACATACTGTACTTGTTCAGAAAATCTGGCTCTATTTTGCGGCAGTCAGTCTGTGATTATAACTAAAGCTGAAATACTGCTACCTGTCTCAACCAAATAGTTTTCTCTTTAAATCCTGACTTTGATTTCAAATAATGCAGAATAAAATCAGAGACTGGAACTGTGTGATGGATGGAAAATGTGTGACTTCTGCACATGAAAAAGGGTTCCTGTCTTATTCCTTCAGTGCAGTGCTTCACTCACGGGAGGAACACTTTAAAACTGAAGAAGCCATCAAACTCACAACACCACTCTATGCAAAGTGGTAAGCACCTGTCTATCATATGAGAGGCACAGAGAGGGAAAGGATTTTTTTTTTTCCTTTTATTTTTTAAGCCATGCAGGTGTTCTTTCCCTTTTCTTTGATTCTTTGAAAGAAGGCATCTGTTTGATTAACCTATTTCCAAATAACTATAATTTGCATATTCTTTCTTATTTTAGTAGTTTGTGGGTGGAATCGAAATGAGAAAACAGATGCTTATCCTGTTATGACACTCATAAGGAAATACCCTTTGCCCATTGGAATACTTTGATAAGTAGGGTTGCAAGAGATGTCAAGCCTGACTGAGTGCATTGTGGAAACAATGCTTTGCTATTGTCCCATACTAGTTTATGAATGGACTGTGCATAGAAACCACATTTTTCTATTACATTTTCCCGTTCCTAACTCCTAGTTAGTGAAAAATAGCAGACTTGGCTTCCTTTGCTTTTGATAAAAAACTTTTTAAAACAGAAGTGCAAGGCCACAAATCACTAAGATGCATTTTAGTGTACTGTGGGTACGGGCCTCTGAAAGAAAGAGATGTTGACTAATATTTTAAGATCCTTCCTAAGAGTATTAAATCACTGGATTTGCCTCCATGCCTATTTGCTTCTCCTGCTTTCTACAAATTCTGCTTAATGAACAATGTAGTATCACTGAATTTATCAGAAGAAAATATACCTCTCAGCAAAATCCAATCCACATGAGTTGTCTTGCTAGCTTAGGCTAATCAGATCCTCAGAAGGAAAAAACTCTTATATTTACATAAGGAGGCAAACATCTACCAGCTCAGGTAGGAAGGGACAATTTTGTCATGACACCTTGATAAAATACTGGCAGTATGCTGTTGCAGTTAGCTCTTCCTTTTTGGCGTTATTTAACAGTGTTTGCCAAGAGTAAATATCAACTGGCTGTGGAAACTCAGTTATCTGGGAAGTGGTTCATCCAGAACAGAGCTAAGATATATCGTTGGGCTGTCCGGAGAAATCATCATTAGGTGGTCTATCGACTAAATACAAACTCATAACACTCAGCCAAGACTTCAGTCTTCTTCCTCAGAGATCAGCAGTCGGTCCTACATAACCCAAGGCTCCTTGAGACATTTGCAGGGTACATCAGAGGGCTGGGACCTTTAATCCTCCCTCTGAGCTTGGCTCTTGCTATCAGATCAATTCCCCTGACAAGAGACAACAGATACCACCAAGTAGCAGGATCTCTACTGAAGCTGAAGTTGCCTAGTGCACCTCTGCAATGTCCATAATTCTAAGCGATGCATTCATCTTCGTACTAAAGCAGTATTTTTCATTTGAACTGGGTAAACTCTCTATCACTGGAAATTATTTGCATTAGAAATAGCAACTTGAAGCAGGAGTTGAAGAAAGATTTAGACGTTAAAGAGTGAATTCTGAATCCTTCTTTATCACAGTAAATATTTTAGTTCTTTGTTACAAAACTGTGCTTATCAATTCGCTTATGTCTCTTTGACGCTAATTACTCAGTGAGGGAATACCTCAACCGAAGTCACTTCAGCATGGCAAACTAACCATTGTATTGTTTTCTATCCTTCTCAATGCTCCAAGCTGAAACCTGGGACAGCTACCAGCTGAAAAAACCCTACTTCACATCATCACCAGCTGATTCCCATTGCCCCATCAAGTTCTCTCAAGGTGAGAGAAAAAGCATTCAAAGGATTCCTTGAGGGAGCTACTGATGGCTTTATATCACCTTTACATGCTGTCTGTCAGAGCACAGGAGACTTGTTGAAGGAAGGAAGACAAGACAGTAAACTCTCTCACTCTTGCCAACACATCTGAGAGCAAAAGAAAGAGAGAAGGGCATTAAAGGCCTCCCAGACAGTAGAGCAGGAGAATGGCAAAGTAATTGTCACCGTGTGTGTGATGAGTGAGGGAGAAAAAGACAGCAAAACCTGAGAAAAATCCACCTCCCAGAGGAGAGGGACCACTGCAACAAAGAACTCATCTACATCCAGCTCAGGTTCAGTGCTAAGGAAGGGGAGGCAACGGACAACAAACAGAGAAGGATATGTCTACAAGATATATCTGAAACCAGAAAAGATAGATTCAGGTAGTGAGAAAGAATCAAAATTGCAGAAAAAGTCATGGAGATGGTACATTTAAAAAAAAAAATAGTAATTTAGGAGAACCTGTGTGTAATGGACCACACCAGTGGCTCTGCCAGGACCAAACGAGTGAGGCGAAACAAATCAAGTACTTAATTGCAAGGAGTTGGCAGGCATCATCTTTCAGGGAAAGCAAGTAAGTAGAAGGAAGAAAATCAAAAAGATCATGAAAGATTAGAACATCAGTGGAACGGAAATTCTGAAGTTAAGGAAAGAAATGCAGTCGAGATTTGTACATGAAGTGGACTCCGTGGGTGTTGCACTTGAGAGAAAGTGATTATTAGGGTATTATCAGTGAAATGGAGCATAAGTAGTCATAACAAAATTTTAGAATACATTATTTCCTGACAGGAAGAAAATCTGGAGTGACTGTGCAGAGAGGCAAAGCCAGAACAAGCTGAGAGAAGAAAAATTATAAAAGCTTAATGGATTGTGGGAAAAGTAAAAAGTGTACAGCAGTTAGAGAATAGAGGAAAATGTTAAGAATGGGTAGACATACTAGGATGTAATTTTAATTATATAGTTAAATGAACTGTAAAGTTCAATCAGAGTAAATGGTTGAAACTTTGAAGCATTAAAAGTGAGATGTAATGCCCAGTTTATCTGAGAGATCACTCTGGTCTTGTGTCCATCTCTCCTCATGCTATCTGTAGAAAAGATGTAGTGATAGGAGTCTAGAGCTAACAAGGTCTCACAATTTTGAGGTTTTAATACATTTGTCATTTAAGACCTCTCCTGTCTGGATTTAGCTATCCTGGAAGATAGAGCACCAGTGGTCAGCCAACACCAGAAATCTCATCATTGCTAGAAGTGTCAAAATTGCATCAAGAGGAGAAATAATTGGGATTTTTAGTGAAAAAACCTGTAGAGAAACTTCCCCAGTGTGCCTTCACAACTTAGAATGAATCACTAGCTTCAGAAAATCTTCGCTGAGCGTTAGAGTTTCTCTAAGCAGAGAAGAGTATTAGAGGTTTTGCTGGAAGTCCCTATACTTCAAATGCTAAATTAGCTATTAAATTTAGTTGGATTTGAAAAGTGATAAAAGCCTAATACCTACACTGTAGATAGAAGCTAGGCAGTGTAGGTAGTTTTCTTTCAAATAACTATGGAACAAACAAAGATACTGTTTTCAAATGACTAGGAAATTGTTAAATTAACTCTAATGTTGATACAGTAGCCCAGAGGTGAAAATTTTATTTAAACTTTGACTTAAAATATATTTGCTTTCTGTGTATTGCTAACACTTTACATCAATGATGCATAAGGTAAGTGGAAAATAGAGGCTTAATGTTGTATTTGATAGAAAATAGGTGCCTTTTTATTTATTTATTGCCATATTAGTCATAAAACTATGTACAAACTATTTCAATCTTTTTAAGAAGAAAACAGTTTAATAATTTTCAGTCAAGATTGTTTGTGATATAGCTTCTCTTAAAATCCCTCCATTTGTTGAATCAGCATCTTCTGAGGAGTAATTTCAAGAGCTCGTTTCTAACAATCTTCACATTTCTTCTATACAGAAATGAAGAGCTTTCTCAGAGAATGCTACTCAGTTTTGCCAGACGGCAGGTGAACCAGTGGGACATTACAAAGAGGTGTGCATTACACACGTCTGGTGCTCTTTCAATATAAATGAGCTCTTCTTTGAAAAGCTTCAACCGAAGGTCTTAACTCTTGAGGATAAATATTTCAAGTCTCTGTGTAGAGCATCTGCCAGTAGGTCCTTGCCAAAGACCTTCATCTCTTCATTGATTGCACAGGAAAAGTAGGTCTCTAATTTGGCTTCTCTCACAGACCCTGCTAAAGTCAGACGTCTACAGTTTTTTAGATGTCGAGTGGAAAAAGGTCACTGACCTTCAAAATTTATTAAAAAATTCATGTTCTTCTTTACATCTCTTCTGGATTTACTCCATATTTTAAAAAAAACCTTTTGGGATATCATGACCTGTCTCATGCCTCTTCTAGAAAATGTTTGAAAAACTTTCAGTTTTCTCAGTAATTTTTAATATTGAGAATTAAACACAAAGTAAAAGATAATTTTTTTCCTTGTGGAAAGAACAGTATTCAGTAGTATGTCCCGAAGTTTGTACAAAGGGTTTTTTATGCAAACCATCACATTGGCTACTTGAAAATGCCCTTTTAATCACTATTTTAGTAGAGTTCTTTGAAATTAAAGGATTCTCTGAACTTGCATTCTAGTAAACTAGAATTCTCTTTTAAAACCAACCCACAAGGAACCCAAACACATCAGAAATTAATTTAAAACAGGAAGAATTCCTAACAGAAATTTCTTAGAAATATTTACTCAATGGTAATTTTTACACTTATTTCCTTCCAGCCATGCCTCAAGGTCAGATTTAATTATGAATGAACTGTAAGCAGAACAGAGAATTAGGCATAATTTTGCATTTTCTTTAAACATAACCAAGGCACAAGTTCTTTAGGCTCTTTCTTAGGTTTCTGCTTCCAGCCTTTTGAGAGTTCCTCTAATGAAAGAAAGAAAGAAAGAAAGAGATGCTATTCCCCTGGTGTTGTTCATTAATACTAGAAACTAAGTTGGCATTGGGGACTAATGTGCTTTCCCGTTTTCCATGGAGCTCTTTCACTGTTCAGCTCTGCAGCGATATTAACCGTAACTGGAAAGATACTTTTTAGCCCTTTCAGTATGTGCTGATGGAGTATTCTTTGGTGAGGTTTCACATCAGTCACATCAGCAGTCACACAGCTGTCTGATGAGGGCCTCTGGATCCTATTAAAACTGTGTTAAACCCTCCCATGTTGTTACGAAGATTTGTTCCATCATGAAACAAAATCTGAGGGATAACAGGGTCAGAAAAGGGTTGATAAGGGTAGATTGGAAACAGCCAGGGAATGCTAGAGGAACATTCCTTAGTTGTTTTGAATTACACACTGCAGTTTCAAATAATTCTTCACTGTATTTTGCTGATACCGTTGACAGTGGAGTGCAAAACTGTCATAAGAAATCCTGAGCAATTACATTACTGCATTGCATCAGTTCTGGGCTTTTTTTTTTCCAGAGAATTTTTCTGTGCCTTCATATATGGCTATGAGCAGCTCATCGCTCAACCTTTTCTTTTGCTATTTCTCCAAGTATGAATTGGAAGACATATTCAAAAGTGTGAAATTATTCTGTCTTCATTCAGGTTTGTAATACATTTATTCCAGAGGGAGAGTGTGAGACTAATACATAGGTCCCCACAGGGAATCAGAGTGTTGCCTACATCTTATTTCTGGAACCTTCCTGAATGGCATTTCTGATGCAAGAAATAATATAATATGCATTAATTTTCATACTGGTGACTATCAAATGAAGTTATTTGAAATTTTAGAACTGATAATAGGAGTTGTCAATCATATCTAGCATTCAGCTTTAGTTTTAATGAAAATTGACATCTAAAATTGATTTTTATTGGGGCTATTCCTGCTGACATTTATTGCTACTCATAATTTTGCCTTGGTTTTTAATACTTCCTTGCATCATTTGGTGTTCTCTATCTATAAGTGAAGAAAAAAAAATAGAGGTTTAATTACAGTTTTAATACATAGTTGCACAATTCAGCCTCAAAATAAATTTGTAAGACTCGTAGAAGCCCAAATTATTTATGAAAATAAACAGTGGAATTTACCAATTCTTTACTGAAATCAGTTTCATCAGACACTTGTTTCTGCAATGACCAGAACTGTTATTTTTGTAATTTTCACCACTGTCCTTACTGAAGTAAATCAAATACAGATGTTCAGGTTCAAGCTAAAATTTATCTTTTGCCTGGATTTTTTCTAAACAAAACTAAATGAGTAAGCAATGCTTAATGGTGTAGGAGGCATAGATCAGGCATAAAATACAAGGCTGGTAGGTTTTGAAAATGTTGCTGTTTATATTTTCCGTAGTGAATGACTTGTGCTTTCCACACCTTTTGTTGCGTAGAGATGTATTTTCATGAGCAGTTTGCGTGAAATGTCAAATCTTTGACATCTAAATTTTCTCTCACACCAGCACTTTGCACTTCAAGACAAAAACCCGTCTCCAAACAGTTCTGTTGAAATATTTTTAGGTCTACTTATATCAGATTTGTCTCCAAAGCTGAGCAGAAATGATTCATCTCTACTATATTATGTTTCTTAAATAACATTGCCTTTACAGTTGCCTCAGCATCAGAAAAACAGTAATTTGCATCCATGTTCCTACTTACTTTGCTTGAGATACTCTCTTTTGCTTTGCGGGTCAGGGGAATTGCTTCAATTTTTTTTTTTTTTCCTGAATAATACACACTTTCTCCAGAGCTGAAAGTACAAAACAAGGTGTTGCATTGATTTCCCTTTGATTTTTCCACCTTTGAGCTGGTGTTTAAGTTTCCTCATGCTTCAGATGTGTCAGTTGAATCTTCTGAAGCAAGGGAATTGACAGTGTTTTCCCAGTCATTGTGCAAGTATCATTCTGACACCAGCCATGAAAACTACTGTGTCAGAATCTGTCATGGGGGAATATGCAAATTCTTTTCAGCAACTCCATTCTCTGCATGTAACACCCAAATAGAGGCTTTCCTTCTTTTTTCATTTGATTTGAACGAGTAATAGAAAATTTTTTGAGAACAATATGATCATGAAATCATTTCGGTTGGAAAAGACCTGAAAAATTATAGAATCCAACGTTTGACTGAACACCACAGTGTCAGCTAAACTATAGCACTAAGAGCCACATCCTGTCACTTCTTGAACATTTTGAGAGATGGTGTTCCCACCAACCCTGCAGGGCAGCCTGTTCCAATGCCTGACCGCCCTTTGAATGAAGAAATTCTTCCTGAGCCTGCACCTCCCTCGGCACAGCCTGAGGCCATCTCCTCTTGCCCTGGCACTGGTTGCCTGAGAGAAGAGGCCGACCCCAACCTGGCTACAACCTCCTTTCAGGCATCTGTAGAGAGCGATAAGGTCTCCCATGCGCCTCCTCTTCTCCAGGCTCCCTCAGCTGCTCCTCACAGGACTTGTGCTCCAGACCCTTCACCAGCTCTGTTGCCTTTCTCTGGACACCCTCCAGCATCTCAATGTCTTTCTTGTAGTGAGAGGCCCAGAACTGGATGCAGGATTTGAGTTGTGGCTTCCCCAGTGCCAATCACTGCCCTGGTCCTGCTGGCCACGCTATTTTTGACACAGGAAATCAATCGATATATTCTCCAATCCTTAGTGTGAAATCAACATCTACATGTGTGTGATGAGAAATTTAAGGACACAGTGGTGGGTGCAGTTGCCTTTGAATTGGAAGAGCAGCAGGTGTCCACAAAGGGACTGTTGAATCAGTGGAGACTAACACACGGTTTCCCACAAAAAACTCCTTTTTTGAAGAGAACCGTTTAGTGAAAGGGTCTCAAAATGACAAACTTCTTTTAAAATGATTGAAAAGTAGACAATTTTAGTTGTAAATGTTATTAGACAAATTCTCTTTGTAACATCGGTTATGCTCTTAAACTTTCCAGACTTCTTAATGAGATTTGCTTCTTCCTACACACAGCTTAAAGCATTTTTCTTGATTTTCAGGAGGAGGGACACTTGTACCAGTGTTTTTTATGAAATTGCAGCCATTATGAAATTCTGCTTTGCCAGTATTTGCAAATCCAGATGACAAATTCACCACCATTAGCACTTTTCTCATATCTTTTACTCCAGATTCATTTAGCTATCCATGACACACTTCCAGCAACCTCTTCCATGGCCATTATGAACTAGCAGCTAGTCAAGTGTGTTCCAGCCAACCTGGACATTGCATTATTCACTGTTGACCCACTTAGGAGTGCATTCTTGCAAGTCAGTCCGGCATTCTTATTGACAAGAAAGATTCAAGAGCATAAATATTCTCTAACAACAAAAACCTAAAATATACCATTTTTAATACAGACATTGGATTTTCATCAAGTCGTTCATTTAGAACCAGTACTGGCTGGCCGTTATAAATTTAAATACACAAATATGTAAAACTAGAAATCCTGATTGCATCTCACACAGAGGAGAAAAGCCTTCCCAGAATATGGAAAAGAGAATGCTCACATGGCTCCTTTTGAGCCTTCAGACAAATTCAGATCAATTAATCCTCAGGATGCTGCCTTTCAAGTCATCCCATTCCCCCCTCTCCTATGTCAATATTCCTCTAAAGTCCTTTGCAAACTTTTGTAGTATTTTTCATTTCAACCATCAGTAGAATTACAGCTGCTTGAGCTTATGGAGAGAAGATTCCTCCATAGTGTTGATGCTCTGCCTTTTGGTAAAAATATCCTGAAATACAGAACAAGGTCATTAGAGCTTGTTTAGGTTTCCTCTCTGAAAACGAGAATTAAAAAAATAAAACAATGAAAACAAAAAAATAGAGATCTTGGACAATTACAGATAGCAAAATCACCTTGATACAAAGATGGTAGAATAGCTACAAGAAATAGAGCACAGATTGTAGTCAAAACATTTTATTTTCATCATCTAAACTATTTGTTTCTAATTTCCTCTATGACTTTAAAGAATTTGCATGACTTTGCTAGGGTTTCTTGTATAATAGGCTCAAGTGTCTGACTTTTTATGTTCTAAGGATGAGAGCAAAGTGGTAAAGAAATGAAGGATTTCTTTTCTAACCTTTCAGCTTTTCAACCTGATTCCTCATGGTTAGCTAGTGCTTTTCATGGTGCCTGAATCACAGCCATTTTTCACTGCCCATTTTTCTGCACGTTCTGCCCTTTCCTTTCATCCATTAACTCAGCAAGTAGAAAAGCACTTTGTAGAGTAGATCCAGTTCTTTGTCCTTGCCTACAGTAATTAGGATTTCCAGGAGGCCATCCTCCCATAGACTGGACAAAGCCAGACCTGCCTTTAATTACTTATAAGCCGAATACACCCAACTAGGTGTATCAGTGGGCTTCTGTATTCATCATTTAAATATGTTGCTAAGTTTTGCATTTTCTTCATAGCATTTCCATCTCTACAATAGTGGAAAAAGAAAAAGAAAGAACATTCTGGTAGTATTTACTGATAGTTTTTATTCTCATCTCTTTTAGCTTAGCAGAATCTTTATTGCATGCATTTCATTTTTCTACCGTTACCTAAAATGGATTGAATTGGTAGCTCAAAATATCTTACATCAGTTAACTATTTTTTGCATCTCACAACTATCCCACATAATTTACATTGCAAGAAATTGGAGGTCACCATATTGTTATAAAGTAATTAAACAGCCCAATAATTGTAGCAGTTTCTTTCAGATATGAGCATGTTAAAAAAGGAATATCCACAGATGAAATAATGAATTAACTTTGGTTTCTGCAATTTATTTCTCTCATTAGGCATTACAATAATTCCTTCATATTCTTATAGTGAATTTTAAGTCAGAGTGCTACAGCAAATATATTTTTCTGTATGAAAAGATTTGAAGGGTGATTTTCATAAGTACAAATTTTATTTAAGCTCCCAGCTTTCATTTGAAGTCCTCATGCTTTGAATCTCTCCTCCTCAGTATATAATGCCATCTGAACTGTTGTTGATGTCAGTTTATGTTACACAACAAAAAAGCATATACTGGTTTATCCCTGAAAATATCTTTTATTTGAACGTCCATGTAGAAAAAAAAGTGAGAACATGAAGTCACTGGGTTAAAAAAAAGAAACCCTGCCTATACAATTCATTCAATTCTGGGAAAGAACATGCAAGCTGTTACTGCCAGCCATATGTAATATGCAAACAGCAGAGAAAATATTTTCTGAGCCATTGCTTTTTGGCTTTGTCTGAAACCTTAGACATGTCAAGTTGATTTCAGTGATTTATTTTAGAACCACTGATTGCTGGATTAATTTGATTTGGGGATTACAGCATAGCCAGCCAACAGAGCACCAGAAATGAAAAATAATTTTGAAATACAGCAATTACTGTATCTGAGAGTCATTGATCTAGGAAGAAGACCAACCTGATTAAAGAGGACATGGAGACACCCTCCAACACAGAGAAAGGCAAAGCAGGAGAATAGTGTGACAGGCTGTCAGCTAGTTCTACAGATATCCCAAGGAGATCTTTACTTGTAAGGGAAGTTTGTGCTTCTGTTTGTAGTTGAAATTAACTCTGCTTCTGTTTTTTTTCCATGTAAAACCAACAATACCTCTGAGACCATTTTATTTCTTTTTAATTTATTTTTCCCTGTTCTCCTCCAAGAAAAAGTTAAATTATCATTAACTTCCTGTAAACATCTATTATTATATTACAAATTCTAAGAAACCTGGTTTCTTTTTTAAGTGATTCATCCAAAGTCTTTTCTCTCTGAAGATGAAGAAAAAGGTCCCACAGAACCTTAACTATGAACTGCTTTAGGGGAAAATTAATTTGGCATCACACTAGATTTAAGTTTGTTTATATGTTAATTCTTCTTAACAAGTTTGATGTGGTAAAACACCATGGTTTTCAGTTTATTTACCACTCAAATCCTGGAGAACACATTTTAGAATCTTCTCTTTTCTATACATGGTTACCATCACAGAATTTACTTTTTGGACTTTCCCACCAGAGAAAGCATTGAAGTGATGACTTATAAATCCTCAGATAATCTATTTCTTTGTTATATCACACACAGCTATAAAGTGCTACAATATAAAATTAAGAGCAAAATTAGGACCTTAGGAAGAGATACACATGTTGTACAGAAATTCAGTTAAGCAAATATTTTTCAATGCACATAGCAATCAGAAATTCCAATGGAGGAAGACATAGTAGACATAATGTCTCATGTAACCAAAAGACAGGCAAAAGCTGTATACAGTCCTTTATCATCAGGTAGGGAGACATAAATAATGGAAGTGAGTCACCAAAGGGACGATATTCAGTGTAACATCATGGGAGGATTGTTAATTCTTCAGTAGATTTCCAGTCTGTCTTTTTTTTCTCAGATTAATCTAATAAATTCCATCAATAAATAAAATCAATAGGTAGGACTTGAACTTGATGGTCCTTGTCAGTCCCTTCCAACTCGGGATATTCTATGGGTCAGTCTTTGAATGTAAATAATATTGCAATAAGTATATGTACAGAATCGTTGTACCCTATAGATACATGGAGAGGTGGGACTCCTGGCTGGGCTAGGTACGAACATTGAGGGGAGTGTGAATTATTGCTATAGTGACAGTGGGGTGCAGTTCGCTGGTCATGAAAAGGAATCATTAACTCCTCAGAGCATCAATTTGTTGCGAGGACTGTGATCATAGTGGTGCCAGACAGTACACGGAGCACTCACAGCCTTTGGTGACATCAGCCAAACCAACTGTGAGTGCTCTGTGTCAGTGCTGCTCTGAACGTAGGAGCATTGCAATTCACCCGAACAGGGATTTAGATTTATTTCACTGATTTGGTTTAAGGCATCAGTCACTGGGCTTCTCCCAGGCTACTAATTTACTTCTGGACTTCGCAAACTTTGATTCTTCTGTTGCTTCATTTTGTGTGAAATGTACAGAAATAAATATTACAATAAAATGGAATATCCTATAATCACATATTTGTTTCGTACATAGCTAAGGAAATGAATCCAGTATACACTAAACCTGTGATCCGTGCCCACTTGTCCTAGGCCTGAAGTGAACAACTGGCATAAGCATCATGATTAATCACACATTGAAAGAATCAGAGGTTACAAATGATGTCTTAAAAATTGAAGGGACAAGCAAGCTGTTTCCTTACAGGTTTCTGTCACACAGTTATCATTTTCCACACTGTTATTTTCCTTCCTGACCTGTCTAAATGGCCTGGTGTGGAGACTTTTCCCTCACTGTCACAGACTGTTGTTTCCTGCCTGTGACATCTCATGCCCCCATGCCAAAGGCAAGGATACAGGACCCCGCCATGGGTATGGAGCAGTGTCCCAGCCATCCTGCCTCACCCTGTGGGTGTTTTACCCAGAGAGTTCGGGAGAATTAAGAGTAACTGACAGATTGCTGTCAGTTTACCAGTTGGAATGGAATAGTCACACCAGAGACATGGAAATAGTTCCTTTCTGTGATCCTGAAGGGCTTTCATCAGAGAAAAAAAGGCTGAAACTTGAGCATTATGAATAAAAAAAAAAAGAAAAAAAAAATCTGTTAAAACAGTCTTTTTCACAATAGCAGTGATTTTTTTTTCACTATATCTTCTTGTTAACAATATCCTCTTTTGGCTCTGTTGATTCTATCTTGTTTGTATTTTCTTTTTTTTTTTCAGGCAGTTTCCTGTTTCTCTTGGTATATTCAATATTCTAAGGTTAGCCTACTTTGTGATGTTAGGGTTTATGTATATTGATCCACACTCTTAACAATTTCATCTTACTTGTGAATTACATCCTCATCGTCCACTAATACTACATTCATCTGATATTTTTTTCCATTAGTCTGATTATTTTGGTGCCTTTAATGCTTTTATTTCTGGAAATGGATTTCTTGATTTTTTTTTTTTCTTTTCACATAACTGGCTGCCTTATTCTTTTTCATTTGGTTTGTTGTTGTTCTCCAAGCTGTTCATATGGCAATGTCAATTTATTTCAGTTTTGACTGGTTTTCATTTTAAAGTAACAGTGTGGAACCCTCTCATAGCAAAATAGCTGTCTTCAAAGAAGAACTTCAGGGAGGCTCACCAGACCAAGGATTGCCATGGGAATAAATTGTTTCTTTCATTTTCTTTCTATAAATTTTGCTGATAAAGAAGTGTCCTAGGCATGAAGTCCAAGACATTAGGCCATGGTCTAAGTGACAACTTCATGCAACGTTAAACTCATGAATAAGCAAGAAGATCCCCATTTCCAGTTACTTCTCAAAGACATCTCCAAACATGCCTTGCTTTGCCTTTTTTACTTTAGTATCTGCATGGCACACTGTGGCAGCAAAAGATGCCAAGGGAAGGCTTAATAGGGAAAGAGAGGCATGGAAGTTGTCCTCCTTGCCATGCAGTGAGGTTGAAGCTTCACAAGGCCCTTCCATCACCATTTCGATGGAGTTCTTTCCACTACTGTATGCAATGCATTGCTTGTGTAATTTTCAAACAGATCTTTCTAAAGACAATGACTTGTTTTGGAGTTACCCTGGATTGTGTCGTTGTTCCACTGACTTACGTTCTTATCTTCAAGTGCATGTAAAGAAGCCAGCAAACACAGTGGAAGGGCTGTCTGAAAGCAACGAGAGTCTCATTAGGACATGTGTCCGAGCACTCTGCTGCTGGCAGCAGGTGAGGACTTATTGCAGGTTTACAGGTGCCCTGACTACCCTTCAGGTTTCCAAAAGAAAATGGCCAAACCTGACTCTTCTGCTTTTCTCTCTGTCCTCCTCCAGTCCTCTTTTACAGAGCCGAGGATGATTTGCAGCAACACAGAATGAGAAAACTGCAGTCAGAAACAGATGCACCTAATTTTTCAGGAGGGTCTTGACTCAGCTTACACCTGTGCTTTGAAGCAATCTTCATGAACTAGTGATGTGTCTCAAAACACCCAGGCTGATTTATTCTATCTTTTTCTGTTGACTTACTAGAGGTGATAGTTCCCACCTCTGTGCTGAGTCATTTGCGGATACTGCAAGAGAATTTCAGCTGTCAGCATGATCTTTGATGACAGAATATCAAATATATCAGAAATTATACATTTTCCTAACTCCCAGTGTAGACTAGACCATACTCATTTTTGGAACAGTTATCAACTTTGTTAAAAATTTATATCTTTAAACAACTGTGGGTTTTGAGAGTTCTAACTTTACCATTATTGGAGCAGTATTTCATTCTTACTGTTCCACAGTGGTACTCATCTTTTCACAAGCTCACCTGTTAACTCGACTCCTAGCTGAGGGAAACAACTCTAGCCAGACTCTTTTTTTTTTTTTTTTCATATTGATTCAAGTTCTATTTATCCACTTTGGTAATAAGAAGACTACTCTTGTGACTCATAGGTGGAATCATCCTCTTTACCCCTCTGAAGCTTTTGTATTTGAAGGCACATGTCTGAATCTTCCAATATAAAATGCATATTGTCATTGAAGACAAATTAAAGGCAGTGTTTAAAGACAACAACCAAAAAAAGTCAAAATGGAAAATGTATTTTTTTCCTGTGAATTCCCAGTAGTTATTACCATATCCACTGGTGTTCTAGGAAAACTTCCTATAGTAGGGATAAATAATACTTTTTAATGAACAGTGAAAAATAAACAGAAAAATAAAAACAGATGAGGTGCAAGAGACCAAGAGAAATATTTCTCCCTGTTTAGCCAACACTAAAACTTTATACTAGCCAATAATACACTTACAGAGAGGTTAGGAAACCACTTGAAGAAGAGGGGGAAATCTATTTTTAGTGTGATCTATTATTAATTAGAACATTTTCCCTGAGAACAGCAACAAACTTTAAAAAACTACAGAAAAAATATAAAAATGTAAAGAATTATAATTAATACACTCCACTTTTATTTATTACAAGAACAGATTTTTTAAAAAATTCAGTATCACTCCCAAAAGACACTTTTGTTTTGTTAGATAGAGACAGAGATGGCCTGAGATACTGAGGTGATGGAAAAGATTGTCCTGATATGCAAAAAATACATTATTTCTTTTCCTTTACCAAGATGGAGGAAAAAACTTTCCTTTCATTTCCTTTCTTCTTTATGTTTTTTCTTTCTTGGGGGAAATGAAACACTTAAAAATTTAAGGAGACAGAACTGCTATTTCATTTGAAAAACCAAATTCTAGTCCATTGGACTAATTTGCTATATAATGTCATTTTGATAAGGCTTTGTTTCTAAAAAGAAACTATGCAGGATAAATCCATGTTCAGCCTTGGCTTTATGCAGTGTATTCTTGCCTCGTGAATATACTTGTAATGGTTCAAGAGATTACTAGACTTGTGTTTCCATTCTCTTGTGGTGCAGAGCAGAGAGCTAGAGTCTTTTCTCACCCATAAGGGCAAAAAAGGGTGTACCAGAGTGCTCTTGGAGGACAGAGGAAACATAACATATGTGTATATGGCTGCAAAGGCAGCTGCATTTTAGATTGTTCTCCAATGTTTTGTCTTGAAAAAGCACTAGTTCAGATTTAGGAGCATGGCAGAGCTCGTACTGATAGTCTCGACAGGATGTTAAGACAAACACACAGACAAGGCAGAGAAAGGAATGAGACTGTCATAACCTGAGCTTTAAGAGAAGCTATGGAGAATGCCATGCCCAAATGAGTAAATAATTCAATGCAGTGAATAAATATGAGAGAAATTAAGGCAAAACTCCCTTATGGGAGGACTGAGGTTGCGGTACGAAAACATGAGAAACTGTTCACTGAAAGGGGATACTGAAACAGTTGATGATGGTATTGGATAACAACTGATCACAGGCACAGAGGTGGAAGATTTTACTAGAAACTTAAATGCACAAGACAGTGTAGCTATATTACAAATCTTAGAACTATGACATCCATAGATAACTCTCTAAAGTATCTGGGTTTTGAGAAATATTTCTCCCTTGTGGGACAAGAAACTCCAGGTGATGGAAGGTATTCTTGAGCAATAGAGAATGCTTTGCCAGAGCAGAGCAGACTGTACTGTCCAGCAAGAGCAACAAACCAAAGCAGCTGGGGATTTACAATAAACATACAGGCTAAATGAAAGGTACCATGGAAACAGAACATAGAATTCATCACATCAAATTTTAGCTACATAAAATTAGACATACTTTAACTGTCCATCTGTAATTAGAGGAGAAAACAAGTTTCTCTACTGGGTGAATCATTTCAATCTCAGTCAAAGACAAGAGGAATTAACAGCTTTCTAAAAATGCATACCCCTGACAGCAAGTTTTAAAATTTTACTTTAGTGGGTAGCTTTTGATTAATATTAGATGAAACAAAGGAGTTTTCTCAGTCTGATCATTACACTGGAAAATAACATGGAAAGGAGTGGAACAATGTCTTGTCTTTCAGTCATGACCTTAAGGTTTTGAATCGAAACCACTTTTTCTCCTGAAGTGATTTCCAAAATGAAAGAAAAAAGGAAAATATGAGCAGTGATTGAGCAGAGATGCTAATTGAAAAAGGTAGCTGCAGTTTGACTAGCAAATGTAAAGACATCCAGTGCACAGAAACTGCATAAGGACACAACCATTCAACTGCCACATTTGCAATGATGTTATTAGATTAATGACCAATTCAATTCCAGCTGGTACACAGAGTCGTCTGCAATGTAATCCAAGCAACACTGATAAACTGCAATATTAGATCAATGACCAATTTGATTCCAGATGGACTGTGGAGCCAGACACAACATAATTCTAGCAATACTGATAAGCAGAGAAACATGAGTGTTATAACGATGACACTAAGACTATCTGAGGCCAGTCGAAAAATGCAGGCTGTCAATAAGGCACCATAAAACAGGAGACAGTGCTGTTTGGAGCTTGGAACTTGCTTCTGACAGACAGAAGCATCACTTGCCATAGGCAGGAAGAGCAATACAACCTACTGAATTGGTCAGAATTATAAAATGAGACCGTCCTTAAATGCAGACAGAGCTAGTCGTTCCAGCAACCCAAAGAGAACTAGGAATGCAAAAATTAAAGAAGAGTCTCATCTTCCTTCCACTTGGTAGTCCATAGGCATGAGGAATGTGAGGTTAATTTATCCCAGTGAAAATATTCTCTTTTTTATTATATTAAAATAGTTTCTGGCACATTGAATTAAATGAACTGTCATCTATGAAAATGTTGCCACACTGCCATACAGGCAGTTGGATATGCTTACAGACATAATTAGTATTATGCAGATCCTCCAAAGTGCACTGGATCAAACACTAGAAGGATTGGCAGCCATCACAGTTGTATCTGATGCTGATGTTTTAAAGGACAGAGATTCCAAGAAAAATTATGCCACAACCCTGGTATTATAGTAAAACAAATTATAAACAGACTTTGGAAACCTGACGTTACGCTGAGTTCAGTGAGCTTGAAGCTGATCAGAACTGATCCCTTGTTTACATAAGTTTACCTTTTCGGGACCACAGTAATATACAGACAGAGAAACCAAAGCAATTCAAAACTTACAGGCCGTAAGACATGAATAGATGTTTTCATATTTGGTACACAGCCATCAGGAGTCTCAGAACCCTTAAAATATTAACATAGCATAATGCAGCATGGCATTTCCAGCAAACTAAGTTGAACAACGAAATAACACACCAGATCTTAAGAACAGAGGAATTAAGCAGAGCACCTAGAGCTCTCCGAGTGGTGAGTCTTCAGAAAGAACTACAGCTGAAAAAAAAATACTGCTTAGCACTTTTAGCAGTTTCCAAACATTGTAAAGATGACAGGCTCAAATTTTCAAAGGAAAAATGATAGTTCATCCACCCAAGAATTGCAGGTGGTTGTGCTTAGTTTGCCAGGAAACTTAGAAACTGACCAGTTGAGCTCTGCTTGTCCCGTAGCCCCCCGAACATAACCTTCAATGTCTCTCAGCTTCTAAGATTCATTCCATATGCTATTCATGTTTTCTTGTCTTGATACAACATTTGGCTTCACTGATTCTGCCCACACCATGGTACCTGTTAATTATATTTTGTAGAAGCAGACTCTGGGGAAGACACTTAGGTCAGAACTGTGACCAAAGGACTGAAACATACCTAACACAGTTTGCTTGAGTAAAAGTTCACAGCAGAATTCAAGTGGTTCAGGATTAGGTGGGAATGACATGGACAGCATCTTTCAAATGTTAGGGACTTACAAAGTATTGGGAAGGCAGAGTTAAGAGGCATGGAGAAGAAAAGAATCTCTCCCTGTAAATGTTGAATCATCCTAGCACATTTCCTAGAGACTAGTAACACCTTGCAGAGATCCACAGGCCTGTAAGTCATCCATCAGAAACAGAGCAATGTTTAAAGGAAAGAACAATTTAATGGGATTTTATATGAAAGGGTAGAGGTTACAGAAATGAAGTACTTTGAATAGATGTCAGTAGCACTTCTGCAACAATTTCAGTTGAGAGAAAATCTGTTTTATATTTTAAATGAATTGATGTAGAAGGAGCAACATGCCTGAAAAATCTGTATGCAAGCAGCTAGGTACAAGATGGATCAGAGAGAGAATAGGATAAAACTTATATTTTCCCTGGCACCCTTGTGGGGCATTTCTCATAAGGAAAGGCTGAGGAAACTACAACTGTTTAGCCTAAAGAAGAGAAGACTCATGGGGAATTTCATCAATTCCCTTACAAAGGAAACAATGTAAGGCAGACAAAGCCAGACTGTATCCAGACTTGTCCAGTGGTATGACCAGAGGCGATGGGCACAAACCAAAATACAGAAGGTCCTGTCTGAACATCAGGAAACACTTTTTTACTTTGAAGTTGACTGATTACTAGCAGAAGTTGCCTAGAGATTTCATGGAGTCTCCGTCTTTGGAGATATTTAAAACCCAGTTGGACATGGTCCTGGGCAACCAGCTCTAGGTAGCCCTGCTTGAGCAGGAAAGCTGGATCAATTGATCTCCAGATGTACCTTCCAACCCCAGCCGTTCTGTGTGATTCTCTGTGTCAGACTCCCTGGCTGGACAGAGATAGTACTCCCGAAAGAAAGGTGAAGTAACAGTGCAAGGAAGGCAGAGTCCACGAAGGCCTCTGATGCTTCCTTTGGTCAATGTCTAAACCTGGGTACAACCATCAAATAACATTTTCCTACTTCAAAAAGAGTTCTTTCAAAAGGAAAGGATTCAGCATGACATTTTTCATCATGAGTTTGAACAATTCATGGTCTTGAACATTTTCCAAATTTCAGACAGTTCTCAGTCGAGATTGGTAAGCTAAGGATGTCACATCACATTCAGTGAATTCCTCTACACACACACATACATGTGTGGTTTATGGAAACAGAACACCATATAATCTGTATTTTTTTCTCTTTTTCCCCCTACTTTCCACTTATTTTTTACTTTGGAGATTCCATCATTAATTAACTGTCTTGGGCTGACTTTA
>VZTA01004779.1:0-10236 GCA_013398855.1 Mohoua ochrocephala
TACACTGCAACCCAGGACAGTGGTTCTGCAAGGAGCAGGGATTTGGACTTAATGAACCTCATGGGTCCTTTCCAACTCAAGATATTCTATGATTCTATGTAATACTGAGATTAGTTTATTGATTTTGTGATGGTGCTAGCCGGGCATTTGCCTAAAGTTAGAGTTACAGGGAAGGCTCTTGAAGAAGTATCCCTTGAACATAAGAAGGAACTTATGTTTGATCAATACTTTGACTGTAGGGATGTAGCATTTATGGGACGGCCCCAAAACAGTACGTACTGAATTGCAGAAAGACAAGCCTCAGTCTTCTCTAAAAGCAAACTCTCTTCTCTTCTGGTGAAAACCCCATAACTGCCTTCATTCCTAGAAAGCCAGTCCTAATTAACTCCCACTTTGCAGGTCCCATGATCAGAGATAATATTCCATTTCTAAACTTCCTCTCCTTTTTGAATGGACTCTTCTGTCTTTCATGCCTTGCTGTTAAGACAGAGATTCACAGAAGAGAGAATCTTTTCTCGTTCTGGTTCCCAATTCCACAGAAGAAATACAGGCAGAAGAAGCCTGGGAAAACTCTGCTTAGTATGTGATATTGGGGTATTCTTTACCTATATAGTTTCTAGGAATTTCACGTGAGCTCTAAGTAGTACATAATGAGAAAACTGTATGAATTAGGAGTACAACATGGTCAGTTGTGGATGAATTTTTACAAGAAAGGTGGAAGCACGTTCCTGGTACAAAATCGACCCCTTGTAAATTCTACTTCTCTTCCAAAGCACGGAGCATATTAAATCTCTTAAAAAAAGATCCCTAAAGTGCCCTTATTTAGATTTCTATAACGTTCCAAGAATTTGTATTTGAATTTGTAAATTCTAGAATGCCTGATAAATTTGTTTGAAGGGTTTAAGCATTTATGTAACTGATTCAGGTTTTTCAGCTTCTAACTTTCATTACGTAAGGATAATTAAACACTTTATAGAAGGGAAGTAGAGTGCAGCAAATTAACTGGAAAACAAACAGCAATAACCCAGTATACCTACTAAATACTAAGATGCCTTACACGGCATCAATCTTTTCTACCTTTTCCTCAGGACTATCACAATTGCAAATGTTTTCTGCATGAAAAAATCTTAGTGACGCATCTAGGGATTATCTGAATCCTTCTTGTGCAGTATGAAAAGGGATCATATGCACCACAACAATTTTCAGGAAAGGGTAATGCATACTTCAACATTCAATAGCTTGAACATTTACAGTAATTTCTGGGCTTTGCAGATGATCAAAATTCCACTTTGAAAAAAGTTCTAATTATTTTTATTTTTCAGTCCCCTAAAGAAATTTTGATTTTTCCTTTCTAGAGTAGAGTATACAAACTGTGTAAATACTGCAGTCGCTCCCTTGCCAGTTGGCAGCAGTTCTGGTGATTTAAGGAATTAAGTTTTCCAACTTTACGGGAGTTTTTATTTTTCGTTTCAAGAAGATTTGGTTTAAGCCATTGAGAGTGTTTATGAGGAAAAATAACTCTTCCCTTAGAACACATTTCCTGTGGATTTTGTTAGAGGGAAACACATTCTGTACAAGAAATCCGTAAATTTCAGCAGGAGCATGTCTCACACGTGGCTGTGATAGGTTGGAGCTATGGCAGTGCTGCATACAAGGGCCTAACCAAATGACACAATGGAGGAAGCACTGCTTGCAGAGATACACATCCGTGCTCCCTCACTCAGCTTTTGTCTTCCAGTATAACCTCCAAGTGAGGATACAGCCAAGTGAGGATGAGCTAAGATTGTTTCTTTAAAGCTGTGGCTCTAAAGGCAAATGTACTGTGTTTAATTATGTTAATCTGATCCCAGAAGTTCCTAAAAAATAAGACGATCCTATATCCCAGGGATCTCAGAGAGCTTCAGTCCTTTCTGAATCATAGTCATCAATGATTCAGCAAAGTGTTGGTCACTTTGCTCACATTAACACAACTGCACATCAGTGCATATTCAAATGGCTAAAATTAAGTAATAACCAACAGCTTGTCTGGCCAGCTCCAGCATGCCCCTTTTTGAATATGTTAAATGTAACAGAAATATATGCATGAGGAAAAAAAAATAGTTTTGGGGGCAGTGAGAAAGACTACATCATTAATCCTTCCCCATTTTTCTGAAATGTGAGACACTATACAGATAAATGTTTCAATCTTCAAACCAACTACTGCTTCTTGGGGTGGAAAACAGTTCGTCAGAGACAGAATATTGGCAGCTTTGACTCATGGTCCCCAATATAATCAAGAAACAAAGCTGAGCCAGATGAGGGGGTCTACACCAATGAAAAAACTAACCCTGACTATCGGTATTTGCATTTGTTTCCTCCTTTGCACTAGTTTATCTTGGTGGAAAACCCCTCTAGATCTCTAGCTGTAAATCTTTTTGTGCTAGAAATCAGCTTCATTTTTGTTGTCAAGGTAAATGCACTTTCCTGAAAATTTTTTATTTTTGCCTTGTATTGTTACAACCCACAAAGTGGTACATATTGCTTGCTTTTTATCACCATCTCATTACAAGTGGGTTTTTTTCCTGTTAGCATTTGTCACCAATAGTTATTCATTTCCACCTCCTTTAAATAACAGTTGACATAGTCTGTATTTTTGTTTTTCTGTACCTTAATTCTCCTTCACTCTGTGTTACTTTGTGAAATAGCATCTGGGCTGTAAAGTAATCAAGAGTTTGTAATGCAGCTGTCAAAATCACATAATGAATTCTCCAAGTCTGGTTGAGGCTATATCTGTTTGGCAGCACATTCATAGTATTTTCAGCACCCTCACTGGTACTTATGTTAGTAAAGCCCCAGTAGAGAAACATAGTGAAATCCTTTACTACATAACCAGTGGGTTGAAATTTCCTCTGTAGCGTTTAATCATTAACACAAAACCATGGTGCATTTTCTGGCTAAAGAGTGGAATGAATTTCAGGAGATCCTATCTCAATCTTTAGGTCTTTTACAGGCTACTTAATAACTTTTGGCATGTCTTCTTTGTATCTCAAGTTTTATCTGCTAAAATGGAATAACCGCTTCCTTTCTTTCTCTGATCTCTGTCTTGTTTATTCAGATAGAAAGCTTGAGAGGCAGAGAGTATGACTTAGAATATATCTATGCAAAACCTTGCACAAAGAATCCCAAGATCTCTGTCACAGCAAATGTGAATGAAACAGTGTCTGTAATTTTTTTATATTGCTCCGGTGCCATAACGTAAGCTAGGCACTGATTGATAATAACCTTTAGAAAACTTGGCCTGAAATGTTAATCATGTATGTAATCTTCTGGGTCAGCCAAGCTTTATATAAAATACACTTATTTGTAAGGACATGATTCTCTGTAACTCACACCACTCTAAATCCAGGCTGCTGCAGTCTATTCTTCTCCTCTCCTGCACCAACCACGTGTGAACACTGCCCTTCCACTCTGCTCTTCTACACGTAGCCGGTCTCATTCCAACACAACTACCCCAAATGCTGTTAGATCAGTTGGGCCATGGTACAAAGACAAGCCTGTAGTTAAAGAACTCATGTCATACTGCCTCATGGGTCTTACTTAATCTTACTTTAGGTACTGTCACACCAATAAATATCTTTCTGGTCACACAAGGAAGTCTGATGCAACATGACATAACTCTTTTGGGGAAAAAGACATAACTTTCTGCTTTCTCCCAGTGGTAGATATTTCAGCAAATAATGACCCTTTCACCTGTATTTCACTGGAAGCCACCATCCAAATGCTTATAAACACTTCAGTGAAAAACGTTTTAAATCGACTGTATCTATGGCAGACAGGACAGCACAAATACACAGGAATCACTTTTTCTTCTAAGTTTTATTGCAGTTAGAAAATATGTTGTGTTAAAGCTTCTGATACTGTAGCTTGCAGTTTGACATTATTTAGAAAGTTCTGAGCTAATTTCCAAAGGGCAGTCATAATTTAGGTAATTTTCTTTGGTTCAGAGAAATACCTTCAAAAATTTTCTGTGCTGTGAAATTAGGTCGAATATATTGAAAATTAATTTTCTGTGTAAAAAAATGTTGGATTATTTTGAAGTATACTCTTCCGTATGGTAGAAAAATATTTTATAGATAAAAAATGTCTTATATGTAATATTGCTTTGGATAATTCCTGTTTTAATACTTTTTGTGCTGAAAATTTTGCTGAGTAAGTACAAACATACACTACAGAGGTACTTTGCTACTAAAAAAAAAAAAGAAAAAAAAGCCTTTGTGCTATTTTGTTCTTTTTGAAATACATTTCTTTCTTTGCCCTACATTATGCCTGGTGAGAATATACTTAGGGGAACTTTCAGAATGCTAATCTTAGAGCCTGTTCTTTCCTTATACTGCCCTACCAATCCAGCCACAAAAGAATATTCACTGATAGAATAGTCCTTCTCTTTGTTTTACTTCCCCTACCCTCTGAATTTTATTTTCTTTACGTTCTTTTTTTGTTTATGTAGTAACATTTGGGCATTAGAACAGGCTGCTCAGGGAAGTGGTAGAATCACCATACCTGGAAGTATTCAAAAGGCATGTGGGTGTGGCATTTGCGCATATGGCTTAGTGGTGAACAAAGGGTTAAAGGTTTTATTCAATTATCTTAGAGATCTTTTCCAACCTTAATGATTCTATAATTCATTAAAGGTTGTTCAGTTTTTCTCTCCCCTTCCTCCCTACACCTCAAATTGTGCAGAAGGAGAGAATATATCCCTTGTTATCAACCAAAATGTATGTATGTGTTGAAAAGAAAAGTGAAAAAGCATTCCTCTATCCCTGAACAGCTGTTAAAAACGTTGTCCCTTTCAGTGTTTTTCGTCTGCTGACTGCCACTCCTCTGGAACAATTTTAACAACTCACTTCAGAGCAAGACTCCTTGAGAGCTTAGATCTTGTCAGCAGTCTGCTTATTGCACTTAGCTGCACCAACCAGATAAATTCAGCATGAAGAACCCAAGCTGAGATAGATGTGAACCTGCCCAGTGAACAGAAAAAAAAAGCCAGCACCCTTCACACAAATGTAAAGGGCCTCACTCTCAGGGTAAGTGGACACCTATTACTTGCTGCAGATTTATTTTAAAGAAATGTAGGCCAAATTTTGCCCCCTGGTTACAGGTTCATTATACAATTATTTTTGTTTCATGACTCCAGTGGGGACATAGAGCTGGAATAGAGGACAGAATTTGGCCCCATTAATATGTGCCACTAATGCATATTATTTTAAGGTGCAGGATGAAATCTTGTCTGGACAAGATTATTGAGGCCCAGAACTGAAAATGTTCTTTGGCAATGTGTGGATGGGTGTGGGGGAAGGGATGAAAGAGAGTAGAAAGAGTGAAGGCAGAATTTAATTTGAGATGGAAGATATCATCTCACAATCCCTAGTGAAAGTGAGAGAATCCCAGCCCATGCTGGCATCCATGCAGCACAAGACAGACCCAAGGAGCCAGTTTAACACCTTTTTAGGTTCCATGGAGGTGGAAAGGATGCCATGGGAGAAACATTCTAGCCCTGGACTTCTAGGTGAAGTGGAAATTTTGATGATACTTCCAGGATAGTATTTTATTTCAAATGGAAGATGGATTAGCTGATGTCTCAGGTATTTTTTATTTGTTTTCTAAAGGAAACAAAGTTTATGTAATTATAGTATTTCTCTGTCGATTCCGGAGTAATATGTTCTGGGACATGGCTTATTTCAACCAAATCTGACAGACAAAAGATGTCTCAAGTTTAACGATGTTCCTAACAGGTGTGTGTTAAGGTTTGTTATTTGTTTGTGGTTTTGGAGTTTTTTGTTTGTTGTTGGTTTTTTTTTATTTTTAATCAGAGATCATGCAAAGAAGAAAGAGTTTGAGGTTAAAATTTCAGGCAAGAGATACAGAAGAGTTTCTTAATAGATGAATTCAGAAAGACACAGGGAGGCTAAAGCAGGGAACATTATCAGTATTAGACAACGTCTCCACGTTATTTCTGAGGTAGGTGTCTGACACATTCATAACCTGAAATCTGAAGCACCTCCAACTCCAAAACTTCACTTTAACTTTAGGTTTGACCCTCCCCTAACATACTTGTGACTTCAATTCTTGGCCTGAAGATATTCTGTATAAAGGTTTCATATTGTGCTGCATAAGATTTGGCAAAGCAACAATGCAGAAATTATTTATAAATCTCCATGCAGCAGTCTAGCTTTTTTCTTACATTTTTCCTACTGCACGTCTAGTGAGTTTTACTATTCTGACCTTGTGTTTGGCCCCATAGGACATTGCACTATAGGGAAAAAAAATCTCTTTTTTCTTTCTTTTTTTTTTCCCTCTCCAGTCCTTCCCTGTAGCAAACCCATGTTTTGATGCTTGGCAGCTGCTTCCAGGAGGTAGTAGCAGATAGGCTTGGAGACATGGCCAGCATATCAGCACAGAGGAAACAGCCTGCTGCAATGGGTTTTTTCTTTGGAGGCTGATAGAGTTGGGGAGGTGGAGGAAGGAGCTGGTGTTTTGGTAATTCTAAAAATTGTTTGAAAGACTATTAATTTAATCTGGGACAGGCCAGTGTTATTGGGAGGTTAAAAAGATCTCCCCATTTGAGTGTTTTCCTCAATTCCTAGATAAGAGAGCAAGTTCAGCTGTGCTGGTAAGCAGGTGACAGTTCCCTTCCCACCTGGCTGCCAGGCCCAGGACTGCTGCTGGAGCTGGTGCCAGTCACAGCCCTCAGACTGGACAGCAGCTGAAGCCTGCAGGCAATTGCTGCCTGCTGTTTTGGTCAGGTGTGGTACATTCTAAAAAGAGGGCCAGTGCTTGTGTGCAGCCCAGCTCTGCATTAGAAATTAGTACTTTGTAAGGAGGCTTTGAATTTATTACAGATGCAGGCATGCAAGTATAGCTATGCAGCCAAAATAAATTGCGAGAGGAGTTTTTATAGTTCTAGGTATATGCCATTTGCTGATGAAAAGGTCTAAGGTTCTTGTAGGTATGTTGAATTGCTAGAACCTGTTCATTAGAAAAAAATATGTTTAGAAAGCTAGAGCATAGGGAGTAGGTCCTTTAAAACTTATCTGGATAAGATTTTTGGGAGAAATAGAAGCTGTCTTTTTAAAAAAATAAATCTGTTGTAGCCCTACCTACATGTTTCCACTTATATCCTGATTTTCTTTGCATTGGCCTGAGTTAACTCTGCCCCCTACAGCATTCATCCTGTTGGTATAGAAAATGGAAAATTCTGTAGGTTGCGTAAAAGGAGTTCCTCTGAGTCTTGATAAGATGGGCAGTGAATTGAAGAAAATTGTAGCCTGAACCATGGTAAGGTAAAATCAGATTATGATATGCATGACTTGCATCTATTGCTAATTATATAAGTGTGATATTTGTAATTTCAGTCATCCTTGCTGCTGTAGTCATCTGGCTATGGAAGCAAAGGGCCTTGACAGGAGCAGGTGTTTGGGTAATTCTGAAAACTGCGTGGAAGAGAAAGACAGCAGTTTAATCCAGCTCATACAGCCAATTGGAATTGCTGATCTACTACAGAACTGATTGAATTTTAATGAGTTGAATTATCTTTGAATTAAATTTGTTGACATGCTTGTGGTTGTTTGAACAAAACTGGGGGGTTTTTTTTGCCTAGATCTAACCTGGAAACAGACTGGATCACAAAATCTGGGAAACAGCTCTTTACTCTTTTCAAATTAGATTAATAGCCATGTATTCAATAGGGACTGACATTGTATTCTTAGCTTATTACTTTGCCTGAGTAAAATTTTTATGAAAACACAAAAATTTATAGTCATTAGATTACGTTTTCCCACTAGAAATCTTTTCTGCTTGGGGTTAGCAAGCAACAAAGGCTTTGCAAGCATAGCTTGCTCACATGATTTTAACAGACTTTTTCCAGGCTTCTTTTTTGCCTTTTCTCTCTCATTCCTAGTGAGAGTAGGACGGGGATAATAATAATGTTGGCAATAGTAGTAGTAGAAAGCAGCACACCTACATGTCAAAGAAGGTGTTTGGAAAAAGGAGCAAACTCTCTCTTTATAGCCTAGAGACTGAAAGCAACTTTAGGACTTCATTTTCTGGCTGTCCTGGATAGGCAGAAAGAAGTTCCTCCGGCAGTTGAGGTCTGCTGGTAGTGTAGCTAAGGAAGGTAGGACAAATTAACCCTACCAAAAAGCTAACACACGTTTAAAAAAAGTATCTTTATACATATGGGGGAATGAGACAATGTCTTGCACTCAAGTACAGTGGCATATTGATTCTGTTATAGTATTAAGGGATGGGGAGCAAAGCAGGTGGCAACCTCAGAGTGACACTAACAACTTTTCTTTTTGAATATTTGCAAGCAGCATAAACAAAAAAGATGAGAAGGATAAAGAAAAGGTTGAAGTGCTTTATATACTGCTACAGAAACAATGTGAAAATTCTTACACAAAACCAGCATAGAGCAGGCTCTCCTGATTTACAGCACAGGCAGTTTTTCTAAGAACACGATACATATATATATGTATGTATATGTACACCTGTTGGGATATGATGTGTTTGAAGAAACACAGAGGATCTTTTCCTTTCTTTTCCTTTCTTCTGACTGAATGCTTGCATTTATTGCAGTCCTTTGGAAGTAGGTGCATCTATGAGCATATAGAATTCCTAAATGGGCATCTGCAGCTGAAGTTCAGTTCAGCAGGCTTCTAATCGAGTTATTCTGTGCGAGCTTAAAAGTGCTGCAGCTGATATGTGCCATACATTAAATCTCAGTGCCTTCCAGTGTGTCCTGCACGCAGCGGGATTGCATAGGTCTCATTTTTGATCCAGGTGTTTTGAGGTTGCATTGACAATCTTGGAAATACCTAAATTTCCTAACTGAAAGAACTAGAAAGTTATTAGAAAGAAAACCGCAAACCTTTATATTGGTGAGTTAAAAGTCTGTAACATTGTGTATAACATTGATGGTTCTGGTTGTTGGTATTTTGTTACACTCTTTTTTGTAGTAGTATTTAGGCAAGTATTTTGAAATTGTCTTTCTACTTTTAGAAGATGATGCTGTAATTTATGTTCCTACCAAACCTCTGCTACTGTTCAGTTTGTTTTTCCAGTACTTCACAAAGATACTAGTATTATCTTTTAATAGTAATCCTCAGTTATGAGTTGCGATGTGAGTTTTGCCTTTATCCTTAGAATTTTGACAGGAAAAAAATCATTATCTGTCAGGTTTCTGGCCGATATTTTGCAGTAATACATCTTAAGTCCAATCATAAGGATATTTTAAATTTGCCTTTTGATCAGATGGAAGTAGAGCTCACTGTAGATCAAGTGATTAGCCGAGGGCTCTTCTATAATTTTCTCAGACATCTGTCTGGATGAACTTTTTTACCATTTAAAGGCTATTTTCAGTTAACCGGATTCAAGTGTAGACTTCTAGTTCAGCATCCCTTTATCTGAATAGCTACTTCAGTTCTGTAGCAGGGAAAAAAATCTGCAGGTGCCGATGTATCAATCGTACATGCTCATAGAAGCACCTATTTCCAAAGGACTGGAATACACGCAAACAGTTGCCTGACGGCAAATATTGACCAGAAACTGAAATGTTGTTCTGAGCGCCAGTAAATATTTCTTGATGCACTGAGTGAGAAAGTTTTCTCGTCTATGCCTAATATAGCTTTGCAGAGTGTGTGGGCAATTAGCGGGGTGGCTTTTCATGGTGAGAAAAAGGAAAGTCCTTTTTTCTGCTGAAACACGTTTGAGCTAAATAGCAACACACATCAACTTCTACTAAAAGAGATGGCAGCGGACTATAGAAACCACCCCAAAAGGTCTTTTATTTTATGAGAGAAATCCTAGATGCCACGGATCTACGAGTGTGGGCATCCCAGCGACATTGTCCATCGGGACCACCGATGCGATTTGATTTCTGAGATCTGATGCTGGCTGAGCCGCTGCGGCGGCGAGGGCTTCCAGGTGGGACTCGGACCTGGACCGGAGCCGAGCCGGAGCTTTCGGCCCCTGGTCAGGCGAGGTGCGCTCCTGGCTGCCCCGGCGAAGGGCCGGCAGCGCGGTCTCGTTACGCCCGAGGGCACCGGGAGCCCCTGCCCAGGGAGGGAGGGGACGCGGTGACGGAGAGGTGCTGCGGGAGAGGCCGGCGCGGTGCCTCCCGCGCCCGCAGCCCCGCATCCCCCTCTGGCCGCGGCGGGGCCGGGCGCGGAGAGGGGCACACCCTGCCCCGGGCTGGGCAGG
>VZTA01004779.1:10595-40493 GCA_013398855.1 Mohoua ochrocephala
GGAGGCGGCAGCCCCGCCCGGCCTCGGCTGCCGGGGCCGCGCCGCCCCTCGCCTCCGTCCGGGGCAGAGCCGCACGCAGCCGCTTCCCGCTGCGTCGGTCCTGGACTGCAGCTTGCTGGCGGCCAGGGCAACAAGCAGCGGCATCTTGGAGCGTCTTCTTTCCCGAGTGCCCTTTCATCTCTCCCAGCCCGCTCCTCTCTCGTACCTGCAGCCTTTCCTTCTCCCTCCACTCCTTCTACCTTATTTCTCCTTGTCTCCCCCTTCTCTTACCATTTTTCTGGTTTTAAGGGTTTTTTTTGCTTTCCTTTTCTTTCTTCTTCCCCCATCCTGTTCCTTTTTGGACCATCTTCGTTTAGTGCCTCTTTATTTCTTGATTTCCTCTGATTTTTTCCCCTTGGACTTTGCCTTGTCATGTCAAGATGGAAGTCAGGCATGACTGGCTCTCCTCATCCCCCCATGAGGGCTTCGAGCAGATGAGGCTGAAGAGCAGACCCAGGGAGCCTTCCCCAAGCCTCACCAGAGTAGGTGCGAACTTCTACAGCACTGTCAAGCAGCAGGACTACAGTGCCAGTGTCTGGCTGAGGAGGAAAGACAAACTGGAGCACGTAAGCCAGCTTCTTTTTCCCCCCGACCCTTTTTTTCCCCTTAATTTCTAGACCACTGCCTAGGTACTCTGTTAGGCTCTCTGCCAGCTGGGACTCCAGAAGAAAAGTGTTGCTCCAGTACCATGGAGCATGGCGTTTCCCAAATGATAGAGAAAGGTGCTTCTTAGAGGTCCCATAGTGGTCAGATCTGAGGTAAATGGGATGTCAGTACTGTTCCACACCACATGCAAGCCTCTTCCTCACTGGAAATATTTTTTAACATTCTTGGCTGATTCCTTCTTCTATTCCAGCAAATTCAGCACTGATGTGGGAGGAGAAAGATTGGGATGGTGCAGATGGAGGTTAGAGCATTTATCTCACGGTGATTATAATGTAGTTCTAGAATAGCTAAAAGAAAATAGCTGTTGTTTTTTGTTTGTTTTGTTGTGTTTTGTTTTTTTTTTTTAAATTCTAGATGAGGTTTTCATTCTCCCCCTCCCCCATCCTTTTCTTCTCCATGCATGGGACTTTGGACATACTCTGCTTATGTGGGGTAGAGATTTCCTTCAAGACTTTTCTTCCTGCAGCAGTAGTACATGACTTAACTGCGTTTGAGGCCACAATAGAACTGATACTGTGGATAGCTCTAGTGAATATTTTATGAGAATTTAAGGTGCTCCAAAGTGTTCCTGTCTCAGATGATGTTTGAAAGCATTTTTCATGTTACTTGTAACAGCAAGGAAATGGGCTGAGATGACCTGCATGCTGTGTAAGTTTCCTGAATAGCTTATTAGGTGAAACCCATTGTTAGCGTGTACAGTACAATCAGGACAGGAAAGTAGCTGCATTTACGGGGATGCAAAAGAATGTGGATGGGCTTGCATAATGCAACAGTCTGCTATTCTTTACATTAGTGAGTGTGAATTTGCAATCACAGTCACATTGACTTCAAGAGGCAGAGGAAAATATTTCTTGTGGTACAGCCACCTGAAGTCTCTTTGAATAGAAATGGTCTGATTAGAAGGATAAATTGCCTTTATTACATGAAAATCCTAGATGGCATGGTAGAGTCCTTTAAAGATGAAACCTGAAAGAAGGTCCTTAACCAACTAGTTCATGGACTATAACCCTCCCTTCCCACTAACCTGCAGAGTATTTTATCCCTCTTGGAGAAATCTTAAACTTCAGTTGCTTATACTTCTGGGGAAAGGACAAGAACTGATGATCTCTTGGAAAGATCACATTTCAAATGTTGAGAAAGGTATTGAATTCTGTCTGCCTTTTAACACAATTTTGTGATTCTTCACACTGACAGCAAGGCTTCACAGTAGTAAGCTTGTAAGTGGAGTATTCTCCCATTGTGAATCAAGAATAAAGGTCAGTGCCTTATCTCAGTACAGCTAAAACATAGAAAGCACAGAAATCTGAGCTGTGCCTTTTGTAACTGATTTTGCTACATGTTGATAGCTGCGATCAAATGAATGATTAGTAATTGCGGGGGGGGGGAATAATCTGTCAACAGTTTGATATCTGGTAGCTGAATGGTCAGATACCTGTATATTAAATCTTAACTCAGTATTAGCTGGAAGAAAGAAAATAGGCATTAACTTGTTTGAAGATTTAAAGTGCAAAACCTTTATTTTGTATGTGGTTTTGTTGCTGGTTTTTTTTGTTGTTGTTGTTGTTTGGGGTTGTTATTATTTTTATGAAGTCGGTATTTTGTCACAATAGTAGTTTTCAAGAACCCTGCAGCATTTGTGTGAAAAGCTTTCTCTGTAATCAGTGTGCTATGAATGCATGTTCTTCTGGGGGTTTCCCTCTCCTTTGATCCAGTTATTTTTACTCCGACAGCCTATTTGAACAGTGCAAGGCGAAAAAAAATTGGAGCATTGATGTATCTTGCTTGCCATAAAGTATTTATTGAATTTATATTTATTGTGAATACACTGATATGCCAACAGAAGATAATGAAAATACTTTGGTTTATGGTTTAAGGTAACTGCATTACTCATGAGTGTTGTAACAGACAGGCTATTGCATGAATATAAATAAAGTGCCTATTTATTTATAAATTCTATTTTGCTTGTACAGTTTTGGAGCAAGGTTGTTATTTTCTGTTTTCAGATGAATCTTTGAGGGGTTTGAGTGTTCTCTTGCGAAAGAAATTATTTCCTGCACTTCATTCTTCCACTCCAAGAGACAAACCAATTACTTTGAGATGCATCAGTTTGAATGGGATAGTCATTGACATATGATAGCTTATGGCCAATATTGCATAATGAAGATATTCACATCCTCCATCCACCTCACCAAGTTTGCATAACATTTCATTACAGCTCCCTCCGAGAGAATCATGTTGCTTGATACCTGCAAAGAAAATCAAAATACAAGGAGTGAGCATTCATGGAGGCACTGAATGTAAAAGTATATTATCACAGACCTGATGCTGCACCATGACAGGTTAGGCAGAAGAAGGGTGTATAGTGAGTGCAAGTCAAGATACACATGAGCAGATCTTGAAGTTTCATATGTACTCTTTCAGCATGGTGGAGGGGGTTGGGTTTTGCTTCATTGAAATGATTTCTTAAGTTGATTTCAGTTGCAATCGGAATGAAATTGGGCCAGCATGTTTTGTTCATTGCTTACAGTAAGTCCTTGTAGGCCACAGTAGGTATTTTATTTACATCAGCTTTTGTTGAAGTGAATAGCATAACTTATTCATGTGCGACACTTGTTAATCCATATACAGTTTGAGGGGTTAAAAAACATCTGAAGCCAATTTGTATCAAATTGTTCATGTAAAAAGGTTCTCAAATATAGAAACAGTGTGTTTCTAGATTTCAAAACTGTAACAAAGTTGTGGGTTTTGGCGTTGTGGTTTTTGGTTTGTGTTTGTTTTAGGCTTTTTCTTATGCAGATGTCAATTTGAGGACAAAGAGAGGTTCAAGAGTATGGTAAAGAGGTTCAAAATTCAACTGATTTATCTCTTCTGAGAGCACAGAACAAGTTCAGATGGACAAATATGATAGAGTTTCTTTAAAATTGATCAGTACTGAATTATTGACTAACCACAGAGGAAGTAAAAATCTAGAACGTATTGCTGGTGTCTTGCTAATTAATTGTTCTTCAAATGGATCTTAATATTATGTGGCTCATTGGCTAGTTGTTTTTGTAGGGTTATCTTTTTCCAAGTGGCAGCAACACAGCTTGTACTATAAAAGATGTGAACACAACTCACTCCTGTTCTTTTGTGAACTCAGACGCTGCATTTAAGATTAAATGAATCTGCTGTAACATCTTTGAAGGCCCAATGAGGAGTTTTTGCTGAAGTGAGGCCTCAGTGTACATGCATGCTGTAGCCAGTGTGCTGAAGAGCCATACTGTTAATGGAGGAATTTACTAGAGATGTGAAGAACTCCAGCATTGTAGATGTGACCACAGTGATCTTGCAAACCTTTACCTGAAACCCCTGCAGAGCTGAAATTGTTCAGATTCTATATATTTGCTTCAACTATTTCCTTGTGCGTGTTTGTGAAATTGTTTGCCTGGTCTTGAAAGTGTTGGAGAGAAAACTGATGTGTGCAATATTCTTAAATTCTTCTTGGCATGGTGGTTTTGGGGTTTTTTTTGTTTCTTTCTCTTTGTCTGATGTTGCCTGTTTTTAATGAAATGTGAATTCATTAAGAGAAAAAGGAGGAGGTAGGGATTGGGAAATAGGAAAGAGTAGCTAACCTGGTAGGCTTTAGCTGATGGGAGTTACTCAGTCTGGTTTAATTTGCAGCAGCTCTCCATCATGTCTCTGCATCCCACAGTAATGACAAGTATTGAATAGCTGCTTTCCTGGTACTTCAGCAAAGAATTCTGGAGAACTTAATTTTATATAATAAAAGCTTAAAAACTGAACAGATTTCTTTCTAAGCTACAAGAGAGATGCTTCAAGCATACATTAGTTTTTGACAAACACAGGTATTCCTTCCCAAGGATGTAGTGGTAGTCTGTCTCTAATAACATCTAAATTTAATTATTTGCTTGATTATGTTAAAAGATTTAAAAAATTCTCTTTTAAGAAACTGGTTCAAAACTAACTTTTGGGGAGAGCTGACATCAGGACAGTGTTATTTCCTGGCAATCCTCAGTCTGTTATTTTTGAAGAATCATAATTAGGAGAAGTGATTGACAATTATTGCATCATTTCTTGTTTTTTTTTACTGAAGTTGTGATCAGCAGCAAGGGCAATGTTGGGATTTTCAGATTCTAAGTACTCTTGCTGTTATTTGACCAGTTGGTGTTGTTGCTCAGCACACTACACTGCCTTTGTCAGCATTGCTGCCCAGGGAGCAAAGTGGCTGTGAGGTGCAGGGGTGGCAGGGTCACTTGGCAGCAAAAGCAGATATCTGATGTGCCAGTGTTAGGCTTAAGACACTTTACAATGGTGCCTGACAAGCGTGGCCAGAATACTTCTCAGAGCTGCATGACCAAATCATAAATAAAATATAGCTTTAATTCACCTGTCATAATACCTTTATAAAGGTTGAAATTCCAAATCCAATTTTGCCAGTTCATTTTTATTATTCAAAAACTAGTTGGGTCTGTTAGGCAGCTTTTGTTTTTCTCTTTTTTTTTTTAATGATACCGGAAATTCTTAACAAAAGCATTGTTGGACAGTTTCCAAGTGCATTTCTGCTCTTGCATTAAAATCAACACCAATGTTAAAAGTCAGAAGACAGATTTGTAATCTTCAGAAGGATGCAGAAGACACCATGTGCATAGCTATAACCTGCATCACCTAAACAAAGAGGGTGGACATAGCTTGATGTAAATCACGTAACAGGAGTAGAACCCAGTCAAGCCCAACCTGTTGCTGGACAGCGCCAGTGGCTTCAGTTTAAGGAAGAATAATGCAAGGATATAAATCAGAATTCAGAAAACATTACCCATATTCCCAAAACAGCCCCAGTCTTGAAATAAATGCAAACACATGGTTTCTTTTGAGTTAAATGAGTTCATACAATCACAGAATATCCTGATTTGGAAGGGACTCACAGGGATCATCCAAGTCCAACTCCTGGCCCTGCACGGGACTCCCCAAGGATAACACCATGTGCCTGAGAGCACTGTCCAAATGCTTCTTGAACTTCGTCAGGCTGATGCTGTGACCACTTCCCTGGGGAGCCTGTTCCAGTGCTCAACCACCCTCTGGGTGAAGAACCTTTTTCTAATACCCAACCTAACCCTCCCCTGACCCAGCTTCAGGCCATTCCCTTGGGTCCTGTCACTGGTCACCAGAGAAAAGAGCTTGCTCCTCCACTTCCCCTCATGAGGAAGTCGTAACTGCAGTGGGGTCTCCCCTCAGTCTTCTCTTCTCCAGGCTGAACAAGCCAAATGACCTCAGTCACTTTTATGGCTTCCCCTCCAGGCCTTTCACCATCTCCGTTGCCCTCCTTTGGCGTGACTCTCTCCAACAGCTTCGTATCTTTCTTATATTGTGGTGCCCAGAACTGCACACAGGGCTGGAGGTGAGGCCACAGCAGTGCAGAGAAGGCAGGACAATCCCCCCCCTTGCCCAACCGGCGACGCTGTGCTTGGTGCCCGGTTGTCACAGTCTTTTGCATTAAGCAGGTATAAATAATTTGTCATCTGGAATATTGTCAGATACCAAGAGGAATGGCTTGTGCCATGTAGGAAGGTACATAAATGAGGACAATTCAGAGGGTTCTAGAGAGTCAGTTTCCAATATTTGAAGCTTTTTGATGGTATGGTTGCAGATTATAATTCCAAATGTCTGTCTGGTCCTGGAGATAGATATCTGTATTTAGATTTCATCATTAAAATCAAGAGAACAAACTCAATTAAGTTAGATGGATTTTGGCTTTTTCTCAACAGGAGGCTGGTATGTGGATCGCCTGCCTGGAGCAGTGGTACTTAGCATGAGTTTTGATTCTTGCTGAAGTAGTAGCATGCAGTTTACTTCACTGCTGACAGACTGTGTGTGGAGGGGAATTCTTATGTTGAAATGCTGATTTCCTTGCAGGTGTCTTTCTCTAGTAATGTTTTGTAGACAAACATAATTAGAGAAAATAAATGTTCAGAAAAGTGGAAAAAGGGGACCAAAATAATCAAACAGTGTTGGGAAAATACTGAATAACATTCTAGGGAAAAAAAATGTGAAATGTTTTCTTTTGAAAATGGTATGGGGACTTTAAAAACCTGAATAATTTATTACTGTAGTTACCACACACGAAAGTAATTTTGTATTGCAACACAGTGAAAATATGATACATAATAGTTCTGTTTTTCTCTTTTTAGTTATAGTGGGTTAACTTTGGTTTTCTGCCAGCTGCCCACCCAGCCACTTTCTCTCTCTCCCCCTCCTCAACAGGACCAGGAGAGAACATGAGGTAAAACATCTTTTAGCTGCTGGGGAGATCACCAATTACAATCACAGGCAAAACAGACTCAACCTGGGGAAAATTAATTTAATCTATTGCCAGTTAAATATAGGATAGGATAATGAGAAACAGGGACAAGACTAAAACCACCTTCTGCCTTCCCCCATCCTTCCAGGCTCAACTTCAGTCCTTTGTTCCTGAATCTTCAGCCTCCTTCCCCTCAATCCCCCGAGTGGCACAGGGTATTGGGAAATGGGGGCTGCAGTCAGTTCATAGCACTTAGTCACAACTTCTTCACGCTATTCCCTGCTGTGGTGTGGGATCCCTGCCACGGGATATAGTCCCTGTCAAACTGTTCCAGTGTGGGTCCTCCACACAAGCTGCAGCTCTTCAAAAACTGTACCAGACTGGGTCCTCTCCGTGCTGTTTTGTGGGCTCTCCACAGGCTACAGCTTCCTTGAGAGCACATCCACCTGCTCTGGCACGGGCTGCAGTGTGGATACTTGCTCTGGTGTGGTCCTCCATGGCCTGCAGGGGGACAACCTGCTGCCTTCATGGGCAGCAGAGGAATCTCTGCTCCAGCACCTGGAACGCCTCCTTGCTGTTCTTCACTGATCTTGGCATCTGCAGGGCTGTTTCTCACACATTTTTCTTGCTTCTCCCTCATAGCTCCTGGGCAGCAGTTTTTTTCCTTATATGTGTTATCAAGAGAGGCACCAACCAGTGCTGTTGATGGGCCCAGCTTTGGCAAAGAGCGGGTTTGTCACGGAGCCAGCTGGAACTGGCAGTGTCCAGCACGGGGCAGCCACTGGTCTCACAGAGGCCACCTCTGCAGTGGCCCCTCACCCTCCCAAAACCTAGCCATGTAAATCGAATACGCTGGTCCCAGGAGCAGCTCTTCTTTCTCTGGCATATGAGAAAATCATTCAACATTGTATTAATTTAACACATCAGTTCTGATGATTTCAACATCAGTCACTTTCAAAGTCCAAATCTCTGAAGCTAAATTTAAAATATTTGAGAGGCATATTCACTGTAGCAAGCTTAATTTATAGTGTCTGACTTTATGTTGTTGCACAGGAATACAAAATAACTTTAAGTTTCAAAGTTGCACTTAAAATTAATTTATATATGCATGTATATATTTAATTCAGCCCATTCAGGACTTCTGAGAAATGAAGTTTTCTAGTTTCTGAAAAAAAGACATAAATCTTGGCTGACATTTCTTCCAGATGTTAATTTCAGTGTAGGTATAGAAAAAATACTTTTCACTGCTCTGCTTTTCCTAATTCTACCAGCATTAAGGAAAATCCAAATTAGTTTTTTGCTATTGTCATCCTTTCTTTTTATCAGTGTTTACCATCCTTGTTTAAGATTTTGAAATAGGAGCTGCAGAAACTTAATCTCCTTGTCTGTTACACAACCAAATACTCTGCAGTCTTCAGTGATTTGGTCTTGTGGCTGACCATTGACTGTAACACTTTTAAGGGTAGTAGGAGTACTTAAAACCCTAGGAAAATTATGCTTAATTAATATCTCCTCACATATGCAATCAGTTCACTGTCTGTAGAGGATGCCCAAAGAAGCTGGTTGCTGTGACTGGTTGTATGTTTAGCTTAGACCTTCTTCCAGTGCATCCAGGAATGCTAAAATACTGAAGGGAAAATAACTTTACCGGGCTATCAAAAGGATGGAAACAACAGGCCAGCTCATGCCAGTGATAAATAAACCTTGCTTTATTGCCATTCAGGATGGGAAATCATATACTTTTCATTGTTCCTGAAAAAGAAAGTCCTGTGCAGCACTAAACTCCCTAGATCTGTCTCCCCTGATGGAATGTTTTCTTGAGGCACAAGAGATGGGTTTCTAACAGCCCACCTCTTGCTTTGCTTTTTTTTGTAGCATTATTTCAGGTCTGATTCCCATGCCTTTTTCAGTTTCATTACTGAGAGGGAAAAAAATAGGCACCCTGCTAATGTCTTGCAAGGTCCATATATCCTCCTACACCGAACAGCTCCTCTGTTGTATCTCAGAGTCTGAAAGGAGGTTTCCTAAAATGAGATTTGGATGCAACTTTTAAAATTTTTGCATTCGTAGATGACAGTTGGTAGAGTGAAGAAGGGTAACATTAATTTTCCCATGCAGTGACACTCCTCTAATGTCTGTAAGATTATGTACTCTGAGTGGACAATTAAGCTGTTTTCAGCTTGTCCTTCACAGTTTCTGGGAGCAAAAGTAGATTACCTGAGGATATATCTCTCTTAGGCAGTAAGTAAGTGCTGGGATCCATATTCCCTAAACAGCCAAATCCAGGACGTGTGCTGCTGCTTGCTCGAGACCTGCATGCCCACGGGGGAGCGATGAGCTGTGCGTGTGCGTAGGTGCTCCCCTGCCTGGTGGGGATGCAGTTGATCCATTTATTGAGAAATGAAGCACATATTCCCTGGTCATTTGTGATACAGGGGAAGGCAGTTAACCCACTGTCCCCTCAAGTGACAAACGCTGGGCTTCTTAAGGTTGCTTGACTATCTGCTGTGCCTGAGTGGGCAGAGGGGCCACTCAGCTAAAGAAATGTGTGCGGGGAGTTGGGAGAACCTCAGAAGTTCAGGAAGGGGATGAGAGGAAATGAATGATGCCATTTAAGGGAATTGATTTAATCAGAAAATAATTTTTATTAGATTGGAAATTTATTCCTAGGGGTTTTTTTGAGTGCTTATCCATCAAAACTTGGTCTGTTTTTTTTTTTCTTAATAGGATTTGCTCCTCAGAATTCTTTAACTTTTTAAAGGCTTTCCAAATATAACATAGGATTTGAGTATTTTTATAGGGATTTGTCTTCTTTTGTTTTGATCAATGCACTGTGAATTTGACTGTCTAGGTAGCATCTAGCCCTGGATGAAGAAATATCAGAGTGGTATTTTTAGTAATACTACATAGGCTTGCTCTCTGAAGATGAAGAAAAGTTTTCCTATTTCTCCCCACTTTTGCACAACCTGTAAAACCCTCTATGAGCAGTATTTGTAGGTGAATAAAGTGCATTTTATTAATTTCTTATCTTAAAACTAGGATTTTAAGAGAACTTAGTAAGTTTCATTTTTGACTGTATGATGTCAACATAATCAGCAGCTTGTTTTGTAACTGATAAAGTTGTTGCAGCTCATAAATACTAGTCATTCTATTTTTATTTTTGTTGCTATTCATGTATCTCTATTTACAGTTGTAATTAAATGTTTAATGGAATAAAAAAGCTCATGTATTTGAGAATTGCTGCTAATAAAACAAATAGTGATTTAGATAATTCCTGGCATTTCGATACATTAAATAGGCTGGATTTCCCCAAGGCATTTTAAACTGTTTGGAGCAGAGCCAAATGTGGAGCAGTGCTGAGAGAGTGATAGTGACCAGCTTAAAATTCTTGATCCTGTTCTTACTGCAATGAAGGCATATTTACTTGGGGTTGTACTCTTACTTGGTTTTCCAAAAGCTAGTATGTGCTGTAAAAAGCCTGACATAACGAGCAGATTTGTATTTGTTTTGAAACACGGGAATGTGTAAAAGTTAATAAGGTCTTCAGCACTTCCAGCCACAGTAAACATGTCATGCCTCACTACTGCTTTTCATGCTACAGAAATGGTGCTGCTGTCCATTAAGTTTCATGACTGATCCCTACTAGGCAGGGGATTTTTTTGATAAGGGAATATGCTTTATGGGCTGAACAAACTTCAGCCGTTACCTCAGCCGAGGCTATTTGCTTCTGGGAATGGCGTTTAAGGTGACACTATTTCCTAAATGCAGCTTGTGCACTTTTGTTTGATCTTGTTCCAAAACCATGATCCATTGACTTCATTACTATGGAATCAAGTTGTGTATGGGCTCCTTGAGAGAAGACTGTGCATCAGCTCGGCTGTCATGGATTTGGAGCTAAAACCCAAGTTCAATATCTCATGCTAAACAGTTGGAGGAAAAATCTGTCTTGGAATCCTCGCTTTTTCTTGAGCTTTAAGTCTCTGGATCATCAGGCTAGTTGCGGGATAAATTATTTGAGAACACTTTGCAGTTAGCACAGAGCTATCGAAAGGACAGAAGGCATCCTAATGTAACAGAGGGGATGTAAGAAACTGTAATATCTATGTGAACATGAAAAAAATTATATAGATCCAGTTGCTCACCATTTAAGCCCACCTTAAGGTGTTTCAGAATGGAGAATATACAAGGAGGTCAGATTGGTGCAGAGTGCATTTGAAACTGTCATTACGTGCCAAGAGTAATGAATGGATATCTTAAGAAAACTCAGCAGAACAAAGCTACCTGTGAAATTATTTCTTTGTTCCCCATTAAAATACTTCTGTACCTCATTAGAAAGTGTAAGTGAAAAAGGGAGCCCGTCATACTAAAAAGAAAATCAAACCTAAACTGGAATATAATTTCAGATTAATGATAGCAGGTATGATCTGTTTTCATGTTTTGTGCTAACTTAAGTACAAAAGTGCACCTGCTTCAATGGTAATAATTGGGGAAAAAACCCCACAAATAAAGAAAACACCAAAACACCTTGTTGCCTCTTGTGAAACATTAATTAGATGAGCAAACAGAAGAACGTCCATTGCAATGGCTACAGTGAAGATGGGGACTAGTGTCAAGTTCTGCTATTTCCCCATAGTTGTTTGTTGGAGAGCATTTAGAAGGGCTTGTGTTCCTGGAACACTAAGAAGCAGCACAAGTGATTAGAGGTCATATAGAAATTCTTGTGGCTTTCTGGCAGCTGCTGGCAGAAGTTGGCCTGTTTAGTCTCTTCTTGGGCAGTGATAAAATAGCCAGCCTAAATTAGGTTGGGAAGATGAGTGAAATGAAGTAAGTTAGAGCTAATGCTCTGTCAGTTTGCTCTGGGACTGGAACAGCTTTAATAGCCTTTGCAGTACAGTGGGTGGGGATTTGTGTCTTCCTAAACAGAAGTTGATGTGCATTTGTAACCCTGTGCTGCCCATTTGCTGGTACCTTCTGGAATAAAGTGTTTCAAAGGTTTCACGTCATTGGGTTGGCAGTGGTAGCAAACACACTGTTTTCTTTCTCCCCCTAAATTAGTACATTCCGTAACTTCTTCCTGCTTATTAAAGAATTGTCTTAAGGCCTCCAGCCAGGTGTTTAGTCCTATAAGCTCTAATACTGAGGGCAGCTATCTGCTTACTTTCGTGATCTTGGATGCCTTATGGAAAAGTAGTTTCCCTGAGTTTTCAGCAGGATCCATAGTGCTAAATTTGGATCGGATAGTGAGCCTACTCTTCACATCATTTAGATGTGGCTTCAGTCATGGTTTGAAGTGGTTGCTAAACTGTACAAATTCGCTATGTATCTGGTCATGGAAAACCAGTATGTTTTGTGAAAAGCTGACTTTCGCTATTGACTAGGTAAAGAGTTGTTTGGAGTCTTGCATGCAGTCCTGTGCATAAGTGCTGCTTAAAACAATATGGGATGAAGTATATTCAATGCTGCCTCTCTGTTGGAACTATGATTTTTAGATCCTTGAGAAGATGCATCTTTTGAGTAATTCCTGTTACATAAATAAAGACTGCATAACTCCCCTGGCTAGTGCAGCTGATGGGATGGTTCTAAGGAAAGATGACTTGAAAATGAATTACTTAAAAGTAGCAGACAAAAAAATCACTGATGAATGAAAGCCAAACAATTTTTAAATTATTTTCAATTTTAAACTATTTTTGAGTGACTTGTTTGTAGAATGTGAAACAAATCTATGATGCTGAAGACTGATTGGTACTTATTTGGGATGTTGTGAGCATCAAAATATATCAATGCACCAAATTCTGTTTTCAGGCTTTTACAGTGTAAATGATTTATTGTTTGAATAACAATTCCTTTGGGTCTAGCATGAAACAAAACCCTTAAGTGTTTTGGAAAACGTTACCCTTTTGAACAATGCAATTTCCTTTGTCAATGTGAGCTGCTGTCCCTGCAGACTTTTCTTTCAATTCCCCATTGGGCTTGTGGCAGGCAGCTAACCCGGTCTGTGTTATTTTATCTCATTTTCTGCAATATTGTTTTCTCTGAGCCTTTTTGTCATGGCTTAGCTGCATCAAACTCCTGCAGCAGAAAGCTGGAATGTGCCACACTGTATTCTCTGGCTCTGTGTATATGGACTTAATGCACATCAGCCTAAATCAATCTGTTTCTGCAACCATATGACAGCTGAAACCTTAGTCTGCTGGAAATTTCAATTTTTAAAAAATACTCTTTTTTTCAGTTTGTGCACTTTGTTCCTCTAGTGTGTGTCCGTGCTGGGGCTGTTCCAGGCATTCTGTTTGGCTTTAAATAACTGTTGTCCATATCCATTTTTCACAAGACATTGTATTGCACAACTGTTTCCCTTTTAACTTCTCCAAAGCTGGGTTTACCTACCCAAGGCCCTTAGTTTTTCATTTTTTTCCTATTTATATAATCTCATAAATTCTTTCATGGCGCTTATTTTTTAAGTTATTTTTCTTTATTCCCTTGTCCCCACCCTGCTGCCCTGTCCTCTCGAACTCCTCTAACAAATCCACAGCCCTGTTTTGGTATTGCATGCCGTGTTCTGTGATGCACCTTGTGTGAAACACCCAGGGGAGGTCTGGTGAGCAAAACGTATGTAGGATTTACAGAAATGCGCTTCTCTTACAAGGTTTCTACATAATTTTTGTTCTGTCAGGGCAACACTTTCTGAGGTTCTTAAGTGATTTAAATTCATAAATCCTGAATATGCATTTCTGAAAACCCTGAAATTACAAGGAAGATGGAAGTTTCTGAGTTGTGTGAGTTTGAGTTGGCTGACAGCCTTGCAAGCGTGGTCTGTAGATCTGGTCATATAAAAGCCAATGATTACATGAAGAGCAATAAAACTTTTCACCAGTGTGACTTTGTCGTGTCAGCCAACAGCATGTTCTTTCAGAATCTCTTTTCTTTTAATTAAATAAGAGCTCTGATTTTTTTTTTCATTGCAGAGAAATACAAGCAACTGTACCATTGTGTCTTGAAAGGGATGAAAAAACTGTTTCTTTTTCTTATGGAATCTGTTTTTAAAGTGATTGCACGTTTATTCCTGTTTTTCAGGAAGAGACAACTGAGAGTGCATCTTTTCAAGTTAGTTTGTGCAGGTAGTAAATAGGTTTTTCTCTGATCAAGTGAGAAATTTGTGGCAAATGTAGAAACGCCTGTTTATTATAGGAGTACCACTGTGTAGTAATACCTTCTGATTTACAGGCCACAGTACCTAAGACACACATGAAATACTTGAAATTTTTATATGTTTTAGCTCTCAGGTTACCACTGTATGTTATATTTGTGTTGTTTTGGGTTTTTTTAATACATTGCTTAAATAAGAGGGGGTGAAGGGTGCGGTATTTTTGAAAGGCTTTAAGATCTCTTCCTGTTTGGACTAATCAGGTTATTGTATTTGAGCTGATGCTTTCTATGATTTCTTTTTGCTAAAAATCTCTCCCTAAGAGCTATTTGTGTTTTGGGTTTTTTAAATGTGTGTTTCTCCAGTATTTGCAAGATTAAAAATATTTTATAAGTACCTTTGGGAATACTTGTTGCTTTGTTTATTTACTTTATGATTCTGTTTGGCATCAGATGTTCTCGGTTTATTTCTGGGCATTATTAATTTCTGATAGCATATCTGGCTAATTTATGCAGGCTCATAGTGTGGAACTCCTGACCTGAGTAGAATAGCTTGATGAGGAACCAGTTACTGATGGGTGTTTGATTGTTACCACCATGAAGGAAACACCTTCCCAAAATACCATTCCAGATAATAATTGCATGTCTAATTTGAGACATGACGATGGTGATGTAGTCTGAAAACAACAAAACTGCTGGTTAGTGGCCTCTCTTCTGTGAGTTACATTGGTTTTACAGTAGCTTGTTCTAGCTGTACTTAATTAACTTTAATTACATGTCTATATAAGTGTATACTTTTAACTATTGAGCATCACACTATAACTGATAGCTTTGTTTAGTTGTATTTATTGCACATTTACCATTCATTGTGTTGTTTTCTTTCTTTACCAAGGGGGAAAAAAAAAAAAAGAAAAGCAGCTTGGCAGCAGAAGAAAGGTTCTCTTATTATATTGTCCTGGCTGCTCTGCTGTGAAGGGAGAGATGAGTGATTTTTGAAAGCAACTGAGCCATGAGGCCCAGAGAAGCTTTTAGGGTGGAGGTGGGGCAAGCAGCGAAGGAGAGGAATGGTGAAGCTTGAAGAAACTGAAGGAAACCGTGGGCTGGAAGATTGCTGAAAGGAGCAGAGAACTCGTAGTAGTAGACAGAAAGATGGAAGCTCTTTTAGGGTTCTGGAGGGAAAAACACGATTGTTCAACTCAGCCTTTGAAAGCTTTTGACTTGGATAGCCAAATCGGAGGAAAAGACCTGCCCTGCAAGATGAAAGGGCCAAAATCTGTTTTTTCAGATTTTTCCATGCAGTGGGTTTGAGTTCTGGATTCTGTATTAGCTTGGTACTTTTGTGCAAGCAATTAGAAATAGAGAGGTATAAGGGTTTTGTTTGGTTTTTTTACTTGTTGCTGTTTGGTTTTGTCTGTTCTCTTGCTATACTCAGTGGCAGACTCGCTGATTTCCCCTGAAGGCTCTGCCCGAAATGAAACTCTTGCCATGAATCTCCACATACAAACTGGCCAAATATTTCAACAAGACAAGAACAGCAAAAGCAACTTTTGTGGTTGACTCCTTGGAACAGTGGGCTCTAAAAACACACACAGATGTTGATGCAGAGATTGATTTATTTTTTTTTTTTTTAATGTAATTGGTATCATGGACTACAGTGTCTTCCTGAGATGTGGACTCATTGGCTGAACTAGCTTCTGTTGCATACCTTTAAGTGAGGGATGTGGAAGTTACAGAAACCACCAAAAAGGGGAATGTTAAGTATTTAGGCCGAATAGGGGTCACTCTTACTTTCCACAAACTGGGGATATTCTAATGGTGAGTTAATTTTATCGAAGTCGTAATGCAGCTGACAAGTTCTTTAGGATTTTCTGTTGGTTTAAATTCTTTATTTATTTGCAGTTCACTGTGTATGACTGGACACAAATAATGCTGTCTTCACCTTGCTCTCTAATGTTTGCTATTTGCAGAGAAGGCACATGAGTAATTTCTAGATGGCCACATGGACCATTTGGACATAAGCCTTTGCAGATGTACATTTGCACAAACATTTCTGAGGTGAGGTTTTTTTTCAACCCCAAAAAAGCTCATTCCAAAGTCTGTATGTATGGATGTCACCTGAAAAGAGAGGTAAAGCATAATGGTCTTACCTGATTTGTTTAAACATACTAATTCTGAGATACAGGGTTTTTCATTTCTTTTTGTAGTCTTTATGTCAGGCAAGTTGCCATTTATTTGTGTAAAGATTCATGCAGTTTTCATACCACTTTGCAAAGAAAAACTGCATTAAAAGTAGAATTCCTTCCTGAGGATTCTAAACCAAGATTACAGAAATGAAGTAATAGTTTTTCTTTGTTATTGCCTACCTTATAATCTGTAAGGCTGTTACATTACTTGAACCATTTAGGGAGAACAATGAGTCACTTCAGTCATAATTTTTTTCGTGTCAATAACCCATTACATGCTATGACTAGTCTCCATTTGTCATTTGAGTGACAACGTTGTCTTTCTGAGTGTTGAAATGCCTCCCTTTCTATTGTGTTTCATGAGTACTTCCACTTGATAAGGGAAACATGAGCTGATGTTGATATTTCAGATAATCAGGAAGCTTTTATTTTCTTCCTTCCTCTTTTTTATTCTTCCTGTTGTGGGACAGGAAGATATAAAGACTACGGATAAGACCATCAGGTCCAATGGGAACATCTGTTTTATGACCTAGAGTTGCCTCCAAGTACAGTAATAATGCCAGGTGTGGCAATAGCAACAGTTAGAATTCTTACATTACTTTCACAAAATTTGCATTTTCAATAAAATTAATTATTGGTTGCAGAAAAAAACCATTGGATTGTTGGCAACATGAAATAATACCAGTTCTTTCATTTTCTCAATCCTGAATTCTTGACTATGTATGCATCCTAATGGACTAATTTCAGAGGTAGGAGAAGGTATTATTTAAAGCCCAACCTGTCTGCAAAAAGTTCTTTAACATTCTTAGGAAGCTGCCTTTTCCTCTATGTATTAAGGTTTGAGGGAATAAAGGTGTTGATTTTACACTTGCCTTTTCATTTTGTCTTGTCTTTTGGGATCTTAAACATAGGACTAGTTTATTTTCTTTCATATTCTGGAGGTAGTGGCAGATATCTTGTTCTCACAGACCTCAAGAGAAGTTATATAGCACTTGGAAAACCTGTTCCTGAGTTGTTGGTTTTTTTTAGATTTTGTTAACTGGTTTAATTTGGTGTGACTTTAAGAGTCTACGCTTTTTAAGTTTTTTACACCACTGCAACCTTTTATATTCTTAGATAAAAATAAAAGCCCTGTATACTTTAGCTCAGGATTTAGCTGAAATCTTGTGAGGTTTTTGTTGCTCTGGATTTCTAGACAAGATAACGTATTCTTTTGCATGACGGTGTAGCCCTTTATCAGTGCCAGCTAATTTCATCCATTTGCTTTTCTGTGGACTAATTTTAATCACTTATTTGAAAGAAAGTTGATTCTTCAGTACTTATACTGGTCCCCTCCCCTGTGTGGGACTTTACTTTTGCCTTTGACGTTCACAGGCCTTCTGTCAGACCATTTTTTGAGACTGCTGACATCTGTCTGAATTGTAGGCTCGTGTTGCCCAGTACTGATCCTGGTACTGATCCCTTAGAAACTCATTTAATGTCTGGCTACCAGTGGGACTCTGTATGCTGCCTGCAGCCCTTTTACCCCGGTGGGTTGTACAGTTCCCAACCCGACGTACGTGGTTATCCAGTGCACATCTTGCCAGTTTTTCTGTCAGGGTTATATGGGAGACTGTCAGAAGCCTTGCCAATGTCCAGCTTTGCAATGTGAATGCTTTCCTCTAGTCCACAGAGTTCGCAGTCGTATCACACAGAAGACATTCAGGTTAGTGGAATTCAATTTGCTTTTGGTAAATCCAGGTGAGGGTCCACGCCATCTTCCTCACTTGCTGCCTTCTCTCTTCAAGAGAGAAGCTTGGCCTCTCAGTGGCCGGTTCCTGAGCTTGACCTCACTCTGACTGTGGGAAATGTTTGCCATTTCCAACTCCAATAAAGAAATGGGCATAATTTCTCCCCTGCACCTGCCCTTAAGTGCACCTGCCTATTACCTTGCCAGGATTACCCCCAAGGCAAGCTGTCTGCAGTTAGGCTGTTACTTTGCTTGAGAGATTTCAGACCATATTTGTGACTAATTCTTTTTGTAGTAGAGAAAAGAGTATCTAACAGTAGAGGTACTACTTTGAGACTCAAAATGTTGACCAACTTTCCTCATATGCCAGAAGTTTCTTCTGTTGTGAAGTGAGCTTTGCTTAGCTTCCTGAAGTTTCCAGGAAAATGGCTAGTCTTTGAAAGAGTGATGGAAATGAGCAGGTGGAAATTATTCAATTTTCACTTCATTATGCATTTATATTCAGTTTCTAGATTCGGTCCCTTAAAGTTTGCCTAACATAAAGAAATGTTTTGGGCATAGACAGGGAATAAAATCTCAGGACAGTATCTCAGGACTACTCCTTTTAAAGATAGAGTGGAAACAGGTTTTGTGTTTTTCTTGTGACCTTGGGCAAGGTACCATACTCTTACTGCAACTTGTTTCTCTGTATGTGTAATGGACTAATAGCATTACTCAGCTTTTCATAAGGGTTCTGGGGATATATCCAGTAAAGGTGATAAAATATACATGTAGGCAAGTTGTAAACCATGTGAATACTTTAGATAAGTGATAATATAACATTTTTCATTTCAGCTCACCCGAATAGATGGTACACTGGAAATTGTAGATGCAGTTCTAAGCATGTCTCCTTTGCGGGTTGATAGTGAAATGTGGTCAGCCACATTTGTTGTGTTGCTGCTGGTGATCTTGTGGCCAGAGGCTAAGCTGATCAACTTGCTGATTTTTATAGAAAATTTACTTTGTCTTCTTCCCAAATGGAATTGCTTACTTTCTTTCAGATAGGTGAACTGATCTAGCATTCATGTTGCTGCAGGGTGAGCAAATTAGATGAAAAGAAAGGAGCAGGAATGTGAGAATAGGAGAGGAGCTGATCATAAACCTCCCTTTTGATGGTTGATATACTCAGGTTGGTTGAAATGCAAAGCAACGTGGCATCTTTAGAGACGTGTTTGACTTCATCTTGGCCTCATACAGAGTATGCTTTGTAGATCTGTGTTTTTTTCAGAGTAGGGACCTAGATGGCTGTGGCAGGCTGTTGCAATGCACAATGATATTTGAGGACAGATTACTTCAATTGCTTGTTTGTTCCATGTCAATATCAGCATTAGTCATTAGACAGTTAGCTTTCAGAAAGTCAAATTCTACTTACCCTAATCCAAAGCATAACAGAGAAAATATTTCCCAAATTGACAGGACTAGGTTATATCTGTACACCTGCTTATTGACTTCTGAGGTAGGGCTCTGACATGCTTGGAAGTTTTTGAATTTACAAGATTTGTCCTCACTGCCTTGCAGAACTTGGGGCTAAGAGCAAATTGAAGCATATACTTGTGTTCTGACGGGTGGAAACTTAAATGCTATCATATTACATTTTAGCATTTTGCTGGGGCTCCTTCTTAGGCTTATTTACCTGAACAAGGGCTTTTGTTTGGCTTCAGGCTGAAGGACAGTCTAGGTCCTAGTTTTGAAAGGCAATATTAATATGAACAATTCTTAATAACTGCTGGTTCAGATTTCTTGTCTTCAGTCTTCTAGCATACTAATTCAGCTGTTGTTTCCTTTCTGGAATGGTGAAACTTTGAGGCATGTGTTATTAGACTTTTTTGATTAAACTTTTATTGTTAGTACAAATTCATAATATTACTTACCAGTCACTTAATTTCCCACATAAAGTGCTTCTCATCTGTCTTCTTTGAGGAGTGCACTTATTAAAACATAGGCACACAGGACACACGTGCTCCAATAACTTTTATAGCATTTATTAGTATTTGCATGCTCTGTGTGGCCATAGCTTCACACAGCTAGAACTTATCCATAAATATTTTGATAAACGGTGCAAGATACCACTGGACACCACTGATAAGTCTGTCTCCATTGCCTTTACATCTTCTCTTCAGACACTTGTACATACTGATGAACTCCCTTAACCGCCTGCATGGCCCTTTCCTTGGCTCTGTCAAGTAGCCCCGTATTTCTGTTGTACTTGGGGGCCCAGGACTGGACACAGCACTGCAGCTGTGGCCTCATCAGGGCTGAGTAGAGAGGGAAAGATCACCTCTCCTGACCTGCTGGCACTGCTTCTTCTGATGTAGCCCAGGATACTGCTGGTCCTGTTTGCCACAAGGGCGTGTTGCTGGCTCGCGTTCCACTTGGTGTCTGTCAGCATCCCCAGGGTCTCTTCTGCAAAGCCAACTTCTTCTTTCCAGCCAGCTGCCCCCAGCATGTATTGACACATGTACTGCTGGGGTTGTCCCTCTTCGGGCGCAGGAATTTGCATTTCCTTTTGTTGAACTTCGTGAGGTTCCTGCAGGCTGTCAATGTCCCTCTGGATGGCAGCACAACCCTCTGGCATATCCACCACTCCTCCCAGTTCTGTATCTTCTGCAGACTTGCTGAGGGCATACTCTGCCCCGTTATCCAGACCACCACCCTCTGGGCCTGGCCCTTCAGCCACTTTTCTGTCCACCTCACTGTCTGCTCATCCAGCCCATATTTCATCAGATTCCCTATGAGGATCTTACAGGAGACTGTGAAGGATCAAGTACCAAACCATGTTTATTCTTGAACAAATCTATCAAATGGAAACAAATTACCAGCTCATTTAACTTTTCTCAAGTCATTGGAGTAATTTAAACCAACAGGTGGTCTTTGAGAGATAGTTATTAAAATATTTAGTTACATTTCTCTGTAACTTTATAAAATACATTTTTTTTGATTAAATTGTAAGCTACATAAGCAAACAGTGTGGCACAGAAACCTGTTAACTATTAAGCCGCTGCACTGATAAAAGATCGCTCAACAAAAGTACACATAATAGGTGTATTTTCTGAGAATATAAAGATTGCTTTGCTGGGAAATGGAAAAGAAGAAAAATGGCATAATAAGGTAGTGTATATACATTCTGTCAACTTTTACAATCGTATATGTTTTATAATTGGATTTCTGGAGGCATGCCCATGAAATATGTCCCTCTTTTGAGTAAATCATAAAAAACAAGACTGAAAGGAAGATTAAGAGTCACATAGTCCATGCTTATGCCTCTGAACTGCATTAGCTATAACTAAGTGATTGATGAAATTTTATTTTAATCAAATTTTAAGGTTAAAGACTTAATCATCAGGTGAAAGACTTAAAATAGTGGTTTCTTGTAAAAAAATATTTAGAACTTAGTATTCTTGCATTTTTGCCAATCAGAGTTATGACCAGTGTATCTAATCTTTTTCATTACAATTCATATAAAAATGGTGATAATTTTGTTCTTTGCTTACAAAATTACCAAGTCCCTGTGGGTTATAATACATTTAGTATTATTTTTTATGATTGGTTTTACTGTTTTATCTTGAAATAAGCTAAAGATCTTCAGTTCAAAGAAACTGCTGCCTCTTGCATGCAAATGTAGCCTGCAGTATAATTGTGTTAGGATTTTGAAATAAAGCAGGTGTGCACATTGTTTCTCAGGAAATAAAGTAAGCTCATTCTTACTCTTAATGTGTTTTTCTGTTACCTTGCCTTATATTCCAGTCTGCCTGTGCCTGTTTATTTCTCTAGGGCATAATCCAAAGCCATTGAAAACTCTGCTAATTCCAATGAACTTGAGATCAAGGCTTTAAAATTCTCAATTTTAAACTCTGCGGGAAGAAATGTTGATGGCTTATGTAGTGCTGATTACTGTGGAGCCCTTGTCTTGAGGGCTTTAGGCCGTGTTTCATTTTTAAGATTATATTCAGCACAGATACTGACTTGGTCTTTAGTTTGTCATAGTTTGAAATAGAGTCCTTTTCTTTGTAAGTGTGTTGCATTAGAGTTAGGAGTTGGGGCTTTGGGAGTGGTGTGGTTTTGGCTTTTGTTTGTTTGTTTGTTTGTTTTCTTTCTATTTGAACATAAATGAGTAACCCTGTACTTAAAGTATACCTTTCCCCCCCTCTATTAAAAGGAAACACTTTAATGATAACAGAAAGCCTGTTTTACGTAATCCTGTAAACCAGGGACTTGACATAATTACATTATCTTTTTTCAGAAAATGAATGTCATATTTTTTCTTCATTAAAAAAAAATGGTGCAAGTAGGGCACATATAGCTTTAAGTACTTCCACACTTCTGTGAGTCTGTATGCTAAAGCAAGCAAGTATTAGTTTGTGATTTTAAAAAATAAAAAAGATAACAGGATTGCCTGTCCTGCCTTCCCAACACCTACCTTGAGCTCATCAGGTGATTTATAACCTGTTTACATTCCTCACTGTTTGCCATCTGGAGCCCCAGTGTTTCCAGTTCCTATAGGTTTGGAGTGCTGCAGAGTAGGCAGTCATTGTGCAGTAGGTGAGGGACAGTATAAATCAGGCAGTATTCAAAGAACCTTTGTGATGGCTGCACTCCTATTCTTCAGAGACATAATTCTGTTTATTCCATTTTTCAGAAAACCTGAGTCATTGGGTCAACATTTTTTAGTAAGATGGAATTTGAAAAAGCAGCTTGGTAAAAATGTATTGTTATCAATCAGCAATTGTAGTTTTTGTCTAAGTAAGAAAAGGTAGAGACTAGGTAAAAATGTACCAGTACATTAATTCAAGGAATGATTGACTGTCTTGCGATGCAGACTGCAACAAGTATGCTTTGCTTACAAAGGGTATCAGACAACACCTATTTTATGTTCATTCTTATCAAGCTTCTATTACAGAAAGGTTGGGGTTCAACTTTTATTGTTGGGATTTTTTCATCGAAGAGTAGTGATTTGTTTTACATCTCTGTGCAGGCACATATGCAGGTTAAACCAAAAAAGCATTCTTGTCTCATTTGATAATGCCTTCAGACTACTTCAGGTTACAGGCTTCTTTATTCTTCCCCCTTCTTTAAGGCTGCAATTTCACTTTTTTTTTTAATGCCTGTTAAAGATACTTGTGCATAACACAGAGTTTGACAGTCTTTTACATTGCTACAGATTTGTCCATGTTGTGGTAGATGTCCAAAGGATAATGTTACAAATAAAGGCAGAAAAGTATGAAAACCATGCCTTTATTTTGGATAGGAGAATCTGAACAGTTTTAGATGATTCACTTTATCTTCACAGGAAGAAAAGCCCCTTGGCTCAGGAGACTGTAATAGCCACTTTATATAATATTTAGTTTGTATTCAGTGGTTGGAAAATGTGAAGTATACCATTGAAGCATCTGCTTATTCTGGTGAAACTGTTTTCTGTCTTTTATCCAACTGCAAAAGTTGTTTTGGTTCAAACTGAGTAGTAAACCTGTATTGAACACACTGCAAATTTGAAGATATGTAGGCATCTATCATCAATTTTGCAGTTCTGGTAGCAGTGAAGATGGAGGGACTTGGCTCTGGGGTTGTCTTTTGAATACATTCCGAGAGCTGGACTGGCTTCACAGGTCATTGGGACAAAGTTGGACAGGTTCCATGCTCACTGTGTGACACAGTCTTAATTTATGAACATACGTATCCTAATCTCACAGAAATTACATTGTGTGAAAGCCTATGGAGAAAGTTGGAGGTCACCTTTATATTTTTAACAGCATATTGTATAATAATGTGGATTAGCATTCTGTACTGAGATTAGGGCCTTTTCTGCAGTCTGCTGTGCAAATGCAGTGAGGGGCCTTGTAATGAAGGCTAAGGAAATGAAATAAAGGCAGAGAATGGCAATTTGTCTCAGTTTGTTGGTTTTGGATTTAAATTAGTTCTCTAACTCCTAGATTAATGTCCTAGCCACTATATTTCACTTTTGGGCTTGTCTTTCTTTATTGCAAGTGTCTGTAAGATGAGGCACACTGCCCTCAGTTTTCATCTGGCCCTGGCACTAGCACAGACTATGTCTACAACCACAAAAGCAATGCAAGCAGGTCTTTAGAGCAAACATATTTGCTCTAAAGGCTGAGAGTCCGTGCTGTATGCACTTGGGAGGTTTAAATAGGAGGTTTTAACTGGCTCTTTTGCAGTTCCATTGATTGAATACCTAGTAGAAGTTTTTGAGTATTAGTTGCACTCCTGAATTGCACGTGTGGGTTTAATCCAGGTTTCACTGTGTGAAACAAACTGAAGTGGGGATTATGGTGACCATCCCAGAAGACTGCTGTAGAAGGAGTTAGTATTCTGCATGATAGCAAATCCAGGTGCATGCCTCCTTGTCATGAATACAGGTGACTGATAACTACTTGAGTTGTGTATTTAATCAATGTGCAACTATTCTATGTGCCTATTCCCAGGAAGTGTTGGTTTATTAATGGAGAAAGAATAACAGGGTCTCCTACCAAGGTTCTCTTCAAAGTTAAGTCCATATTCCAGATTTGATTGCTTCCAGTGTAAGATGAATCTGTATTGTAAGCCCAACGCTGTGCAAGTGAACATAGACTTGTTGAACCTCTCCAAGGTGAAGCCAAGTGCTTCGTGCCCTGCCCTCACCAGACACTCCTCCAGTGCTGCATCATCACAGGATTCCAAGCATCAGAAGAGACATGAGATTTTTTATAACTTGATCAAACTTTTTTTTTCTGAGTATTAATAAATATTTACCTGTCTTGAAAAGCTTTGTTTCCTGCTTCTTGGAATCCAGTACAAGACAAGGATGGTCAGAAGACTTGTGGATTTACAAAAGTACTCTCTTGAAGCAATCTAAAATTCTAATTAATGTATGCCCATCATTTAGCCAAAAAATAAACTCTTCAGAAAAACAAAGCAGAATTTGCATTTGCATAATATATTTTACAATTGCAGTTCATGGGATTGAAGCTCTGGTCTTTGGACTGGGGAGGATCTGGTTTTGGTTTTTTCCACAGAAATATATTCAGTATTCTTCTTAAATCAGGACTGAGTTAGCTGGAGATTCTCCTGTATTCAGAGGGCTCAAGAAAGTTTTGAAAGCAGCCTACTGGAACGTGGTCAGAAGAAATTTCCAAGGGGAGTATGTCCAAGTATAACTTTGTTTTCTGAGAGACTGGTTTTCATGAAGTAATGAACTACCTTGTTTCGAGAGAAAGACAGAGACAGAATTCAACTGTTGTTGACATTGTTGAATTGTCAGCAATTCCCTTCAGATAGTAAGAGATCAGAATATAATCCAAATGTAATTAATTTAATTGTAAAGACATAGCAAAGAAGAATTCAAATATTTAGATCTGTGGAAAGAGATTTGTAACTCAGGCTAGTCTAATTTGTGGGTTTTAATAGTTCCTGTAAACTATGTGGACATGCTGTGGCTTTGTCTCCAATTAGTGGTCAAATTATTTATAGCAGATTCAAAGGATGATTCTGTCTTACGGAAATTTATATATACAGGAAGCTGGATTTTGTTGGCTACAGAAACATTATGTGTAATTCTTGTAAATAATGAAAGTAGCTACATTTCCCTCTCTCTCCCACCCAAAAAAGACCTACCAAGATAGGAAGTATTATGTATATCATACAGAGGGTTTTAATTGGTTTAAAAATTAGGTCTGAGCATTGGATCTTTCAAGTTCTTTATTCAAGAAGATTCCTTTTGAGACAGGCTTCTCTCTGCTGTAAAGCAATGTGTGCAGCAACCAAGTGCAACATGGAGGTGTTTCCAGTCATGTTCTTACTATTCAGATGTCTGACTTACAGACTCTTCAACCCCTTGTGTGAGGTGTTTGGGTCTGTTCCTACTGAAGCTTCTCCAGTAGAGGCTGAATAGACATCATTAAGCAAGTGTAATGTGGAGAGCACTGCTGGGTGCTACTTCTGCTGTTTAGTATGCTGTTAAATTTAGTAGTCACAGTTTTTGCACGTCTTCAGGGCAGAATTTTCAATACTTTATCTAATTTCTAATGAATTTTCTGGTTTATGAAGTCTTTGTGATACTTATTTTACACACAAGGGAATATTGTTTACATTTCCCAGCTCCAGTCAAAAACTTCTGATCTGGCAAAAATAAGCCTTCAACGTGGTTGCTATATATTTGCTATGTAATATTTTGAAAATAATTGTTCTTTTATGTTCAGATGTGATTTTCCTTTTCCTGCCTTTTGAAATACAATAATTCTTAACAATAGTATTAAACAGCCTCTTGCACTAGATGTGTAGGTCAATTAGATGTGTAAGTCAGTAGTGGAAAACAGTAGGACTGTGATTTAGTTGTAAAATTTCAGAGATTAGTTGGCCTTTGCTCTGCAGAGCTTTGTGCATCACCTGGGAAAGCAGGCTATTAGTGTTTTGCAGGCAAGCAAAAGCATCAAGGCTTCTTTAATGGAGGAGTGTGTGTGTGTGTTGGTTTTGCCTCCTGAAGAGACATTTCCCAAAAGAAGCAAGTGAGAGATGAAGACATCATTCTGCAATGTGTGGCGTTCTCTCTATATATTTCTCAGACCTTAGTTTTCCAGAGGTGATTTTTGTTTTCCTGGCAGGTCACTCTCAGTCTCACCAACGCCATGTTTTTCAGTTGTGTAAACAATTGGAACACAGCAACAAGTGAAACACAGCTGAAACTACTGAGACTGTGTATGCGCTATGGCAGCAAAGAATTTGGCCAGGAAGAATACCTAGGCTTTAATTACCTCTGGATGCCTTAAAATCATTAGATGATTAAGCTATTAATGAACTTAAGCTGTGCCTTCAGTTCAGCTTGACCGGTAATAAGTTCATTAAGTTACTCATTACCTGACATTAAATTTCAGCTACACTGCTAAAATGTGGGTATTAATTTAAGTTACTATAAATGCACGTTATTCCTTTCTTCCTCTGCCAGTGTAGTATAATTTCTGCATGCACCAGGCACAGTATTCTTGTTTTGTCTCATGCCTCACTGCAAAATGTTTTTTACTTTGCTACTCAACCACTATTCCACTGTCCAGTCACTTCCTGCTAGCCTGAAAAACACAGCCTTACAAGCAGTCATCACCTTTCATCTGGAAGATGTGTCCAGAGAAGTCAAGCAGCCTTGATTTTGGCTTTGGGTTTTTGCTACCTTATTGATCACTTTTCTTTCTCACTTTTCTTTCCTAAGAGTAGCTCTTACATCACCCTACCAGCTGACTCCAGAGAACCACTAGAACTATTTCATTTGAGAAGCAAGCAATGCTTTGGCGAAAAAGAGCGAGGCTGAGAATGTTCATGTACGAAGTTATATCTGATTTAATAATTTATTTCTCCATAGAGTCTTTTGAGTTAACATCAACTCCATCTACGGTGGCTTCGGTCAAGTTGCAACATTCTCTTTCATGTTAAGACCTGTCTAACGTGAAGCTGTCCATATTGCCCAGATTGCTCTCTTTTTCTGGTTGCCTGTCATGACAGTCAACTTTCTTGCAAAATAGTTGCACTGTGTCCAGCTGGGGTGTAGTTAATCTTTTTCACAGTACTGTGTGGTACTGTGTTTTGGATACGTGGCTAAAACAGTGTTGATAATTGGCTATTGCTGAAGAGTGCTTGCACAGCACAAAGGTCTTTGTTTCTCCCTTGCCCCTCAAACTGAGTAGGAAAGTAGGTGGGAGAGAGGTTGGGATGGGACTGCTTACTTGGCAATAAAAACTGGAGGTAGAAGAAGGAGGGTGTTGGGGGGGTGTGAGTGTCTTCTATGGTGGTTGTTGTGTGAAGGGTATCCGTGCTTGTGGAAGGTAGTGAGTGACTTCCTTTGAGTCGCTTGCTGGTTTGGGGGTGGTGTGTCCCCTCCTTCCTTCACCTGTTAAGCTGTCTTTATTTAATCTGCAAGTATCCTTGCTTTGTTCTTCCATCTCTCTCCTGTGCCACTGAGAGGGGGAAGGTGAGTGAGCAGCAGTGTGAGTGTTGATCTTCTGACCAGGGTCATCCCCCCCCCAGTAGTTTATGTAAGCATAAACCATTTGCAGACCTGTGGTTGGAGCAGCGTTGCTCCCCAGGCACCTGTTTTGTGTGCCAGCTAGGTCAAGAGTATCTGTGTGGCAGCAGATTGTCACTGATTTGTGTGGGTCGTTACTTCGAAGCTCTTGGCCATTGGACTGGCAGCTTTGAGCATCAGTCTCCAGAGGGAGATCACCTATTCCTTCTCCGCAATCTCCTTTGTTTTAAAATCATGGATTTACAGAGTTTATTGACTTCACTTTTTCATAAGTAGGAGCCTCTTACCACTCAGGACGTGGAATAATACATCTTGTGATCCTTTGTGGAATGGACTGGTTTTAAGCTTGGTAAAATGAGTGAAAGACTTGGTCTGTTGATCTCACTGTATTTGGCCTTAATTAGTTTAGGGTAAAGCCACAACTGCACTGTTCCTCTGTCTTTTAAGCAAACAGTCCATTCCTTAAATCAGTTTTCTCCTTTTTGCAACATGGATCATATTTTGGTTAAAGAATTTAGTCCAGAAGCTTGTGCAGTTTTTTTAGAATCTGTTCAAAGACCTTGCCACTAAAATCAGCTCTTCCCTATTCTTCTTTCTTGTATTCTTAGCGCAAGTGGGCCAGATTGTCATCCACTGCTATGATCACTTTTTCAAATGATCTGTCATTTCCAGAGATTGTTTCTGTTCAGCTGTCTGACCACTTGCTGTGTCTTTTCACAAAATCCTATCAGGTAAGGGGGATACTGAGCTTGCATATGTCTTTCAGCACCGTGCAGGTCCATTTTTTGCTCAGCCTGTGCTGGAGATGCATATTGTGTACACCTACACTTCTCAAGTTTTCACAAATCTGTAGCAGTCATTTGCCTGCTTGATTTCTTGCTCATCGCTCTTTGTTTGGAAGTGGTTTCAATCAACACCACCTGCTTCATAGTGTCTGGTACCTGAACAAGTGCTGGTGCTGTTCAGATACTTTTAATTTCTTTTTTAAGATGGGTCCCTTCCCTGAGAACCACTTGTGCAGACTCGTGTTGATGTTTAAAGTAGGTTATATCTGTCATTGAGCTTTTCACACTGGAATAGTTTGGCACTCTCCTGTCCCTGTTGCTTGGGATTTGCCACCATGTCTGACAGGTACTGTGTCACACAGGAATATGAGCCTGAGACATCAAATGCCTTTCCGAGCATTTTCTTGTCCATACGACTTCACAGTAGTGCTCTGCTGTGCCTCTGTATTTCATCTGGAGTTTTCCAGAGCCATCTAACCCTAGCATGTGTGTCAGGCATTTGCCTTCTCGGGACTGTTTTGGAGAGGCATCATGGTCAAGGAAGTCCAACAGACATAGGTCACCTTTATTTATAGTAGCCCTGAGGTCACACAAAGCCCTGAAAATCTCCTTGGGGGTTGCTCCATTTCTCCACATCTGTATTCAACTGTTTTCAACTTAGTGATAGCACCTTTTATCTTTCTGCCATTCCTTTCCTCTTCTACCAAAGTTTGAGACTGCCATTAGGCAGAGTATTGCAGCAGAATGAAATGTCTTTTATAATCCGGTAAAATCATATTAGGTGTAATTTCACATGGAAACAAAAGGTAATTACATCAACACAGCTAATGTTGTTACATAGAAGGCCAAATACTAATTAGCTATTTTTAGCTTGTGCATTACGTAGGCTCTTTCCATTAAAACGCTGCCTTATTGAGTACTCGACAGCGTATGTTGCGATCATTCCTGCTGAGCCTGACGGAGTTAATCCAGGTGCCTGCCGCAGGTACCGGAGCGGCTCCGCGCCCGGCCTCGCCCGCCGG
>VZTA01004779.1:40580-109323 GCA_013398855.1 Mohoua ochrocephala
GTGCTGCACCGCCCCCCGGTGGCCGCGGCGGGAGGCGCTTGTGTCCGCTCCCGTCCGCTTCCCACGTGGAATACGGGCCGGGGTGCCTTCGGCCGTGGAAGTCAGTAAGGAAAATGCTCTCCTGGCAACCACAGTTCTCAGCGACCGAAACGAATTGTTTGCTGAGTTATCCTGATTGCACTCTCAGTATTTAAAGGCTGTGTCCGATCTTCGCTAATGATGAAAAAAACCAATTTTTTGTTTTCTTTTGCCTAAAATAATAGGAACATGCTTTTTGTACTTGTTTTTTTTTTTTTAGAAACGTCTCTTGAGTTACTTTGTGATGGAAGGATTGCTGCAAACTTGCAAAATAGTGATCTCTGATTAGTGCTCAAAATACGATAAACACTAAACCTCTTTAAAGGGGACTCCTTTAACATCTGCTTTTTGCTTTAGAATATGATTACAGTGTGTGCTAGTTTCAGTGGTTAGATCGAGAAATGCTGTGCTGCTCTGAGTGGTTTGCCTGCAGCCTGCGTAGAAACAGTGGCATCGCCCCTGTTGACACTAATGACAGGAGGTGGAAGCTGCCCACCCTCTCAGAGCAGCTCTGCATCTTGCTCTTGTGCCCCATCTCCCTCACCCATCTCCCCGGAGTGCTGAACAGGCTCTTACAGCCCACCTGGCTGCTCCAAGTGGAGGAGTGGTGGGAGACAGTCTCTGTGCAGCATTCTCGGGACCTGTGCAGAGAGAGGGTCTATTGACTCAGTTTTCCTTTACGAGGTTTTGAGGGCAGGGATTCGTGTGCATGTCAGAGAGAGAGAGAGAGAGATGAATTCAGCTCCATTTTGAAGCTGATACCTGTCTGTGCTGTTTAGGCAATCCAGAGGCCTGAATCTATGTGTAGCTTGAGCTGGGGTGGTCCAATGTGACCCCCTTGGAACAGTGGTTGGCAGAAACAGAGAATGTAGTTATTGTTTCTCAGACCTCGGAGATTTTCTTGGCTGCTGAATCACTGTAAAAATAGAAAGACTCGTTCCAGGCAGCTGGACTCTGGGAGGCAGCACTCATATGTTTTTTCAGCTGCATCTGATAGATAAGGAAGCTTTATATTTCTCTCTCTCTCTCTCTCTTTCTCTCTTTTTTTTTTTTTTAAAGAAAATGCAATGGACTTTGTTTTGCAGTTGTTCTTACTCTTAACTCACACTTTCAGAACCTCACAAAATAATGAGAAAATATTTCTTTGAAACTTGTAAGCAATGTTCATGCTTGATGGCAATGAAACTCCATCATCCTCTGTGTATTGATACGTCTCCAGTTGTGATCTGTGAGCTGGCACACATGGGCTGGGTAATGCTAAACATCCAGGGCCATGTTTCAGTCTTTGGCTCCTGCATGAGTAGAGTTTTAATTGGTAAGTAGCCTCTTCTATTCTGTAGATGCTGTACCAATTTTGTAAGATCTGAATGTATTTCTGCTGATTTGAAATTACATTCCTACTGTGTGAGGTCCAAATCTCTACAAGCAGAATTTTGCATAAAAGTTTTCGTTCCTGCAAGGCCAGTAGAATGTCTTAATCCTCTTTCTGCTTTGGAAAATTATTTGAAGTATTTGAGGCTGTGCTTTTATAAGTTCTCTTGAAGAACAGGATTTTACCACTGGAAAGTTTCATTGACATGAATATGTGAATTGTAAGTGAGTGATTTCAAGATATAGCTTATACCTGAGATTTTGGTAAAGCTTCTTGCAAGGTGAAACACTGCTGTGTTTGGGGAAAAATAACAGACTAGATGGGGATATCAGTCTTTGATTTTTGGTGTTGTTGGTAGTTTTTTTGTGCTAGCTATTTATTTGTAGCTCCAACAAGTCGTGAAGATGGACCAGACTGAGATACTGTGAAGTTCTGCCCCTCTCTTTCTGCACCCTCCCCCACCTCTGCCAGCTCTCTTCTTGCCTCTTTCCGCTTTCTCTCTTTTTCTTTCCTACAACTAATTTTTTCCTGCAAATCCTGTCGCTTTTCCATGTTGCCGATGAAACTGATGAACAATGAAGAGCTGATACTGGCATTTATAGTTGTGTCACTTGGTTTTGAAGTTCCTGTTCTAGTTAGATTTTTGAAGGAATGGAGAATTTTTGTGTTTCTTGGCATGTGTTCAGTTGACTTTTTTAGCCCATAGAATTACAGCATTTTACCAATTTACACTCAGAGTGCACTTTGGACATATTTATTCATAGCAAGAAAAATCAAAGTCTTTTATTGGTAAATTTCATGTTTTGTCTAGGTGTCTTTGAATCTGTTTTGTATCTGTTTTGGTTTGCTGCCTTTAAGAACTCCTGCAGTTCTTAATGTGATCTTGTTTGTCTTCATTCTGTGATGCCAGATAATATTGCATGTTTTTGCCTTATTACCTACCAAGCTGTGGTTTATTTTTATCTATTTACAACAAATTGTTCATAGATACTTTCATTATTTTTTACAACTTGTGGGGAGAGAAGGTGCTTCATAATTCTAGGGGCAATTTGGACAGACTTAAAGAGTGCCCCAAGAGAGCCATAATTGCGTGTCCCTGAGGCTTGGTGGCATCTCAAGCAAATCCAAAATGACTTAACAATTCTGCATTTAAATTTATTAGGATTTTTCATTTAATGAAAAATTGAATTTTTTTTTACTCTCCTCTCCAGACAACAATCAGATGCCAAAATAAAAGAAATTCTATCAGTGCAAAAGTTCAGTTCTTTGATCAGTTGCTTTATGTTTGGTACTAGTTAATACAGCTGTTCAGTTGTTGCAGATTGAGGGCTCTAGTCTGAATGGTTACATGTTGCAAAGAATACATGTGTGAAATAACTTGTATTGCCATATCTAATCTATTTTCATCACAAAAGATAGATTACTTCTAATCCAACTTCATTTTTTTCAGCATCGTTATGCATTCCTTGATCATTTAGAGCATTCAAGGGCATCTTTATGTCATTGCTTAAGAGAAACTGTCTAATAAGTATTTAAATTATGTGGCCTGCTAACTACATTTCTACAGGGGCCTAAAGAATGTTATCAGATGCCTTTGAGAGCTTTATTTTTATTTTTGAAATAGCCTCTGAAGCATGGAGCTCATGATGGCAGTTTATATGCTGAGAGGCGTGAAGTCTGGCGATGGGGTGGTAACCAGTCATCAAGGATTAAATTAGGGGTTTTAACTCAGACTTGGGAGGAAGTTGGTTTCTTCATAAAAAGGAGAAATTCTGGACCTGTCCAGAAAATTTAAGCTCCCATTTCTTGTGGATCCTTCAAGAATTGAAGAGAGAGAAAAAAAAAATCATCTTTAAGGCTTACAGATGTAGAAGTTGAAGTTCACATTTAAACTTTTGCAGTTATATCAGTACATAATTCTTTCCCTTGTTGGGCACTTTTTTTTTCTGTGTTAGAAGGAGTTCAAAGTAAGTGGAAAAGGTAGCTTTGTTTTGAAGCAGGTGTGCTAATGCTGAAATAAGTTCGTCAACTTGAATTTTTTTTTCTGCCTGTATTGGTGCATGATAGCTTTTGTTCTGTATAGAAATGTCTTTTAGGTGAATTTAGGTTGTGATATTTGTGCTCGATTTGGGAGGTGCATGTTTTAATTGTGAGGACCGTGACAGAAGTCATTCTGACATTTATATACATTCAGTAATTACTTTTGAATTTGAATTACTTTTCAGTAAAAAATGGAAGTGTTGTGGCTTCATTGACTGAAAGGCAGAGTTGAAAATTGTTTGTGTATATGCAGAGGGTCATACTACCCTGTCCCATACACATTTTGTGTAGAAACATGCAGGGACATGACTTGGCTGCAAGTCTTCATTTTTGGCATCTGATCACTATCCCAGCAGATATATTTGTGGGCTTAAGGGTTTCATAAATTTCAAGGATTGCAGAAAAAGGTTTGTGTAGATTAGTAAGATGACTGAAAACCTTCTGATGGGAAAGATTTTACTTCTAAAAAGAGCAAGACCTCTGCAGCCTGATTGATTGCAATTGAATTGTTGCACAGAATTCTCTGTTGGGTCTCAGTGACATTACAAGTGGAAGCTCTCCGATGGGAATCCCATTAGCAGTGTGACTAATACAACTGTGGGAGTTGTTTGTGGTCCCTGCCAGGCTTCTGGTGTGGCACTGGGCACTTACCAATCAACGCATCTTCTGCTCCTTCCATGCTGCTGATGTTGCTCAAGACAAAGTATCTGTAGACAGCTTTCTGGTCAGACAATGAAACTAGGGCTGTCTACTGATCTTCTTTGTCCTGTAAGCTATCTTACTTACTGTTGTCCATTTTTCTTCCTGAAATTTTGTCTCTTTTGGTTTCATAGAACCTGGTTTGCTTAATTTTTACCCTTCTGTCTTCTTAATCAGCCTTCCAGTGCCTCTTTCCACTCCATCTTGCTATTTTTCTTAGGGATTGAACTGTGGTCCTTTTATTTACGTCAGACAATCTCATCTGTAAACACAAGTCAAATGCATCTTTGCCATGATGCCTTGCAAATTAATTTCTTTAGCTCTGGCTGAAGGAGAAGGGTCTGGAATAAAGAGAGCTTCTTGTGGCTATTCAGCTAGATGTCAATAGCTCAACATGGCTAAAACAGGCCTCCTGCAGACTCCCCTCCTGCTGCTTCCTTGTCACTCTGGAAAACAACCTAATCTTGCCAGGGTGTTCATAACACATGTCATTTATTACTTGTTCTTTCTCTAAGTTTAGAAACAACACTGTTAGTGTAATTGATGATTAAGTCTTATTTTTTAATGTAATTTCTAAAAGTAAGTTCATTGCTGTTTCAACAAACATTCAAATCTTCCATCCAGCTCTTCTTCACCTGTTAAACAAGCTTGCCAATTAGTCCAGCGCCCTTTTCCTTGCATTCTTCAGGTCAGTTCTGCACTTCCATACCCATTCAGATTCAGTGAAAATCATTATTGTATCCTTTTGCAAACAGAATAGAAGAAACCTACAAGCATCTCTTCTGAATTTATTTTCCCTCCTTGCACAGAACATGGTCTTCACTTTTCTAGACCTTTATAAACTCCCAGTCATTGCAGGAGCATCGCTCCATCCTCTTCCATTATTCATTAAAATTTCAGGCTCGTTCTTGTGCTCTCTTAGTACAATAATATGCTTTCTTCTTGAGAGCTGTAACATGCTTTCTAATATGCTGTCTTCTTGAGAGCATCTTCAAGGTAGTCTCCATAGCCTCTGATAATCCTTTCTTTAAAACTCCTTTATTGGAGGCCCAAAAAGCTTGGAAATTATTCTAAGTACCCGTTAAACTAGCCAGTAATGTGACTTGGTTCCTTTTGGCTCCCTCTTTGTTACCTCTTACTGTGTTATTTGATAGCAAGGTCCTTGGAGTTAGGACTGTCTTTGTTAGTTTTTGGGTTTGTGGGTTTTTGTGGGTTTTTTGTTTGTTTGCTTTGGGGTTTTTTTTGTTTGGGTTTTTTTAATTTTACTTTATCACACCAAGGACAACAGCATCCTGGGTTATCATTGAGAACATTAAGATGGTTATAATATTAACATTATTAAGTAATTAATCATAGTTGTAGCATTGCAGGGAAATTTGCTGTGAAATTTGCTGTCTGAAATTTGTTCTTGAGAGGAGTGGAAGTAGAAGTGCCAGTTGATCATTTCATCCCTTTGGAACTTGCCACCTTGTCTTCACTAGGGAAAAAAGTGTTAAAAAAAAAAAAAGAAAAGCCAACAAAGAGCAACCACATTGCAAATAAAAGATGCTCTTAGCTAATCTGAAGGGGCATTTGGCTGCCTCACAAAAACGCTGTGTATTTTGGCAGTTAGGAGCTTTGGCTAAGGAAGATCCATGTTTGGAATAACAGGGTGTGTTGCAAGTCAAAATTCAGGTATCTTGGCCGAGATGTATGCGTAATCTGGCATGATGCCTTTCTGCACTGTGCCTGCTATAGCAAATGCCAAAGTCCCTTGTGAACAATATATGAATCTCATTTTGGGAAAAAAAAAAAAAAAAGGAGAAGGGAAGAGGGAGCCAGGATTTATTTTAACATTTAGTGGATATAAAAAACAAGTATCAAGAAGCAAAACATTTCCATGAAGCATTCACTGTGGAAATTCTGCAACTTCTTGTTGCAAACCTCTTTATCACTTGGATTGGCTGATTTCCAGAGCATCAAGGCTAGGAATTGAGGGACTGAAATATAATCAGTGGTGATACATTTTAACCACATAAAACATTCTCTGCTTCCAAAGCCTCCAGTGTCTCTAGTAAGCAGTGCAACAGCAACAGCTCCTTGCTGCTGAACTCCAGAGACGGGGAAATCACTGGATCAGGATGGTAAGAAGCTCTTTGCTTTTTCTTCAGATCTAGGTTATTACTCTGTAAAGAATGTTTAAAAGATGATGAAATCAGTAGAGATCAGCATTTAAAACAAAAAACAGTATGTAAGATAGAGAGGAATTATGTTTTTCTGCAAGAGATCAGCAATGCAAGTTGGTGACAAATATATCTGGCACTGAACATGTTGTGCAGCTTATATAAAATCTTTTAAAACTGGGAAACATTGCTGACTAGCATTTGATGTAAATTGTAAGTCTGTCCACTTGGTTTATTTCAGAAGGACAGCTGTATGGGCTTCTAAAATTATTTTGGATTAATAATCACTGATACAGACTTTATACATAAAAATATAAATAAACCTTTGCCAATCACTCGTGCAGGCTGTATGTTTATATGGTTTACTGGGCTTTGGGGGTTTTGTTTATTAGAAAAAAGCAGATCTGCTCAGTACATGCCTTTGACTTTCAGGGAGCTATGAAGTTTTTATTTTTCTGGGTTTTCAGTCCATGAAGACCTGTTAATCACATTGTTTCTCTAGTGTAATTAATTGGTGGGAAAAATGATCAGGGAAAACTTTTTAGAATAATGATTATATTGCTTGTACCAATTTAAATATTCTGATCTAATTATTAAAACAACAGAAGTAGAATATAAAGTACATAAATGTGGGATCTGAATATAGTGTAAATTGATACCAATGCTATTAGAGGTTCAAAAAATTCCTGAGAATAGAATAAAAATATGCATATTAGCATTTTTCTACGTATTAAAGAATTGGAGGGAGGAAACGTATCTTGGGAGTGTTTACTCCCAAGACTCATTGTCAAGACTGTTTTGTTGGGGTTTTTTGGGGGGTGGGGGTAGGGGGGTGGGTGTTGATTGAAATAAGCATCAAGCCCAATCTCCTGTAAGGGAACTCAGCCGTTCATTTTAAGTGCGTACTAAGTCCAGGAATTTATTGATTAGGAGATTACAGTACATCAGGGTGAAAGGAAAACAAATTACTAAATAAATCTGAAGAGCACTGAAACGCATTTACTTGACAGTCCAACTTGATGTGTAGAAAATTATTCTCTTTGTGCTTTAAATGGAAGAGGAGGTTTTTTAAAGAACAACTATGAGAGTTTGAAAAGTGTACAGCAAACGTGAAACAACGTTTGATTTGGTATTTTTTATCGTTGTTGCGTATTTATTCTTTCTCAGCAGTATAAAAATTAAAAAACCCTAAAACTATCACTAAGTGCTTTCTGATCTTTTCCTTTTCTAAGTGGTTCCACTGAATGGCAAGAAATAAAAGTCTTTAAGTCAATCATGTTATCATAGCCTGTGTATTTCATGTTACGTATGGCACTTTGATGTGTTAAAGATTTATGTTTTTTCTCCTCAGTAGGCAGAATAGATTGGAAAATCAATAATTGAATGGCAACCAGGCTGTGAGGTTCTTGGAAAGATGTTTAGTATGAATCTATGTGTGGTGGTGGTGGTTGTTGTTATTATTATTAATATTATTATTGCTATTTTCTTGACAAAAATCCCCTGTGATAAGTAACCATTAAGCAGTACTGTTGTACTGAAGGGATTTGAATATATTGTTGTTTCTTATCAGAGAATACTGTGCCCATAGTTAATATTATCCTGCATCTAAATTTTCTTACAGGGGAATACTGGAGGTAGGAGATCTGACTGCTTTTCCCTGTTGTGATCACAGAACGTAATTAATGATGTTACATACATTTCCACATTCGTGATTCTCTAGTTCCTGCATAAGTCAAATACAGATATGCTTCTGTACCAGCAAGTCATTAAAAACATTTCCTTCTAGAAAAATAATGTTCATGTACTGCCACATACTTGCTGTTGATAAAGTTTTAGCCGAAGTAAACTTACATTGTGTCCTGCTTGACATGGATGAGTTCAGTAGCTAAAGCAGTGAGTTCACAAGGGATCTGTTTCTTTCAATTTGGATTGCCTGGGCAAGGATCTTGCATAAGTTATTGAAGGCAAAAGAAAAGAAAAGAAAAGAAAAGAAACATACACCACACACATCCCCCAAAGGTGTACCCTTAATAGTAATCAGCAATGTAATAAATTACATGACTAGTCCAGAGGGAACAGCCTCTCACTTAAAATTTTTAGATGATATGATTTCTTGTAGAATGTAAATAGTAAATGGTCTTAAAGAAGCCCAAATTGCAAGCTGTCAAATCCATTAGATATCAGGTTTAATTATTCAGAGTGTTTTTTCTAGTAAGTCTAAGGAACAAAAGTAAAATTATAAATAATATACCAGCTTTACCAGAAAAACTGAAAAGTTGTAGACATGACTATATTAGAGTGCTAAATTCTAATAAAGTATAATTAGTGCAAGAGATATGCTTGGTATAGCAAAGTTCATTTGAAGTGTCTTCCTGGTGCAGAATTTAAAAAAGCTTATTCAACAACTGGATGTATTATTCATCCAGATGAATTTAGGCTAAATTTTTTTTGGTTTTGTTTCAGTAACTAAATTGAATTCTGATAATGTGCCTGAAAATGTAATCCTTACTTAAAGAGGTATAATATAAATATGTAAGCTATGGAGTTTATATATAATATAAAACATGTTTAGGGAAAGGAAATACAGATTTGCGTCGGCTATGAACTTGATTCAAGACTTAATAATATTCTCAGGTTTTGCTGTTTTAGTAGATTTTTGCTTTGCTATTCTGCCAATTTTCTGGTAAAAAATAAGAGTTTGTTCATTCAGAAGTACTCATGCTGATAGTAGTCAGAAGGAATCTGCTGCAGTATAACTTTGTGCATGTGTTTTGTGCTAACTTACATGTCCCAAGTAACTTTTGGCAGAGTTTGGTTCAGGTCAAAAAATCGCTTGTCAGACTGTTTACAACACCAGCAAGTCTGGCACTATTCTAGAGTGAAATACACTCTTGCATGTTCCATAAATATTGTTTGCAAAGGATGAAAATAAACCACTTTGAACTTTAATTGAAATGTAATGCTGAAATATCTCCATATATATATATGTATTAGCATTTACTTGTAATGACATGTTTGTCTTTTAAAATCTCAGCATCCATGTTTATGGAGCCTGAATACTTTCAGTGAACAAAATGTGTCAGCAGGCAAGGTTTATGCAAGAAGAGTAGTTTTTTTGGCGATGGAGGATTATTAAGTGGTTTTTAAGCCATTTTCATTTTGATTCTACAATCTACCTGCTATGTAGATCAGGTTTTTCTCACCGAAATGCATCTTTTAAGCTGTGCCACTACACTGGTGGTATAACTTAAAATGAGTTGCTCTCAGGAAGTTATAAATTATTTGCTGTGTTTTACATAATGTATTAGCATGCCTGCTGCATCTGTGTTCAAGACAGGGTTTTATTCCTTCAGTCATGGGATCTATGAAGAGACTATTAAAAACGGATGCCTTTAGCATTAGTTTTTCCTGTTGGCTTTTATCCTGTCAGGCCATCAGAAATGAAGGCAGGGGAAAAGGTCGGTCTGGTCTCTAGGTGAAATAATTGATGGGAGCAGCTTCCAGAGGAATACAACTTTAGTGAGAAGGTGGCTGGATAATACATAGTTTTCTGCATCTGGTTAATGTTTGTATTGTGGCATTTGCAGTGTTTTGAAATATCAGGACAAAATTGTGTTTCCCATATATCGTAGGACCCTCATAGCGACGTGATGTTTTGCTGCACCTGATTGTTCTTGTACTTCGTGACTATACTGAGAATACTGAGAACAATTAAGGCTGAGACATACCGTACACCTTTTATGTAAGTCTAGAGAAGACAAAAGGGTCCTGACAACTTTATACCCACTTGATAGTGTGCAGATGCAAGAAGAGCAAGTTACGGAGTTGTGCCCTGAAGGATATGTTTCCAGTGCTTGGATAAGGAGTGTGCTCTGACCAGAGCTGAGGATGGGTGATACGTAGTGGTGGGAGACATGATGCAGTTTGGGTGGATTTCCTGGTTTGCTTCACTACACCGAGTGGTGATGAGAAGCTGCCATTCCTAAAGGAATTCCCTAGACCTTGCAGTTGAGTTTTTAGCCTACCGTAAATCTGTTGTGATGAATATTTCATTTAAATGTTTTCCGGCGTTGAGGTGTCACCTGGGGATACGCAGCCCATAGTCAGCCCTATTATATCTTTTGATAATGAAGTTTCAGTTTGGAGGTGAGAGCAGTCTACTCCCCTGGCACTGTGTCAGGGCTCCACTTCCCCTCTTCTCACCAATATACATCTTGGATCTCTGACTAGAGCTTTTGGATCCATGAAGATTTTTGGAACCCACAGCGGAAGGCTGGTATTCTCTGGTGTCGATCTTTATTCAGCCAAAGATGGTAGATAAATCCAGTGGTGAAACCCTCATCATTTCTGACTCCATTACTGTAGTAGAGTGGTTTTCTTAATAGTCATGGCTTAACCTCCATAGTGCTAACCTTTTGAATAGCTCAGAGACTTTGAGACCTCGTGTTGCAGCCTTTTTTTCCCTTAGGTGATGTGGCTTTCATGACAGGATTTTTATGTGATAATTCTTCCTGTCACAGGATAGGAGGTGGTGCATGTGTGTCAGGCTACCAGGCTAGAGGCTGCTGGCATGTTCTTCCTGTGACTGGACATACACATGCCCAGTAACAGGGAGAACTCTGTCTTAGCCATACAATGGGTATTTATTTGGTCAGGTGATGACTGAGACTACATATTCATTTGGAAGAAATGGCAAGAAAGACGATGTCATAAGTCTACGCCTCTGATTTAGCTATTTTTCCTGTAAATACTTACTTTTAGTATTTTTTGTTGTGGTCCTTCCTTTCCAGAAAGGAAAAATTTGTGTAGTGTGGTAGAGATTTTGCCAGCACTAATTCTAGAGATGAAGTTTTGGAAAAGTATATACTTGATTTGAGACAAACATGCTGTCTGGGCCATTTGGTCTTGAGTAACTAAAGAACTACTGCAGACCTCTAAATCATTCAGATAAAAATGATCTTCCAGTGACTCAAACTGGCCTACAAAATTTATGTCAGAAAAAGAAATGTTCCTCAAATATTTTTTTTCTTTTCGTTGAAGGAATAGAAGGGACTAATTTTAGAGAGTGCTTGATAACGTAGGAAAAGGTCTTTTAAGACAATTAAACTTTTAGATTCTCTTCTGAATAAACTCGTTGTATGCACTTATGCATACAACACTTATGCACTATGTTAATTTTCTTATTTTTCTCCTTGTAGGATTGTCAAAAGTATTAGGCATGTTAAAAACCCCTTTTTTTTGTCCTACTCCTCATTCCAGTATTACAGAGGATCAATCACCAAATCAGCACTTGCATCTATCAATTCTTCTACTATGGCACAGGTAGACAGAAAATTGGTTTCCTTGTACATGCAAAGCATGAAAAAGTGAGTTCCGTGTGAAGAATGAACACAGCACACTCGGGATGTTTCAGGCAGAATATATTAAGGTCTCTGCTAGCATTTGTTTGCTGCAGAGATTGTCATGAAATGATGCTTGTAGCTGGCTGTTTCCTCTTTGTGCACTGGGGCTGCTCATGGGCTGCATTTCCTCTGCCCCTCAGTGCTGGTGTGGTCCTGTAGTTAGCAAGTGGAGTTCCCTTGTCTCCAGCTGTTCCTTGCGTATGCCTTTTGTTGTCAAGGTCATTCAGGTACTCATCATCCAAAGCCAACTGCTTAGTTTGGTCTTCTAGGAAGTTGAAGAAGAGCTTGAATGACTGAGTCCCAAAAGAGTTTTCTGTCTTGGTGATCCTGGTGGATTTGATGGGTTTGGGACTGACAGGTAATTGCCGTATTGCTAGGTTCTGAGAAAGGAGGCAGTCATAATTTTGGGTTTAAGTGCATTAGAACAAACCAAAAAATACTAGGAAGCTGTTATTGTGGATATAGTTTTATATGGATTGAGAACACATGCTCTGGCGTGGCAGCAGTTCATTCCTTTGGTGCTTGCAATAACAGCATTTGTTGTGGGCCATTGCACAAATGCGTTGCTTGTTCTTTCCTTTTGAAGAAAATAAAAAACAAACACCTCCCAAGTTTAGTATTTGTAACTTTTACCAAATGTGTGCTTAAGTATTTTACTTTGGATAGGGAGCAGTTCCGCAGCCTAATAAAACACATTCATTTAGAATTACTTGCTTGGAAAAAAGTAAACAGATTTAAGAGTGTACCAGCATAAACATGAATCTCTCTTACTGCATCAATTTCAGAACTCCTTGAAGTCATGGCAAATGCAAGCAATCTAACTGAATAAAACAGTTTTGATGCAGTGCATCATAACATAGAACATGCAATTTATAAACTGTTATAGAAAGAAGTTTATTATACAATGTTTCAAAATTTTATATGACTTGGTGAAACATTAATTTTTGTAGTAGATTTTGGGTTGTCAGCATATCACAAGTCCCCAAAATGCTACACCTCTTTCATAAGTTTACTAATGGAGTTGGCTTCACTCTTGATTAGAGTCTCTTTTTATTAAAAGAAATGTTAAAAATGTTTGTTGAAGAATCTGAAGGGTGAAAAAAAGGCTAAAATACTTTTAATTCATATTCATGTAGAGTGACGTTAATAGTTTTAGCAGTTTTTTCAGCCTCATAGATTTTCTAGTGCGGGTTTGTGCAAGTCGTGCATTTACTGTGGATCATTTTAATGGTCCAATGAAATATTCACTCTGATCTGTGTCAGTGGGGGTAGGGAAGCATATAAAATATATGCTTCCAGTCAGTGATGAGAGAGTAGGAGGATTTTTCATGAACAATATAATTAAATGCATGCATGTAAAAGATACCTGCAAGATGCTGCTTGAGAAAGTACTTTATAGCAATAGATAATTATAGGGAAAAAATTACTTTTCTGGAATGATAGTACATAATATTAATTTACCAATGGTATAAAGGTTTTTTAAGTAGTTTGTTTCCCATCACACAGAGCATTTTTTTTCTAATAATCTTTGTCTTCAGCAAAAGAATTTTTGATCAAAATTTTTGTTGGACGTATCACACTGGAATTTTAATACAGCACTAATACAGGCCACTGTTGTAAACATTTGTTTCATAGCTCAAAAATTATTTGCTCTTGCAGAAGTCTGAGAACTATGGAAATTTTCCAAAGTCACAGGTTTTCTTGTCTATTTAATACAATTTTAATTATGTGCATAGTTGCCACTGCTGTGGATCGTACTCATGTTTGTTTAAAGGTGTCCAGAAGAGGTGATGATATTAATTCACCTGCTGCTAAATACTCTCCTACTTAGAAGGTAACTCAGCAGTGACTCAGACATCAGAAATGAAAACAGTCAGTTGCTTAGGGCTAAATCTCACAAGTGCTTACTGCTGGGTATGGTGTGTTGAGAATTTTCTGGGATTAATCACATCCTAAGCAGACAAAAAGAAAGGTGTTCCAGTTCCCCTCCTCCTCCCCGCTACTTCTTCATTTTCTGTGGGAAGAAAAAGGCTTCAGTGGATTTTATTTTAGCTGTCTCCAAACAAAGCTGTAAGCAGTGTGTGTGGTAACATTTGTTTGTAAGAATGGATAGCTTAGATACACCTGGAAACTCTTGGTCAAAAATACATGTTGAGGGCTGTGCTCTTAGCGTGGCCCAAAGAAACCCTTGGCATGAGGAGCTGGAGTCTCCTGAGCATGCTGTGTGACACATTGACCCTCAGCTGGGAGCTCTGATGGGATATCTGGGGCCAAGGCTGGCACTCACCAACCTGACCCTGCCTGAGCCCATGGCTGGGGCATCATCTGCTTCACTAAGAGTTTGCTGTGTAGCATTTTGGTTCTAGGCCTGATTGGAGAAGTGCTGTGGAAAGTATATGGTGAAAAGTAATTGGCACAGCAGTTAACCTTTGGGGAAGGTTCATTCGTTTTAGGCTATCACATAACTACTGTTATTTAAAAAAGAAAATGCAGTTCAATCCATGTCATTACAAGTGAAGAATGGGAGTCACCCATTGTTCTCTCTTTTAAAGACAGGCTTTTTTCAGTTTGTTTTACTGTTAACTTTGCTGCTAAGTGAGAATTATCATAGGATATTGCAATGCCTGCACCATGCTAAGACCTTGCGGTAACTGAAAATTGAATGTTCTTGCCAGTTCTGTTTTATGTCTTGGTATTAAGTGTTGCACAAAATATAGAACAAAGATTTTGACCTAGACTGCGTGTGAGAGACTGAAATGTTATGGTTAATGGTTTAAATGGTGTTAGGAAGGACATTTTGCCCATTATGGCAAAACTGTTTGAAGAAGCTGTGACCACCGAAGCCCACTGCTCCCTGAGCAGGCCTCCTGACTGGAGCCTTGGACTGTGAATTAAACCCCCTAGGGGTACTTGAGATAAGATAAAGGTGACACTGTTGGCCAATTATCTCAGGTCTAGGGAGAAGTAAACAAGGCTGAGGGAAAAGATCATATCCCCAAGAAAGCCAAACCCAGCAGCTGTTCTGAAAATCATCTCTGGCTGGGATTGGGGTGGGAGAGTGGGAGGAGAGTTTCGGTGTGTGGCACAACCTCTGGTCAGAGGCAGTGAACACCCACCCTCGCTCACACAAACTGGCTCAGCTGGAAACCCCCTCCCCACCCCGGGAAGGCCACACTCACATGAGAGGCAGCTGAGGAGGTGTCATAATCCATCAAAGACCCCCAAAGCGCTCCCAGACTCGTTGCTGAGGCCTTGGCCCAGAGCCCTGCACATGAACCAAGTGATGAAAGTGATCCAGAGTCTGTTACGAGAGACAAACTTGCCCCCTCCCAGGGGAGGTAGCTGGGCATTCCCACCTGGCCCAAATGTATATTAACCCAGTGAATTCTGTGTTTTGTGGGACCCTCACCACAGAAAGACCACAAAAAGTGGATCAGCGGGATCTACGGAGTGGTGATATTTTCTACTTAATCTGTCTCTCTGTCACTCTCTTTCTCTCCCCCCCCAACATCCCCTTTTTCTATCTCTCTCTCTCTCCCTCACATTTACATAAAATCCATACTATTTGCTTCAGCGTATAGTCTTGTTTGAACCTTAATTCAGGCAGAGGCATCTCTCTAACAATTTTAATAACCAGACCATAACACTGCACCTGAGCAGCTTGGGGGAAAGATGCTGCATTGAGTCAGCATTAATTTCAAGGAGGAATCCTGACCAAAACCATTAAGCTGATTTTTTTTTCAAGTATTAAGAGGTTTCAAAACCTAAACCTATGTAACTGTCTCACCTTAATAAAAGTCAGTGCTGTTGGTTTTAATGGTCAAAGTGAGACCCACAGCTGAATATGGCAAACTTGCAAGATCTCTTCTATTTTCAGTAGTGACATGTATATTTTCTCCTGAGTCTCTAATCTCAGCCTATGTTGTGTAAATGTATATGTACTTTTTTTAAATCAAAAACACAGTTTCTGAATGGACAGTGTACTCTAAGGAAATAGATGCAGCAGAAGACCATGCTTAGCTTAAGATTTTTACTATCTTTAGGGCCTGACACTCACTAGGCTGCAGTGAGAAGCATATTATTTTGTGTTATAAACACCCTTCTATGTTAAATACTAAAATAGTTGTTTCCCGGAGGAGGTTTGGAATAGAAACTGATGTACCTGATAGTTAATTAAAATTCAGTGTTGTTTGTTCTTGCTTAAATTAGTGAAAAAAAACCCTTCTAGGAAACACCACAGAGAATAACGTTCTGAAGATTTCTAATTATTTTGAAAGATGAGAATTCCCATGACTCAATTCTTTAAAGAGTTGGAACATAATTCAAATGCTTCTTTGCCACCTGTCACTTTTTTTTTTTTCATTTTCAGAGTGTGTATTTTCTCTCATGGATAAATAAAAGGAAGGAACATCTTACTTCCCTTTCTACCCAGAAGGTTTTTTTCTGAACCCTAGTTACTGAACTACATGCACGCATTACTTCTATTATAACATCGTAAACCACCTGCACAAATGCATACCTAGCAGGAGACCAGTTGTTTCATTAAGTTACACCAGGATCTGGCTGGTATTGTTGTACAAGCCAGAGAAAACCATGTGTAATTGGTTTTGTTTGTAATGTGAAGTCACTGATTAGCCAGCTAATACCATTTTCTTTCCCATGCACACAGCCTCCCACACACAGTAAGATGTGAAAAACTAGTATAAAAATAAGGTTTTAAGCTACGACAATGAGCTCTCCAGATGTCTGATTCCTTGGTTTAGAAAACTGCACAAGAGCTTATCTATTCCTGAAATAAAAATGATTTAGATAGTCCTAACCGTCTTTCACGATTTCCCATCTGCTAGGGTGTGCATTTCATTTTCATGTAAATAAAATTTCTAAGTAATTCTTCAAATCCTCGCTGCACAGTTCATTACAGAGATCTCATGCTTGCTAATACTGACTGCCAGAAGGCAAAAGGACTGATAAAGCATGTGGAGCACTCATAGGAGGCTTGCAAGACAGGAAGTCCCTCATGGAGAGGGGAATATTTCAGTGGATTTATGTACAGTATTAACCACCTCACCTGTGTTATTTCCCTGTTGCCCCTTTCAAGAAATGTAGATACCTAATGAGGGGGACGGTTAAGGACATTTTCCAAGCTTCATTGTTCGATTTTTGCCATGAATTTCACCTCTAAATGAGACAATTGGATTTTAAGCTGTCCTTTCATATCATGTACTCTATTACAGTGGTCTGGATTCATACCTGTGTTTAGGTAGGCAGACTTCTAGTCTATTTAGAGTCTTACATTGTTCAGATTTTTGAAAGGTCACTTTGGCTTCAGTCTGACAGTTCATGGGTGCTGACACGTTGGCAAATCAAGCCCTTTTTGTACTTTATACTGAAGTCACAACTGGAGAAGAGGAAGAATCATACTGACTTATATTCCCAAAACTGTGGACTGACTTGCTTATTTTGCTAGAGGTGCAGTTAATCAAAACAGCTGCAACTCAGGACACCTGGGAGTTGTGCAACTCTTGGATGTCTAAATGTAGATTTTAAGAATCTAATTTTAAGCAGGCAGATTTGATCAGTTTGCCCCTCGTTACCCAGGAAACCACTTAATTACTATGCCTTTGCTTCAGGCCTCTGCATGTAGCTTTTAAAACATTTTGTTATAATTTTTCTTTTCTTTTGTCTTAAGCTAGTGTTTGTAGAAAGGGCTGGCTTGACAGCTCTGGCAAATGAAATAGTCTGCCTGCCCACGGAATATGTGCTCCCTAGACAGTGGCAGTCCACACTTCCACATGCTGTTTTGTCAGTGTGCTACAACTTTTCTTGGGGGAGTGGAGGAGGGAGGGAGGAGGTAGGGTCCGTGCACAATCGGGTCTTTGCCACCAAAACGTGCAAGTGTTTTCAGGAAAAATGGCCTGTATTTTCCTTCTAACACAGAAAACGGGCAGCTAAACAAATGGATGAACTCAAGCTTTGGAAAACCCATATGTAGTCTGTAAGCTATCGTCACGATCTCAAATTCGATCCTGCTTTGTTGCAGTTAGCACTGGTGACAGATGATCTCGTGAACTGAACAGAGTTTTCCTTGCTCAGTGCTGAGACAAAAGGATTTTTAAAGAGTTCTGAGTTCCGCTGAGCCTTCAACAAAAAGTCCTGGGTTGGTATTTGCATGAAAGTGGGAAATATGGGAATTTACTCTAAAATATTGAGACTGTGTCTTCTTGTGCTTCCCTTTAAAAATGCTAATCTGAGCACGTACAGTTCATTACTTCAGTTTGTCTTGGTGATGACTTTTCTTGAGATAGATGTATTAGATGAATCGTGATAGCTGCGAGTCACCTAGTGCTCCTAGAAAAATCGCCCAAGAGACAGTGGGTCTTCTCAAGAAAGGGTTGTGTGTTTGATTTCCAAGTGGTTTACAGGCCTCCTGGTTCATTTAGCTAGTAGCCTGAAAATCATGGGAGATCACTGACAGAATCATACTGCTGTTCTTTAGTGATCAACGTGAATTCACAAATCTTTCAACAAAAATAACGAGGCAATAAGAATGAAACCTATCCATGACATCTTTAATTTCAGAAATCTTGCTCTGACTGAAAATGGAAATATAGAAGGACCATTCACATCATCCAAAACAAAGCATCTGGCTTAAGTAGCTGCAATAGTTCATAATCACTGTCGTTCTGTGTTGTTTCTGTACTTATACAAGAGGTTATCCAGGAATTTGTCAAGACCGCCTCTACTCAAAGCAGCTGAAATGATCCAGTCCAGGCTGTGTATTGCTGCCATGCTCCAGGCCGTGCAACTCCATCCTTTTCCTCCAGCCAGTGCCATCGCTTGTAAGGAACCTATTACAGGAGCTGCTTGCTTGAAAATTAACCGTGAGGTTTGGGCTTCGGGGTGAAAGACGTTGTCTGCCGTGAGGGAGAGTTTTGCAGACTTTGATTTAGCAAGGAATCTGTGATTGGGCTTGTAAAGGCAAGAGTATTGCTAAGCATAAATGAAAATGTCAGTATGTTAAGACTGTGAAAGCACAAAAGAAAACACTGGAATTTACCCTCTGGTCACGAAAGTCACTTGGGGTACTTGTGTTCTTTGAATGCTGTTTTGATGTACAGAATCATTTCTCATCGCTTTTTCTGTCAGTCTGTGCTTGCAGTCTGAGAAACAGATGGAAATTGTAGTGGTTCTGCAGACTGTAAAACAAAGATGCCTAAATTACCGGTGCTCTAAACTAATGAACCTTTTCAGCATCTAAATCGAAGATTCATTGCTGCTTTTAATGTTACTCTGAGAAATTCACGGTGCGTTTATGTAACTCTAACTGTGCTCTCAGCATTGGTCTCGTACCTGCTGCTCTGCTTTCAATGAAGAGAAGCAGGGACAGTGCGTGAAGGAAAATGGAAAACATCTTGCTCATCATCTGAATTAGAATATTTACTTCCTACCTGAAGAATCAACATTTTAAAAGGCAGAGAGCACTATGCTTTGCTGTCTTGATGCCTATATATTGTTCTAAAGTTTTAGAAGCCAGTAATCCAGAAAAGAATTACACAGTGGATTTGCATTCGTAGGTATAAAGAACATGGTTCTGTTGCAGAGATGTTAGAATGTATTTATAAATTAGAATTGAGAAGCTGCTTCATAACTCTGAGTTTCATTTCTGAAACCTAATAAACCCTATTTTTTTTTGGGCAACTGTTTTTTAAATTTACATTTTTAATTTTTTTCCTGTTTGAATAGCTTCACTTTTTACATAGCTGGTTCTCTGGTTCTAGAATCATGGCCAGGTAAACTCTGACTTATTCAAAGAATTAATGTAGATTGTATATTTTTACTGCTGAGTGATTTGCCTACTGTAAATACTCCTCAAACCTGAATAAGGAAGAAAGAGACTAGAATTACAGCATGAGAGTGCTGAAAAAAAATGCAGAAGAGTCTAGAATCTTCTTTACTTTGTTGAGATTGACTTAAGAAATAGCCAGAAATTACCCAGCTGCAATGGATTGCCTGTATTTATTTCTCCTCTGTGTTGGTCAACCACCGGCAGACACATTTTACAGAGCCATAAGACAGTGATGACAGTTCTCTTCCCTAGGTGGTTTATTAGTTGCTAATTCTGTTTAGTAGAAACTTGGATCAATTACGGCCTTGTCAAGTTTCCAGTGGGACTAGCAGATCTTTTTCATTCACTTTAATGATATCGACACAGTGAATTTTGTGCCAGTTCCATTAAATTCGATGAAACGTGCTTCGCCCACTGACATTGAGTGTATGTTTTGTCCCATTTGCTGAGACATTTACAAGCCTTTCATAATTATGCCAACTTAAGCAGCTTGAAACCTATCCTTTTAACTTCTTTTTTCCAGTAGTGATGAGTATCTTTACCTTTTGTTGGAATCAGAATCTATTCAAAATGAGCAAAAACTGAATTCATAAAATGTGTGTTATAGGCAAAATAGAGATAATAGACTTCTCAGGTGGCTGTAGGGTACTGCCAAAATTAATTTATCTTGCATTTTTATTCAGGAAAGAAGAGCAGGCCATATAGCCAAAGTACACAGTACCTTTGTGTATGCAGTTATTAAGACTCATTTGCATTGCTGCTTGTGTTTGTGTGAAAGGTTTATATATGAAATCAGATAAATCCATAAATATAAGAGCTGTTCTTACGGTGGACAAGCACTATGTTTTCTCAATAAACTTCTTTCTTAAAGTAGAAAGCAAGGAGAAAATCAATCTCCTGTCTTCATGAATCTAATGTATTTGCTATCTGGAAGCTGAGTTCTGGCACAGAACAGGTGGCAGTGTGTGGCACTGGGGTGCTCCAAGGTCTTGTACGATAATAAAGAAAAAGTGTCCTCCTCCAAGGGCTAGGAATAATGCATTAGTAGCTGGATGTAGATTGATAGCGTTACTTCTTTAATAGATGCAATTGGATGTTGTTTGCATTACATCAGACAGTGTTAATTCTAGCTTTATTTTTCAACGTTTGAGCCAGTTTGCTGAATTCGTGTTGGTGCTGTTTCTATGTAGCAATTGCTGTTGTTTTTGTTGTGGTCATAAGCTGTAATGAACCCATGCAATGCTTGTCATAAATTAAATACAAATGGTCTTAGATTTTGACAGATTTATGTAAAGGAGTTTCTCTCTCTTCCTTCTCTTCCTATGTCATGAATAGAATTTACTGATCAGCCCAAAGTTTTAATTTTTTATTCAAGTAATACATCTCCTTTGTAATGGCAACTGGATAAAGCTGACAAGGGAAAGTTAATGTCCACTGTACGATGATGTGCAAAAAGAAAGTATTCTTGAAAAAGTTCTTCAGAATAGATATGTTGGAGGTTAGGACAAGATACTCCATGAAAGCCTCCTGGACAGTGAGACTTCAGGCTCACAAAAAGCCTAACACGTAATAAACTAATAAACACTCTGAAATTACGGTAAATGCAAGAGAGTTCAACTAAATGTTTTTTTTTTGCCATTTATTGCCATCTTAAGGCATAGAAGTAGTGTGATTTCATTAATGTGTTTAAGGTAAATGGCCACAGAATCAGATTGTATGGTCATTCTTCACTTAAAACATTAGGACAGTTTACATGTCATCACTCAGCCGTGAGAACTCCAGGTCCCTAAAGCAGGAGCAGCTGAGACCTCACTGTCACCCACGACAGCACGCGTGCAATGCAGTAACCTCTCCCTTGTTGCCTGCAAGGCGTGTCTCTAAAAATTGTGATCAGTGAGGTTGTCCTTTGGTGCAGATTTTGAGGGATCAGTGACTGCATTGCCTTGCTGTGGGAGGTGTAGGCTACTTTGTGCAGTGGGCACCACTGGCCAGGGTGCCATGTGGTCCAGGGGCTCCCCTGGGAAGCAGAGTCCAGTAGGAGTGAGGCTCTGTCAGGGCAGGGCCTGATGACCAGGGCCCATCCCACCAGCCCAGCCAGGGAGGAGGGCACCTGGGGGGCAGCCCTGGTGCTCAGCACTGTGCTGCAGGCGGCCCTGGCTCAGCAGTGCCCAGGGCAGGGCAGGGCTGTGGGGAGCTGGAGCCCCGCCCTGCTGGGGCACTGCTGGGGCAGGGACTGACATCCCTGGTAGCTGACATGGGCTCCTGGAACGTGGGCTGGCAGGAGGAGCCGTGGGGTCTGGCTGGGACCGGTAGTGTTAGGTTACATTCCCTGAAGCTGTTGAACTCAAGTTCTAGAAAATTCAGTGTTTGTATTTTTTGCCATAAGTGACTGTGTTACTAATACTGAGCAGGCAGCGTGTCTTACAACAGTACTGCCCTGAAAGACAGTCTTGGAGTGTTTAGCCAGAGTTGTTCTCCAGGAAAGGAATACCAATGACCTCAAGAGTAGCTGTGTTGTTCAGGCTAAACATCTGTCCAGCCTTGTATCCTGTCTCTGATGGGACCCTGGCAAAGTGGGGAGAATATAGACCCGATCATGTAATTTCTTAGTTCCTGGAGTTGGCATCTTTTGTCTTTACTAGCTTCCAGGGCTCTTCTCCATGAAGAAAACCCAAAGATACCCACTTTCAAATCTATGTAAGCTTCTATCACCTGTGTGTCTCATCTACAGCTTAACAATGCCTTGAGTACCCTTTTTTGTTTGTTCATTTCAAGCTTGCCAACATAATTAATTTAATGCTCTCTAATGTTTTTATTGGAAGAGACAGTGAATAACTGTTTCATAGTCATCTTTTCCATGCCACTTATGAATTTATAGTTCTGTCACATTCCTGTTAGTCGTGTCTTTTTCCAAGCTGAAGATTACCAGTTTATTTAATCTTTCTTTATATAGAAGCATTCTAGACTCTGATTGTCCTTTTTACCTTTTTCTGTACCTCTTCCAGTTGTTCTGTGATTTTTGAAATGAGTGAACCAGAACTTTGTGACTTTTAGGTTCTGTGTCCACAAATGTATAAAAACTCACAATGTGAAGAAATTTTCTTTGGTGTTCTGCTCCCTCTCTAGTAAATTCAGCTTACCTCTTTGACCTCCAGAGACTAAGCTGATGTTTCCATAAGTTTACATGCTAAATCTGTCGTCTTACTCATAGATGGTTATAGTTTAAAAATAATTTTGAGGCAAATAAAGTCAGAAATGTCATGTGCATTTTTCTGCACTATAAGTAGCATGGAGTGTTTCGATATTGGACTGGTATTTTGGAATTAGGTGTCGCAGTTGCACAGGTTTTATTATGTTATTATAGATGGCATAAGTCATAATAGCCATAAGAGCTGTGATCATGGACTGGGACATGCTGAAACTACTGGAAGTTTCCAGGTGTTCATTGAAAATGACAGTCTAAAGTGGTAGGTGGAAATTGCTTATGCTACTCCTCGTGTTTTGGCACCCTCCTGTATTCTCAGGGGTCTTTGATGCTGCTTTCTGACACTTCTGACAGCAGTCAAAAGATTTTTGTAGAACATACTGAAGCCTTCCTGGCTATTTGAGTGAAGGTGTTGAGGCGTGCTACAAAGTCTCAATGCATCTTTATTCTCCTGTGCAAAGATATCTTTTCAGAGAGGAGACAGGGAACTTGCTGAAATTGAGGGAGAATCAGTGAGCAAAAAGATAATAATATTGCAGAAGAAATAGCAAAATATACTGTGATTCTGATATGAAAAGATGGGGATTTATTCCTTGGGTATGCCAGACACTTATGAAAGTATACCTTCTAAAGGTATATTTATAAAGGTATCCCAGATACAGATAAACGGGGCAAAAATATATAAAAGAAATCTGAGCATAGCTTCTTTGTAGAAGAATTCTCTGAATATCAGATGCACCATGACAGGATTTTTTTCTTCATTATGCTCTGTGCTCCAACATCAAGACCATAGAGAATGAGCACAGTTACAGTAGTTACTGTGATAGTGCTGAAGCCCTCATCCTGGGCATCCTTGGGGATACAAGCATGTGGCTTTAGGTCTTTTGCTAGATTTGCCTGCAAGTCAATATATCTTTTTCAGGGAAATTCAGCAACAAATACCAGTAATATTTTTGTAGTATTTATCTTTTCACTTTTCTAGTAGTATTTCTTTAAATTACTTGTCTTATCGCTGTAGTTAGTGAGCTCCAACTTTTGGAGTCTTTTTCTTTTTTCCTTCATCCCATAGACCTGCCTCATCCTAATCCATAAAGCATTGTTCTGTCAGAGAGGCTGAAAAGGACGGTTTGGAACCTGTAATATTACATAAGGGAACCGTGTTCTTGATAATGCTGGCTGTGTGTGTACCTCGGAGAAATAAATAATAAAGGTTTTTCAATTGTTTTTCTTAGCGGCGCTGGCTGTTACAGACAGCCCACTACCTCCCATCTCAGTTTTAATCACCTTGTACAATAAGCCAAGATTTCTGTTAAGAGAGATGGCCTTAAATGACTTCTGCTACCTCATTATCCTAAACTGCCTTTGGAATGCCATCATCTTAGTGAGCATTAATTCACTTTGATGGCTTTTTGGTGTTGCCCTGTAGATGTTCCAGCTTTTAAATGATGATAGGGCAGGGCTATTCTCTTCCCCTGTCCTACCACAGCAGAGTGGCTTAGTTTGTCTACACATTAGGTTTGTCTACCCTCTGTGAAGTAGCCCTGTGAGCTTTGTGGCAGCCCAGCATAGAGGCTGGAGAGGAGACAGGGCTTGCTTTTCGAAAAGGGTGCCATCCAAATCATTAGTTACATTTTTAAAGGACTGTTGGACCACATGCTGTGTTCTGTCCCGTGCTTAGCTAGCATAAAGTAAGAAGGTGACTGCAATTTTTTTCAGACTGTTTCTTGTTTTTCTTTTCTTTTCTTTCCNATAGTTTCTTGTCTCTCTCAAACGTGTAGATCTTCATTTCAGTCAGGAAGATTGCCCGGGTGCTTTCTTTCAGCTTGTGATTCTTCAGAGTCTAACAGAGAACAGAGTACTGGAAAATTCTTGCATCAAGCCAAAAAACTTGAGATGCTTTTTGTCAAATAATCATTTACAGTCTCTGAGCCCATTCTTACATAGCAAAGAGATAAATTGCCAATCTTGCCATCTACAAAGCAATTTGCACAGCTACAAAACATCAGAAAGGGAATATATTAATTTCTGCCGATATAGCAAATAGATGCAATGTCCTTGGAGGGATCTCTGGATAAGCACGAGCATATTTATTGAATTTATAAATTGCTAGGTAATTTCCTTTAGTTTGAATTATTGTGGCTTTGATGGAAACTAATTATTTTTTTCCCCTCGTGTTTAATGAAATAGTTTATATGCTTCTCAAGCAGAACTGCTAAGCTTTATAATAACTTTTTGCAAACTACCTCAGTTTATTATGAATATGTAGTTGAGATAGCAAGCTTAGTTAGCTTCCAGTATACTCACTGTTTTTTTTAATGTAAGAATTGAGCGGAAAGCCATGGAAGAAGTAGGTGTATCAGAATGACATGTATTTAAATGCTTTCATCTTTACTAAATAACTTTACAGGTGTTTCAGCCATGAAGGAACTAAGAAGAACAAGGGCCAAGTTCTGTTCATGTTTCTATCAGCACAAAGTTTGAAGAAAGTCCATGAACTTTGTAAGGTTATTATAGCAGTACCTATATGATAGTAGAACACAGCTGCAAACAGAAAAAGAAGTTACTGTAACACTTTATTATTCAGGTTGTTCCCTTTTTCTCAGTAAAGAGCTCAGCAGCTGAGGGCAAAGCTAATGTTTAGAAAGAAATTGAGCCTTGCAATCCTAGCAGACAAAGGGAGTTGTTTTGCCATTTGGTTTTTCCCCAAGAGGACCAAAATTGTCATAAGAAAAACAAAATGTAGAACTTTTGCATGTTGTGGAAAGGTCCCTAAAGAATATAGAGAAGAATGGGACAAAGAAAATGATAAACATGTTAAAAAGTCTTAGCAGCAAAGGAAAATGAAACTGCAGTCTATTCTTGGCAATATGTCATAGGGTAACATGTAATAGGGTAGTATCTAAATATTCCGTGAAATGCCAGATGCTTTGAAGCATCAATTAAATTTTGATTAAGGCTTTTGTATGCAAAGTATAAATCAGGCTGATGACTTTACACCATATCTAATAGTGTTTCTTTATATATTTAGTGTAATCTCAAAATGGGATCAAGAGGTTTGTCTAGCAGAGAACCACGTTAAACAGAAGTGCTTGAGCTATGAGTGTGCTACCTGCCTGTAAGATAGGAACGTGGCAAAATGAATGTGGTAGATCATAGCCACCGTTTTATGTCCTTGGCAAAATCTGAATTTGAGCTTAGTGACATGGATGAGTTTTGGCTTGGGCATATATCTAATTATGCCTTTAGGGCCATAGGGAACTGGAGTTTCCATAGACAGATAGAATAGACAGGAGAGAAGGCAAAGAATTTAAACAATGAATTGCATATTATCCCTGAAAAGGTTGTTTTGAATGAATGACTTTTATGTGATCCTAGTCTGCATTTTATTGACCCCTGAAAAAGAAAGGCTGCAGTTTTATGATTTGAAGGAAATTTATCACATTTTTATTCAAAGTGTATTTTTTAGGTTTTGCAATATAAATCCACCTGTATTCTTTCTGAAGGTTGAGCTAAGCCTTGTTCCTTTTAAAGACAGTGGCAAAATTGTTACTCTACACAGAGGCTTTTTCAAAGCCAATAGCAAATTCAATACAAAGGAAAGGTGGGTAGCCAAGAAAGACAGGAGCTCATGGGAAGTTTGTCACCAGCGTAAAAATGGGGAACATGAGAAATGTCGTAGATAATGGCTCACACTGTGACTTAAATCTGCCTTGGGAGTGTGCTAGCAAGCATGGTGGCTCTTTAGTGGGTAAAGAGAGCCTTTCAGAGCAATCCTCTCCCCAGTGACTCCTTACTGAATGTAACAAGTGTGGTGAGCTTACTGCAAAGCAAGTGTCATTTCTAGTGATATAATATCTTGGTGTGTTTGTGGACATTTCTGTCTCTAATGCATGCACGTGCATGCCTTTAGCTCAAAGCTGCTGCAAAATTTTGTCCTTTACTGTATATTTGGAATACATATTCCAGGCATCTCTGCTGTATGTTTGGAGAGTTCGGTTGTAGTGAGGTCTGTGCATCTTCCCCATATCTCTCCACTGCAAGTAAAGGGAACTTTGACCCCAGATCATGAAGTTCTCTCTGTGAAATATGTTAGGATGTAGTCTGGACAGCACTGATGGCTTACAAAAATTGTGGTAGGTGATCTGTAGCTGGCGCACTGAACTGTATTAAATATTACTGTTTACTTGGCTTTCATTGCAATTGCAATTTTTTGATAAAAAATAGTTGTGGGTTTCTGTTGTGGCTCTCGATGTCTGGCAAGGTTTCAGTGACCCAGAAAGTTTGGGAACTACCATTACATGCTTTTGGTATGCAGTGGCATTTGCCCGGAAATGAGCTCTGTAGGACACATATGTGTACATGTGCGTATCTCTTACAAATCCCAGCAAAGATATCTTTTGATTTGCATGGCTACCAGTAGTTCATTCAGTGCATGTCAGTCAACAAAATGAAACTTTTTTTTAGGTTATGGGGCAGTGCTTTCTTGTGTTACTGTTTTTGTGGAAATCTCTTTATAGATTAATATGGGAATAAATTCTTGTAATTAAAAAATAATCTCTACACAGACATGAACATGGAGTATCAATCAGCTGATAGTATGAGCACATACTCGGCCTTTCATATAGCTCCTGCAGTTAAGTGTGTTTTGTCTTGTTCAAACGTTGTATATTATCTCAGAAAAAAGTAAGAATAGTTTGTTTTGAATGTGCTGTGGAAGAAGTACATACCTGATGTGTCTATACCACTGAACATTTTATTAATTTTCTTTATAAATAGCTAGGAAACTGAGAAAAGCAAACGTGTTGCCATTAGAGTCACATTTCCTATACAGAGGGAATCTGCATGTGAAGAATTGTGGGAATCACTGTCTCAACAAATGTGTACAGGGACACATGGTGACACAGAGTAATCTGGAAATGTTATCCACTTATACTGAGTTTGCTATTTTTGAGGAGTAGAGTGTCTATGTGCATTGCTTAAAATTATACTTGTTAAAATATTACACATTCAGAAAACAAATATGTACCCAATTTTACTTGAATTTCATAGGTTATTTTACCAGAATACACAGTAAACACTGTATTGGTTTTTATTCATATGGAATATATTTAAGCCTTAAGCAACACATGCAAAAATTAATAGGACTAAGCTGTTTTTGTAAGTACAATATGCATGTGTTACACAGCTCCTGCTTTCAGGAGATAACTCAAAATGCAAATATGACAGTGTAAGATCTGCATGTCTCAAATTACTTCCAAAATGCTAGCAATTAGTTAGCATTTTGCTGCTTTCTGAGAAATGAGGAAACTTCCATATTTTGAGACCTCTTGGAACATTATTTTATGAACATTTCTGACAGTGTGGCAAAATAAATGCAGATGTCTGTGTAAATTTTATAGAATTTAACAAAATGGCTGGTTTTCTGAGTGAGAGCTTCTAATAAATTGTTGCTGCTTCTAGACTGGGAATGAGACTGTCACCTTGAGACTGAGATTTCACAGATAAATTTCTCTACCTTTCTCTAGATGCTTTGTTGTGTCAGGGCCTGATACTGTATTGAAAACTTAAGCTGCACTTTATTTTTCAGTTTAGAAAGGGCTTGTAAGTTATTGTAAGACAAACCTGTGCTCATAACAATTTTCATTGCTTGATAGGCTGCCATAAGAGGCTTTGTTCCAAATAATTTGGTTTCTTTTCTTCCTAAGGAAGTATTCCCAAAGAAGTTTGTTGTCAAAAAAGAAAGGGAGGGGAAAAAACCCTAGCACCAGAAAAATATTGCAGTTCAGAGTAGGCTGAAAGGTGGTAATGGTTAGTGGCACTCTTTGGCGTGCAGTCACTCTTTCCTGGAACTTTGTCTGGTACATCATCATCTCTGTTGGTGAAGTGCAATACACCTCCTCTGCTTTCAGGAAGATTGAAACTTTGCTGAGGGATGTGTGCCACCACCATGTCAAATTGCTCTGTGGCTGTTTTGTATTCAAGGTTCGTCTTCATCTCTCTCATGATTTTTACTTTTTTGGGATTGTCTGCTCCGGAACTGAGAATAAGAAGACAGAATTTCACAGTACCTTCATTCCATGTTTCATTTTACAGAATGATTAAAATTCCAAGTTGGCAGTCATTAAAAAAAAATCTGTAGTGATTGCCCACTTTGAAACAATAATAAAACTAGACACACACTCAGGTAGGCCAGAACATTTTATGGTTTTAATGGAAACAACCATGTGCCTGGATAGATATTTTAATTCATTTATTTTTAACCAGTCATATATGTTGGATATTGTATTTAATCTCTAAGATAGTTTTCCTATTGAACTGAGACTTTTGTGGTCAAGGCTGCGCATGTAAATATGTATATTCATGTGCATTCGATTTTCCTTCTGAATAACTTCTAAATTCATTGGTTGGCTTAAACATTATGTAATATAAAGGAGGAGGTCTTCAAGACGTTTTCAAGGCAGGTGTCATGATATTTGAAGGTGGGTTGAGGGAAAGAGATTCTCTGCCACCTAGTAATGTGAAATGTTTTACATAACTGGGCTCTGTTTTATCTGGTTTTTCAATTACTTGGATGCAAAAACCATTGAAGGACAAATAGAAAATATAGGAAGCCAAGTTAACGTTTTTTATGTCTACCCAGTCAGTTATGATGTTGATAGATTGTCCTTATATATCTTGTGGAGATATCCTTGTATGATCTTATGGAGTTTATTATTTTAAAAAACTATTTTATTTACCCTATAAACAGAGTAAGAAAATAAAAATAAATATTTTGACTAGATTGTAGAACAATAGGCAATGAGCCCAATTCAGTAGAATACTAGAGTAATATATTAGACAAAGAAAAGAGTAGGACAAAGCCTTTCCCAAAAAGGTAGCAAATGAGAAAAACAAGGCTGTGAAATAAAACCTGACAAAATGCTGTAAAGCAGGACACCTTGATATCTCAACATACCAGAAGGAGTCTGACCTTATTAATATGGAAATAAGGCAGCACAGGAAGGGCAAACAGCGGGGAGCACTGCTGCTGGTAGAAGAGGTATCTAGTAATTCCAGTGAGAGGTGAAAAGTTAATCAGAGTACAGTAGTTTTTGCTCTGCTGCTGCAGGAACCTGGTTGCAGCTCTCCCTAGAAAAATAATCTCTTTGACCCTTCAAAACTCGATCCTGCTGGTGCTGATGCTTTTGTTCTGCCCTCAAGATATCCATTATCTTCTGCTGGTTCTGAAACCTGGTGTCCTTGTTGTGCAACTTTTGTCTGCACCGTATGAAGGCAGAAACGTTTAAGATGGCGGAGTGTAGTGGGGGCTTGTTAGTCGGAGTGAGACCATGACAGCGATTAATTATTTTTTGCTATTTGGTGAAGCAGGGAAAGGCAAAGGATGAACATAGTTAAAATAGTGGAAAAACCCAGCCATCCAGGAACAATTTACTTTGCCCAGTGAACTTGATTCTCTTACCTTTATCTCCTCCACCCATAATGGTGCATGTCAACTCCACTAGGAGTAGAAAAAGTACTTCTACAACAGTGAGGAACTGTGGGAACACTGGGACAGATCTCACACAGAAAGAGACTTTGGTAGAGGGAAGTAGAAGGTGGAGGTCTTAAAGGCCTGCTGCTTTTCTTTTTTATTTCTCTTGGTGCTCTTTTTTGTTTGCTTGCTTGTTGTATATTTGTGTGTGCTTGTAAATTTATTGTCTTTGTAAATATTCAAATGTTTGTTCATTTGTTGTGATTTAGGGAAACTGAAGTCAATGTGGCAGTCCCATCTTTACTCATAATATTACATATTTTTCAGCCAGTAAAGGAATTTTCAATCAAATAGAGTTACTTAAAATATAGTATGAACACTGTCATTTAATTAAAATACAGAATTCTGTAGGATAGAAACTATGGTACCTAAATTACCTCTTGAGTCTTTCATAGGAAAGAAAGCATAGATCGGATACACTTAATCACTATAATTAACTAGTTTACCTTTATATCTCTGATTAGCTGCAGATCATAAGCCTCTGTTTTCCTTTCTCTCTCTTTACAGTAGAATATAATTCCTATTGTGAATGTCACATTGGTTGTGCTCTCTGTGACAATGGAATTAACTTCTTGGCCGAATGGCAAATCTATTAGTTCAACATGTACTCGCAATGTAGTTAAAAATTCAGAATGAGCTAAAATTAAATGTTTCCCATATGAGATAATTTCTTTTCCTGAACTTGTGTTAATTTATAATAGAGTTAATGAAACTTTTTAAGTGTATCCTGTCAGAATGAGTGAAAGCAAATTTAAAAAAAAAACCAATTTGAAATATTCTCAATTTGCTGTTTACAGTTTATGAAAGAGAAACTGGCAATTTGTGATTTATCTAACAAAATTAGTTAGTACCTCCAGGTTCAGTTGCACCATCTGCCTTTGATGGTAGAATTGCTGCTTTATTGAAACTTAATGTGATGATGCTGTAATTGATGGTAGATACATTCTTAGCCTGTTCCAATCACAGGGTTAAATGCTAAAATCTCATTGAAAAGCTTTAACGTAATGCATTTTGCCTTGTTAAGTTGGAAAAGAAGACACATGCTCCAGGGAGAGTGATGAATTTGTCATTCTATAGAACTGTACTTGAGCTCAAATTTGTGTCTAACAGCCTCCCTGATGGAGTCTATGTGCCAGTAGCCACAATTTTTTATTTTTAGTCTTTTTTTTTTTTTGTCTTGTCTCATTTTGAAAGTATCTTAGCAAAACAAAAGCTGTGTGCATGAAGCTTGAGCTGTCTGTACATATGATCATTTAATCATACGTGCCAAAAATGACGTATGCAAACTGTGAATGAAGTTTCTTCATTACTTTAAAATTTCACTTAGTTTCTCTAAAAACTTTATTAGCAGCATTATTATATAAAACACTTTCTTGAAAGAAAGTGACTTTTGTAATGGAAGCTGTGCTGTCAGCAAGTCTTAGATTACTTAACTGAGTACATGACTAGAATTTTTTTCTAGAGTTACTAATGTACTAATATAAATTATAGTTACTTTAAAGCATAACAGAGGCATTGCCATTTGTAAATTAGAGTATTGTAATGCAATGTAATTGTAATGTAAATTAGTGTATTCGTCTGCATAGAGTCTGGTCTGCCTTCACGCTGCAACTTCGCACTGCTTACTGCTACTTTGTCCTCGTGGTTTAGAGACAGATTTCTGTTGGATGTTAATGGTCACTATTACATGTCTGTGTGTATAAATATATATATTTAAGAAAAAAAAATATATATATACAGACACACACACACACACAAAAATTAGTAACTGTCCTGGAACCAGAATCTACGTTACAAATGCTCGCTGATTTCAGGAAGCATGGCACACATGTGGGTAAGACACACAGAGATGTTTTGGCACATTTTGGAAGCCTCAGTGATATGGAGTGATCTGTCACAGACATGCTTTCACTGATATTGTTAGGTCTACTGTATTTTCTTTTAAAAGTTCCTTAGCACATAAAAATTTACTTATCGTGTGCTCACAAAATTGCTGCCCAGTGTTTTGCTGATCTCCTTTATCAGAGACTCTGAAGCTCTTTGATGCTGCAATGCTAAATACCATAGTTTGCCAGAGCACACCCTCTCCTGTCCACTGTTCCCAAGTGCTTCCTATCCTGTGTTCAGCCTGTTGAAATGTACTGAATATCTGGATGTTACCATTTAAACTGATTGTCTCTAGGCTGGAATGTGCCTTAACAGCATAGCAGGGTTATCGATACATTTAAAACATTTATATAGGTTATATATTGCTCCTTTAGGAGCCTTACCTGAAAAGCTAAAGCTGTCTTAGTTACTGCAGCCCTGCCTAGTTTGGTGCAGAATTATGCTGCCAGAGCAACCTGTATTAGACTGATCCAGAGGAACTGGGATGAAATCACTCTGGAGTCGTTGTAGCCAATGGACACTTCTGTGTTCCAGCTCATTTTTGTATTCAAAAGTGACCAAATGAACATAAAAGCTGAAATAAAACCTGAAATAAAAGCATGACCTGAAGTACTTCAAATGTGGGATGTCCTCCCTTTCCTGGTGAGATGTTTAAAATTAGTCTGAAATATCTGAAGAGAACAAGTTTTGAGCATGTTTAACCAGCAACTAAGAAACAAATACAAATTTTCCCTTCTTTTAAACTTACAACATTCCATTGCACTTTAGTAGAAATGTAATTAATCTTTAGATTTAAAGTTGAACATGTACAATAAACAGTTCATTCCAGAAGAGATTTAAGAAATTAATGAGTCAGGATTAGAAGAAAAATGTGATTTTGATGAATGCGAGCAAAGTATGGAAAAGAGAGTAGTGCCGTAGACTATTTTTTTTGCCTGTTGATTTTGAAAACAAGAGAATTGCTGGCTAGAGACATATGCAATAGGGCAAATTACTGCAGCTCCTTGTTTTGTGTCCATGGAAGATTCTGATTTTTAGAGATTCTGATATTTCAGTCTAGTTTTTCATTAGGAGTTAAGACTGTCAACATCGAAATTAAACTAGGTGTCGAGAGAAGCAGGCCTACAATTCGAGTAGGGCTTTCTAACTGCTTGGTTTACATGCTATAGATTCCAGAAGGATACATAAAGGTGTAAAATTTAAAAGAGCATTTTCTGCTAGAAATTGTACTTCTAGGCTATAGGCCAGTCTTTTTATCATCTGCTGTATCCCCCCCAGCCAGCTGTCCTCTGATGACTATAATTGATTTTAAATGGACTGTTCTGCAATATATGAATGGTTTGCATCTTGATGTATTTATTAATTTCATTCTTTCTCAAAATGCTGCCTTATGGGATCCAGCTCTTGATGGGAAATAATAGACCAAATGTTTGTTTGCTCAGTGATTTGTTGCTGGGTTTCACCTGATTTCTGAGGAGTTCAGTTTTTAATTATATTTGTGAACTGAAGTTGTACATATCGAGTTTCTTACCTGTCCATAAAAGATCTAATATATAAAATTAAGTACAGTATGTGTATATCTGTTAGTAACACAATTTTTTGGTGCTTTTTTTTGTTTGGTTTTGTCCTGGTGAGGTAAGGGCTGTAATGCCAGCTGCGGGAGGAGCCCTTACTTAGAGGGTCCAGGTTTAAAGATGCACAAAGAGATATTGGGATATAGAAATCCTATTTGCACTGTTTTTTCATACTAATGAACTATTAATAGTCTTCTGAATTGGCTGCTCAGGCCAAGTTCAGGTTGTTCAGTACCTTTTTTCTTTCTTTTTCTCTTCACAAGAGACACTAGATTTGAGTAGAGTGTTATTTTTAGGGTAGACAATGGCCTTTTTTTGACGTTGCCAAATTATAATACTGGTTTACATTATGCTGAAGGCTGAGTCGATATATCATGATGAGAAGTCAGGGCCCAATTTCGGGAAGACGGCACATGAACACTTAAATGTATTCAGGCTTTTCATCCCTTCTCTAATGCCAGTTTTGGTCAACAAATTGCATCGGACATTAGTTGGTTGTGTGCTGGAAACCCTTTTTTGTTACAGACCTCATGTTCTGAATGTTAATATCCTTCTGCAGTATAGCACCCTGTGTGGAGGAGGTCCAGATAAGTAACCTCTAAAGCCTTGGATTTCTTCCAAAGTAGTTTATTGGTTTTCTATTTATAGCCCTGTGCCTGTCCCTGTGTTGTGTGCCTGACCTGTTGGATCAAACGTTTGCTCGGAGAGCAGTGAAGCCAGCACAGCTGCTTTGCTGGGTGTGTGCTCAGGGCCCACACCCCCCCATGGCAGTGATTCCTCCCACCCCTGTCTCCATGAAGGTGCTTGCTGCTGAGCCCTGGGTGTGGTGGAAGGCAAACCTTTGGACTGTCTTTCCCTTGGTAGAGGCACTTATTTGTGTCTTTCTCAGCCAAACCTACCTGCATGTGGATCTTGTAAAATGTCTGAGATAATTATATTTATATAAATCTTTCTTTCAAATGCAGATTCAAAAGAAACTGGGCAGACAGGGAGATTGCTGGACAGCGTGTCTTCTTGTTTGCTCGGAAAACACATTAAAGGATGTGTCGTTTGGAGAGTTAATTGGTGATTCTCTTGTTTCAGTGGTGACTATAGGCCTAAATATTTACTGTTGATTTTATCTTAAACTGTCTGCATGCAGTCTTGAAAGGTGAACAAAATATGCCAACTTGAAGTAGAGGCTAAGGATTATTTTTGCCTTGCATGCAGTTCAGGCATTATAGCAGAATGTGGAAGTCTAAGTCAACACAATGTGACATGATGTGACACGATCAGGTTGTTCTCTGCTATAACTCTTCTGTGGTTCCTTCTGTGGAAAAATGAAACTATTTAAGAATGTAGAAGATGCATTCTGCAGCTCAGACTCACAGCATATCTAGTCCTGTACCGTGTGCCTACCAGCAGGCAGTGGCATGTTTCCCACCATCTCTAGCAGAGGGCACTTCCCAGCCTGTTTTCTCTAGCATCTGATGAGAACATATTTTTGAAGGCTTTGTCTAATCTCCTTTTAAACCTCCTGCTGCTGTTTGCTTTCACAGCCTCCCGTGGCAACAAATCCCAGATGCTTAATAGCATCTTAATGAAAAAGTACTTTATCTTTTTGAAACTTAACTCCTGGAAGTTTCAATAAACATCCACTATTTCTGTTATTGTGGTGCTCGGTGAATAATTCTGCCTTCACTATACCTGATGCTCATGTGTAGCTATTGTACCCCTTGGTCATATTTCTTCTTCTCTCCAAACTATGGACTCTTACCTTTTTTTTGTCTGTCTTCCTAAAGCTTCTGTTCCAGCCTGTTAATAATTTTGGTTATGCTTTTTCCTAGTGGTTTCTTAGTTCCTGTATATATGCAACTGCTTGGTCCTACCTGCTTGTAGCTCTTTTCTCTTCCTTTATGGAAATTTAACCTATATTTGTTGACATACTCCCTAAAGAGTCAAGCACATTTTAAAATTTTAATCTAGTCTTCCAGCTTGCTTTCAGTTTGTACTGCTTTGGTTTTGATTGAAAACGTAATAAGCACTTTTCATTTCTACTCCATAATTTAGATTGTTAATGGAGACATGAACAAAAACAGATACACAGCAGAATCCTCTGAGTCTTTTCTAAAACGTCCTCCCATTTTTTTCAATGAGCTTGATATTTCAACCAGCTTTACACCTCTCCTGTAATAATCTGGACGTAGTTGCTGTGGTTCGTAAGAAAGTTTTTATTAAAGGTGAGGGTATATGTTATTTTCAGCTTCTCCAGCAGGATAATAGGGCTTTTGACTAGGAAAGATAGAAATCAACATTGACCAATGTGACTTTTGCATGACAAAGCTTCATACCTTCTAGATATCTACATACTTTCTAGAGACTGAAGCTAAAATAACTCACTGTTTCCCAACTTCTACTGTCTGCTCACCATTTTTTCTTGAATATTGATGACACTTTTGCTTTTTCCAGTCTTCTGACACTTCACTCAGACTTGTGAGTTTTCAGAGGTAAGTCCTACAGGTTCTCTGTTAGTTTCAGCCAGCACCTTAAATATCCAAGGATGAAGCTAGGTCCAGCCAATGTTAAAATGTTTAACTTACTTAGCACCCTTGAATCTGTTCCTGCCTATTATTTTTAAGAGGATTTTAAGTCTTGATTGGCATTGATCATACCAGCTGGGAGATTCAAGGCTGCATTGAAGATTATTAGCGTATGTGGATCCCAGATTAAGGAGAAATAGTATTTATAGCAATGTTTTTCCTCTAATAAACACCCATGATGATTTTAAGAACCAAGGATAATCCAGGAATGATTGCTAATTCTTGAAGTCCAGTTCCTTGCTATCTTTGGCAGGTGTACTGTAGCATGCCATAGAACCTGTCTCATAAACAGCTCTTTGAGGGCTGCTGAACAGTTATGGGTGTTGCAGACGAGTCCTTTTGTTGTCACTTTTGTGTTCACGTGGTTTGCAGGAAAGAGCAGACTAATGACACGATATGTGAAAGCCTGCCTCTTAGAGCCTCAGCAGTTCTGACAAGCAGATATAAATTCTGTATTAATGTGATGTATAAGTATTGCCTTCTCTAGTCTTTAAATAGGTATAAAAAAATGAAGCACGAGTTCAGGGTCATGACATGTTTCATTGTTATGTAGTCAGTTTTCTCAGTAGATGCGGCATTTCAATTTCATGGCTCCTGTTTTGGGAGAGGACATTCTTTTACTGCTTTGGAGGAAGAATAAATTCCTGATTAAAATCTCAGCCTCACAGAAATGCCTGTTGTTTGTGAAGAAATTGAAAGCTTTAGGAGCCAGTGAAGTGTTCTTAACAGCTTTTGAGCAATGTGAGTGCAGTAAGGATGGAGGCCTTTTTCTTGCTCTCATTCTCAATTCTGCATGGGTATCACAGACTCTGATAACCTTAATTGACATAGGCTATCCCTTTTTCTTAATAATGAACGAGCAGGTCCTTCCCAGATTAAACTTTAGTCTGAATAGTACTGTACTGCATACCCATTGTGCAGCTTTTGCTTTTCTTCTCACTCTCTCCCTAGAGGTATCACAGCACGAAAAAATCCCCATGCTTTGTTTTAGTAAATGCAGCATTTTGGTGGATTTATTTTAACTTAGGTATTGTTTAAGCTAGTCGAGCCAGGTGAAAGGAACACATTTTACTCACAGTATTTTTGATAGTCCTTGTTCTTGCAGGAGTTTCTCTCCCAATCTTCCATAAACTCTGAACAAATCTTTCTCTCATGCAGCAGAATTTCTGGGCTTGCACATCAGTACAGTCAAGCTAGTAGGTGGTCTGGCCCCGGGCCTCTTAGCATCTGTATCAGCCTTTAAATATGTAAAAGACAGAAGGAAACAGTTCTGTTTTCCATGAGTACAGGAGGGAAAAAAAGAACTGTTGCAGCATAAGAGACTTAAGTTAGGCATCAGTCAGGTGCTTAGACATGGGATGGGGTTGCCTGAAAAGACTACAGGTTCTCTTTCAACTGTAGATTTTTGGGGACAGGTTAAACAAATACCTGTTAGAATTAATATTAGTACAAATTAACTATGTATATGGACAGATAGACTGTGCAAGTTTTAGAGATCCCTCACGACCCTCTATTGTGTAATTAAGGGTTGAAGACTGAAAGTTTGAGTGCTGAGGCATTTACTGGAGGAAACAGAAGGATAGGTCTGATGAGCTCGGAGAGATCCCAGTTGCCAAGGGGATGTGCAACAAGACAGCACCAAACAAACAGTCTGCCCCAGCCCACCAACGCAGAGGTCTGAAGAGCAGCCTGGCAGGTTCCTTCTAGTCCTTCTCGTTCCTTCTAGTGGTGTGAGCTCTTCGATTTTGGATTCTTTCATGAAGCCTGCTGTTGCTTGCACATACACACACGCAGAGACATGCATGTGTGGTGTAACAGAACAGGGATATGGTCTGTCCTGATCCGTTTCAATTAGGAGAAGGTTATTTGAAAATTGTCAGCATTATGGCAAAGTGCGTGAAAATAAAGACTTATTAATGTTGTGAAAAGATAGGCTCAGAAGACTTGTTTGATGCAAGTAGCTATTTTTTATTCTTTCTTTTCTACTATAAACATAAATTTTAATGTAAGCAATTTCCAAACATCAATTTATAATGTAATACATAGATTTAAAAGCAATGAAGAACCCACCACTCAGCAGGAGTAAGTTCAACATCAACTGTGAAACTTTTTAAAATCCTCCTTATTTTCTTTAATTTTTTTTTTACTGGTCTTTACTTGACCCTTCAGACCTGTGGCTAAAAATGCAGAGTTAGGAGAATCACAAACTTGGAATTTTTGCTTTATTTTATTTACTATTTTGTGCTATCCTTAGTTCAAATAAAAACTACTGTAGTCACAGGGAGGTTTTGAATGTTGATTTGAAAGGTTCCCTATGCTATTTGTAACCATACAGTTAAGCTGATAGTTAAGAAAAAGTGAAATAATTAATCCATTATAGTTGTCAAAGACAACTGCATAATATAAAGGAGCTCTGAAAATAAGAGCAGTAAAATAGGTTTGTGTGGTTCTGTCTTTATTGTAGTGCTTTATTTTAGCTGGTTTTTAGCAGTGGTCTTACTAATGGTACTAAGTTTGTGCTGCTTACAGTGAGCAGCAGTCACTCAAACTGCAGAGCTTGACGAGCTGCATACATGAAAAGAACAGGGATTTAAACTTCATACAATTTTCAGCAAAAACACAGAAGTCAAGAAACCTTGAATATGTTCCCCAAAATTATATGGAATGGAAATTAATGCTAGAGTAGGAGGATCCATTCAGAATTATTTTGACCTCCCCTTTTCATATTGCTTTAAAATGAGCACCTAGAAATTGCTGCCATAAAATTTCCTGGTCTTGAACTTCAAGCAGCTGTTGCAGCTACCTTTTCTCCCCCACACTCCCTCCTCCTTGTGATTCCATATTATTGTTGCTACACTGTAGATTTCTCATGGATTTGTCCTTCAAGCTTTAAGCAGGATAAGAGGTTTCTAGAGGTGTGTTATGACTTACAGCGCTGTGGCCACCTTTTCGTGGAGCATGTCCTGCTGCCTCCGTGTGTACTGGCCCAGCCTCGAAGGCTCACGTGGTCCCTGCTGGTCCAGTGATCCCAGTACTCTGTGTAGTTGTTGTGCAGCTTGCATGGCAGCGTAACGAGAAGATGGGAGTTATTCCCTGGAGCAATAGCGTGAAGTCTTTCACACCGTGTGGCAGCTAGGATGCTTGTGCTACAAATTTATCCAGAGAACTCCGAGCTAGTCCCAGTGTGTAGAATGGCTGCAGTTAGCCTGATTTGGGAGGGAAAAGAGCCCTATTGTTGCGAGCCCTGCTGGGTCACATCCCCTGCTCTTAGGGACTAGAAAACAAGGCCAGGTTCTTTTTGGTTTGCTGATTATGGGAGTAGTTTTGCTATCTTGCTGCCATGGGGATTCGTTCCGTGTGTGGAGGAACCTGCATCAAATAGTTTCTGCGAACACACTTGCAGTGCTGCAAAAAGCTGCGTGAGACAAGGGTCATCTTAACAGGAGTCTGAAGCGTCCCGATGGAGAAATGGCAGTGTCCCAGACCTGAATACCTACTTTTCTTTGGCACTTCTTAGTTTTTCTTCCCAGCAGTATGAGGCAATGAGACTGTTTAACAATTTTCTCCTGAGTCCCACTGGGCAGCCTTAGTTCTGAACACCCAGGTGCAGTAATTTACAACTCTTTTCAAAAGTTGCTATGATTCTACCTAGCAGCGGGAAAAAAAACTTTCCACATTTTATTTATTTCATAAGTAGGCTTTGTTATGGCTGAAGAACATTTTCTTATGCTGCATTCTTGTGAGATTTTAGTTACTATATTAGAAATACAGATTTAAACATATATTTGAAATGTATAAAAGTGTCTAACGTGCATTATATTTAAAATATGCATATAACCTGAACCACACATTTGGTGTTACTGTTAGAGAAAAGGATACATTTGTCACTAAGTTTCAGATGAGTTTTTTCCTGTTTGTCTGAGGAAGTTGTTTGCTGTGTTTTGGATTTTCATAAACTGAAATAAAATCTTTATATCTGATTTGTTCTGAAATGAAAAATAAGCATGTTTCTGCTGAGAAGTGCACTAGCTGGGAAGTTTTGGAAGTCTTTTTATTAAAAAAAAAAGTTAGACCTTTTCTTTATGTGTATGGGAAAACGTTCTTATTACTCTGAAACAAAATATCAGGAACAATGGAAATACTATGAAATTGGTTATCAGCTGCAAGCGTGATGTTGTTTCCTTTCCCTTGCACTTCTCGTGCTTTCCCATGCACTTTCCCACTTTCACATTCCTTTGTGAGGCTTTTTCCTCTATATGACATTTTAATTACAGGACAATAATGAAAATTAAGAAAATAACTATGGCAGCACAAGTTAGATGTTGATATTTTTATATATGAGCGTGATCTTGTTTAAATTTACTTTAGTAGAAAAATGCACAGTATATTTTGTTTGAACATTTGGTTTCAGGATAGAATATACTTTATGTTTATGCAACTATGTAAATCACATGTCAAGAGGCTGTCTTTAGGAGGTTTCACATTTATCTAGGGCACTACCAGGTGCATCTGATTTATCGCTGCAGGATTTCACAAGGTAGTGCAATGCCAAGTTTTAATATTTAATCTGAGATGTGGAGAGCATTACCTGTCATACTGAGCAACAGTCTCCCATTGTTTCCTTGAATCCCATCTACCATCTGCGAATTTGTTTTCATTATATGATAAATACTGGGGGGGAAGTACTTGCCAAAGTGTCTGAGTGGCTGTGGCAGTCACAGTGACAATGCCAGGTACGTTTTGTAGCAAAAAAAGAGACTTTGTTCTTCTTGCAATGACATGTTTTATTTCAGCCAAACACCATGAAACTTTTAAGTGCCATCCCAAGTGTGTACTTTACCTGCAAGGCGCAATCAGAAAATACGTAGTTAATGTAGGAGTCATTATTTTAATGCATAATGCTTTTCCTTGTGGTACAAACAGAAAGCAGTTTAAATTATGAATATTATTGGTGACATGAATTATTTAACAGTGTCTGAGACATTTAAAATACATCTCAAGGTGATACATGAAGGACAGTTTTGAGAGCGTTTTCATCCTGAGGTGTGTTTCATGTTGACAGCTACGGCAGTAAGGTCTTCAAAGAAATTTAGATCTTATGTAAAAGTTTTAGAGTCTCAAGTCGTTGACTGGAATGTGCTCATGCCATTAAAACTTTTTTAATCTTAATCTCTTTCAGTCCCAGCAAAGATGCATTGTGATCTTTGCACTGGTATGCTGCTTTGCAATTCTGGTTGCACTGATATTTTCGGCAGTGGATATTATGGGAGAAGATGAGGATGGACTCTCAGAAAAGAACTGTCAAAATAACTGTCGGTAAGAGGTAACAAACAAAACTTCTCTTTTGGGGTGGAAAAGAACATATGTGTGTTATATAAGGGCATGAAGTAATTGCCATAGTCCTGTGGTGTTGTTGGGAAGAGCAGCTAACATGCTGGTTAGAAATGGTTTCTCATTTTGAATTTCTGGTTTGGGAGGTTAGTTTAACAAAATAAAGCACACTTTTTCAAGTTGTTTTTGGTGGTATGTTTTGAGCAAGACCCTTGTGTTAGAGCAGTTATTTTGTAAGCCTGAGCAAAAGCCCATTAAGTTTCAGTAATTGACTACTGAGGTGGATCACAAAGTTCCCAATTCTTTCATGTCTTTGTCAAGAGCACTTCTTTCTTTCTCCAGAAAGGTCACTGATGCCCCTTGACCTAAGATTGCTGTCCCTTCTATGTAGAGGGAGCTTTTCTATCTCCTGTTTGATGCATTCCCCTTATAGGCGCAGTGGCTTACTTATATACTGTGAAGGAAATTAGTGATAGGATCAGAAAGATGAGTGCTGACAGTGTTGAATTAAGATTTGTCTCAGACACCTGCCATGGTTGTGCATATCTTTTTACTTTTGGTTCTGTTAGTTTTAAGCAGGTGATTAGTTTTTTGGGCCTTTCATTTCCAGACTGTGAATTTCATTTTGCTGCTCCTCACTGTCACCTTCCTCCGTGAATCTGTTCATTAGTGATGACCAATGCTTTTCGTGGGTCATATTGTCCCAGGTCCTCTTCTGTCCACCAAGCTGACTTAAAAATAATTTGTAGACTTCATTCCCAGATGTATTCTGTTTGGGTTCCTTTCAAGACACTAACTTTTATACAGAGCACCCTCTCTGATCCACTTTGTGAAAAAACCCAGTCATTGTTAAATAATTCTCAGAAATCCATTCTAATCTGACCATGGAATTGCTGGAGTGGGAGGGGGCCTCTGGGCATCCTCCAGCCCATGACTCCACTCAGAACAGATTCAGCTACAGCAGATTGCTCAGGCATGTGCACAGTCATGCTCTGTGTAGCTCCAAGGATGGACTCCACAGCCTTTCTGGGCAGCCTGTTCCACTGTTTGTGCAGAACCTACCGAGCTACCATTGGCTGGGGATACAGTGGGTAGGGGGTAATTGACATTTGCATTTTAGAATAATTTAATGAAAGACTGATGTTTCTTTGAGCCTTTGATACTTATTTCTGCTATTCTTTGTTCATTTTGTGTGACAACTCTTTCGGGACAGTGCCTTTTTATGCTGCACCTGTCACACTGCAGACAGCACTAATTCAGAATCCAGAAAATTTGATTATGGTTTTTCAATTGTAATGGGTTTTTGTAATATTTTTTGCATGCTGCTTAAGAGAAAAAACAGCAACCCAAAAGCAAGAGGATTCTTTAAATCTGTATCTCCTTTCGCATGGAATATACTTGCAGCATCAGGTAGCTTTGTCCTGAAACCGACTGTTCTTCTGGCACTTTTTCCCAGAATTGTTTTTTAGGTTTGGTTTTGTTCACTTCATTGTACACCTACAGGTCTGAGCAGCCTTTTCATATCTTCTCTGAATTTTCTAGAGTTCAGCCAGCTTTCCTTTCCCCATCAAGGTCTTAGGTGTCTTTCACTGTGAGATGTTGCCTTCCAAAATTTTTGAAGATACTGCATGTGTCACCTCTACACCCACTGTCTCCATGTGTGAATCTTTGACAGAACTAGGTCAGATGAGGGGAAAGTCTTTCTGCTCATTGGCTTCAATGTGCTGCACACGACTTCAACACACAGAAACTACTGCACCGTGTTTCCTCTTAGTTGTATCAACTAATGGTTCCCATTTTGTTCTGCGTAGCTGTGCCTAGCCAAGGAAGGACTTCACCTTCTTCACTTTGTATTCTTCAAAGGGAAAAAAAAAATCAGAGTAGAAGTGATGCACAGTACTATGAAAAATGGGGATATTATTTTTTCCCATGTGAGAGATTAATTTCTTCTGTCTCTTTGTATGGGTTACAGCAATCTGCCTTTCCAAAGAATGCTTGCCTTACTCAGTGTTTTGTTGGTTCACGTGTGTCAGTCTTGTCCCCTCCTGGATTGCGTTAGAGGAGCCTGAGACTAAATTCAGCACCTTGACTTTAAACATAAGAGTCAATTAAATTGCTCTGCTTTTACAGGGATAAAAGCGAACTCAGACCCCAGCTCTATTTTAAGGTGCCTTTCACAGAGTGATTCAAGTGCGTGATCTAGCTACTAATGCCTGAACCAGAAGGCACCGAAATGCTGTGTGTATAAACTGCCTAAACCATTTCTAATAACAGTATCCAAGTGCTGGCAGCTGCTACCTGCTAACATCGGGTTCCTGTCTCCACGATGAAACTGGGGTCCTTTATGTGTTAAATACATTGCAGACTTAACTGAAGTGTCACAAATCAATTGCTGCCAATGACATATGTTTAGTACTTGGGCTAAGCACTTTTAATAAGTAAGACAAGAGTTATTGAATTCTTACATTTCTGCTGTGTGAGTACTTTCACTGACATTCAGAAAGAGGTGCTTATATTTGCAGGATGTGCTGAGACAGAATGGTAACAGATGATCCTTCTCTTTTTTTTTTTTGATGAAATGTTTGTCAAATATAAGTTTATATGTATGAGCCTAAAATTCTATTTTTGATTTTTAACTGATTGATTTTGTAGAGAATGTCGATGGGAAAGGATGCTGTTGATTTGAGAACTTTGCCGATGGTTTGTTAATGGCTCTTTTCTTTGGAAAATTTCATTTTTGTGTTTTTATTTTAAAGGAAAATACACCTGAAATAGAACTGTGGTCTAGAAAAGTTCTCTGGCTAGAAAGTTTTGGAGCTTGTGTCAAAAAATAGGATTTTTAAGAGAGAGAAAGCAAACGTAAGAGGAAGACATTTTTAGAGTCTAGAGCTTTTTGTAGCCTGAGAGAGGAATCTTTGAGGTATTTTGCAAATGGCGTTTTCCAGTAAAGCTTACATCTCTCTTTGTTGTTGTGATTGGATTGTTCAGGAACACAAATGCAGCTTTTCTGATCTGCCGGTTGTAATTCAACATGAGGTTCCTCTTCTATAAACCATTCCTTAAACTCTTATTACATGGGGAATACTTACTGCATGTGTTCCCAAAATGACCTTAGTCTTTTATTGATGTATTCATTTCTCTTGGGGGCTTTGTAACAAAAATAAGTCAGGGAGTGGAAAATCAGGCTTTTTTGCATATCTTCTCTGATTGCTGGAGGGATTGATGGTACCCATCCTATTAAAAGGAATGTCAACTGATTGAAATTTAAGGAATAAAAAAGTCGCAATGACTGTGAAAAGTTGAGGCTTTGCAGTTTGTGCTCGGTATGTGATGGAAATAATTCTCTTGAGACATCCACAGTAATGTTGTTAGGCAGCCCTGATGGATGAGACTGGTTAAGAGGATATGCTTAGAAGTCTGGGAATTTTGCCTGTCTTGCTGTGGGTCCATTAGACACCGAATCTATAAAATTAGATTATTGTAATTTGAAAATAGTACATTTTAATGGCTGATCTATTGTGAATAAATCTTGGTTAGCCTCTGATATAACGTCAGTTAGGACTTACTTGGCTTCTTTGGAATTGACTGATAAACTCTAAAAATGGCAATTTGGGAAACAGAAGAAATTACAGTTATTAAGAGATTGTCTCTGCTATCCAAACTATTTGAACCAAGGTAATTTTGATTTATTAACAGTAACTTGAGCTGTTCGAGGCTCAACTTGAGCCTCTTCTCCTGCTTGTTGGTGCTGATAGTCGTGCTAGGGTTCCTGCAGAGTTTGCATATGCCCGTAATTATCCTTGTCTCGCTGGCTTTTCCAATATCCGTTGAAGCAGTGGTGGCAGCTGGCATAGCTCCTACCTCTGGCTGTGGGTTTGGCCCTATCTCTTGAGAGGGACTACAGAACAAGGTGGGAAGAGAAGCAATGGTCGCTACTTTCTGTGCTTCCCAAGCTAAAACTAAAACTGTTGTCATGATAATTTTTTTTTTCAATATTGCCTTTCTCTGATGATAATTGGAAGGATTTTCTTGCATTCTGTTTGTGTGTGTTTTCAAGGCAGATTCTGTCTTGCATTCTGTTCCAGTGATGCTGTTTTGATAATTTCTCTTCTCCTCGGAGTCATATATAATGAAGGCACTTGTTCTTTTGTGTTTGGATTTGCGTTGGAGGAATTTGCTGTTCTGTATGACAGGAGTGGCAAAGCCTATTTAGTTCCCTTCTTGATTCTAGGGAGGCTTTGACCAATTCTGTCCTGTAACAAGTAGGTGATGATACCTGAGCAATGCTAGTGATTTCTTTAGATATTTTTTGGATTGTTTTGGATAAAGAGAGGACCCTGGAGAGGAGCTGAATCTTTCTGTTGACATGCAAAGCTTTAGAACTCAACAGTACCCTGCAACACTGAGTTTCAGAGATTAAATCTAGTTGTATACAATAATTGTTTATATTGAACAATTATTGTGTGTTGAATGCATTGCTTTCAATTTCATTAGATGGTTATTCTCTGGTTGTGAAAGAGGGCCCACAATTGATTTTTTTCTGTTGCTTTATAAATCTTTCTTTCAGCTACTCTGCTCTTTCACTAAATAGGGTTTTTCAGCACTATTAAATAAGCATACTGCAGCACATGCTTACATTCATTTACCTTGGAAGTGCTTTGCCCCTGGCTTATTGTGGAGGAGATTTTCTCTGTGCTGCGTGGGTTCTGAACATAGCAAGGTTTATATTGACTGGTTTCTATTTAATAAACAAACTATGACAAGCATAATAGTTAAATGTCTAAACAGAACAAGATGCTCAGATTTTGAAAACAAGCCTGTTAAAGAGCAACTGAAGATTTCTATTAACAAAACAACTATTCCACTTGGCATAAAAATGCTTTTTGTCAAGATGATGGACTAGAGGATCAAGTCTACCCTCAGTCAGTTTGCAGATAGCACCAATTTGAGTAGGAGTGTTGATCTTCTGGAGGGTAGGAAGGCTCTGCAGAGGAATCTGGAAAGGCTGGATCAATTGGCAAAGGCCAAAGGTGTGAAGTTGACTAAGGCAAAGTTCTGGGTCCTGCACTTGGGTCACAACAGCCCCCTGCAGCCCTACAGGCCGGGGGCAGAGTGGCTGGAAAGCTGCCCCGCAGAAAAGGCCCTGGGGGTGCTGGTTGACAGCGACTGAACATGATCCAACGAGTGCCCAGGTGGCCAAGAAGGCCGATGGCATCCCGGGTTATATCAGGAACAGTGTGGCCAGCAGGACCAGGGCAGGGATTGTCCCCCTGTACTCGGCACTGGTGGGGCCTCACCCCGAGTGCTGTGTTCAGTTCTGGGCCCCTCACTACAGGAAAGACACTGAGGTGCTGGAGCCTGTCCAGAGAAGGGCAATGGAGCTGGGGAAGGGTCTGGAGCACAAGTCTTGCGAGGAATGGCTGAGGGAGCTGGGGTTGCTTAGTCTGGAGAGCAGGAGGCTCAGGGCTGACCTTATTGCTCTCTTCAACCACCCTGAAACAGGCTGTAGCCAGGTGGGGGTCAGTCTCTTCTCCTGCATGGCGAGTGACAGAGGAAATGGCTTCAGGTTGTGCTGGGAGAGGTTCAGGTGGGATATTAAAAAAAATTTCTTCACCAGAAGGGTTATGAAACATTGAAACAAGTTGCCCAGGGAAGTGGTAGAATCGCCATCCTTGGGGGTTTCTAAAAGAGATATAGATACGGTGCTCAGGGATGTGGTTTAGTGGTGAACTGAGTTAATGGTTGGACTTGATGATTTTAAGATCTTTTCCAACCTTAATAATTCTAGGGTGACTGTTTTCCTCTTGGTTTTGGGTGATATAGAGAACGAGCTATAAAACCACTTAATTTTTCAGGTGATCTCTATTTGCAGTCATTTTTATTTTTGCATCAAAGAAGGAATACATTTTCAATTGAAGTTTCTTGGCTGGGCACTGCAAAGACCTGATGCACCTCGTGCAAGTCCATTCAACATCCGAAGCCAGGGAAGGAAATCACTAATTCAACAAACTTGCACAAGAAGAAATTCTACCTATACTACCTTTTATTTTTCATTTTTCAAAATGTATTTCAATGGAAAAGGTAGTGTTAACAGTACAGTACCTGTGCTGATACAGTTCCTCAGTACTTGTACAGAGTACAATTTTTTTCCTTTGTTTTAGCACCAAAAAAAGGGATAATTTTTCTTTTGTTTTGCATTTTCTTTCAGCTATAAAGAGTGTCTTCACAAATTAAAAAGGGAGTGACAAAACTCATTATCTGTTTAGATCTTGCTCTGTCTGCATTACTCCCAGTAGGTAGCTCATTGTTAATTACGTTGTATCAAATAGGTCTGGGCTTCCACTCATTTTGTTCAAACACACAAACCTACTCTTTTTCCTACTCTTTGTTCCGTTAAATCTAATTATTTTCTGTGGTGTTTAGGACAGAGGGCTTTAGAGTCTCCTTAAGGCAGCTTTTCCTGTCATGATACGTGCTGTTTAGTATGTAAGACAGAGATTAACATATTTTGTGTTCTTGGAAGTTATCTTTTTAAGTATTTTATTTCTCCTTTTATGACTTAGAATTTATGAACTGATATCAGAGAAAATGTTCCAAGCTAACAAAAATCAAATTCCATTTACTTTAAGATTCCTAGGTAATGCAGGTGGGATAAAGGAGCAATTAATGTGTTAGAGTATCCTATCTCCTGTGTAGTTTGCTGGAGCTTCTCTATGATTAAATCTTTTTCTCTTTTTTTTCCTCCCTTTCTCCCTTCTCAGCTTAATTTGTTCCTTTCTCTTTTCATCTTCAGAAGACTGAAATTACTTCATCCGAGCAGAACTCAAAAAGATTTCTGAGGTCATTTTCTATACCAGATTGTAAGGCTATACTAAACATAGTTATTAAATCTAAAATTACTGGCCATTCTCATGAACTTGATTTGTGACATTTCAGAGAGGTTTTTGTTCTCCCTGGTGAGAATAGCCACCCAGCTTAAAAATGCTCCCTAATAAATCGTTCTTCCTTTTGCTCGTGGGAAAGGCATTAAAAGTGGCTAGAAATTGTAGTAGAATCTGTCTGAACTCATGCTCCATTTCAGGGTGACTTGTTCATTCAGCCAGAGCTGACTTTGCATCAGATCCTAGCAAGCACCTGTTCCAGTGACACCATTTATTTTTAATTGCTTCTCCACCCTCAGAGCAGTATATGAAGAAGATACTTATTATCGTGTCAGATTACATTAGATGTATTGAGCCGTGCGTCTGATCCTGGGGCAGCACGGTGAATGTCCTCTGGGCTAGCACGATTTGATACTCCTCAGAAGTGCAAGTGTATCATGCTCGATAACTCCTGTGGCCTGCTGAGTAGGTGGCTGAGCCTGCCTTTCCGAGCACCTGGGCAGGGCCACACTTAAGCAGCAGCAGGTGTGGTCTCTGCTGAAGCCTGAAGCATGGTGCAGAGCTGGTGGGTCTGGTGGGCTTGAGCTGACTCTCCTTTTCAGCCACGTGCAGCTCCCTTTGCTGTGGTGGCTCTGAGGTTGCAACCCGAGGGCAGTGGCTCTTGGCGTTGATGCCCTGCTGGGAGGCATCAGGGAGAGCTGGTGGTTGAGGTTTGTTAGGACTGTTTTTTCCAGATGCTCTTTGCATGTACAGGAAGACATATTTTGGTGAAATGTTTAGGGTTTTTCTTCGTTATTCTGAAGATTTTCTTCCTGGTTTATTGTCCTCAAAATGCGTGGGTGAAATTTAGGTGAAGCCAGAGTCACCTCTCTGTGGTCTCTGATATGGCCTCCATATGTCCACCTCTCTCTCCTTAGTCAGAGCATCACTGTGAGTAACGCTTCAGATACAAATTACTCTTGCATGTTGGGTGAGATGTCACTGACCTGTGTTAATCAGGAAAGTATGAGTTGCTTCCTTTATTCCACTTACCCACATCGAATTGTCTTGACCAAGGATAAAAAACACATCGGAGAACTGTTTCATTATCATTAGTGTTTTTTCATTTTATGTTTTAGGGGTTTTTTCCCATAATTAATTCGCTTCCTGTCAACCAGACCTTAAAACAAAACAATAATGTGCAAATACCAGCCTTGGCATGTGCCAGATGCAGATCTGTCATTTATTCTCTATTTAATGACCAGTCCTTTCCAAATGAGATTATTTCAAAGTTATTGTGCTGCTCAAAGAGAGTTTTTATGACTGACAGCATTATAATTTGGTAGGTTTAAAGCTGATTTCTTCACATACTAAGTGTTGAAATGGCTCTTCTAAGAACCATCAGTGATTTGCATGCCTTCTGATATGAGGGGGAGGATTCATCTTGCCTCAGACCAAGTTGGATATTTAACGGTGCATGGGAAGTGTTGGCTTTGACTTTTTACTGTTTTTCTTGATCTGCTTGGAACTCTCAGAATAAGTATGTTACACTCATATACATAACCCCACATGATATCTGATGTATTTTGTCAGTTTGGCAGGTATATAGTTAATTGATTTTGACTGATTTATCAAAATATTTCCTTAAAAAACCCGTTGGGAAAATAAAGTCATTTTTAAAAAATTTTCTTTGTTGTTATTTATGAAATAGCTCCTCAGCTGGGCTTGAATAAGAATAAGTTTTAGAACTCTTCTACTGGCTGAGTATTGGAGAAAAATGCACTTTTACCAGTAGTTTAGCAAAATATGAATATGCATAAGCTTCATAAGTGATCATGACACTTTAAGGCAAGAATGAATGTGTCACCAGCATGAGGCAGGCAGCCGTGATTTGGTTTCTGTTCAAACGCTGTCAGAAACTCTAGTCCTTTCTTCAGCCAGTTTTGGGTCACTTGTATCACCTCGGCAGTGCGTGTTTTACAGTTCGTTGCAGATGCTGGTGGAGAGTAGGGTTCAGTAAATGCCTTAGAGGATACTTGAGGTGATGTATTTGGGGCAATGGAGGCCGAAGTGCTGGACTAGTGGAAGTGTCTCCTCAAAGACGCAGCCAGCGCCACTGGAATGATGACAGGCTGCAAGAGCTGCCCCATCTGGTGTGTTTCATAGATGCACGTGAGCCACCTCAAAAATATCCCTGTATACCTTCCAGTTTTGGGCCAAGACAGGCTGCCAAAACTGGAGCCAGCCCATTGGTACAGCAGCTTTGGGGAATGGTGTGGGAAAGCAGTGCAGATGTAACCTCTGTGTGACATCAGACAAACTCTTCTTTTCCCTGGTGACGCATCTGTTTGCATGTGAAAAGACTTCTTCAGGTCTGACTGGAGAGGAGAAAACAGGAAATTTTTCAGTTTGCTCTTGAGAAGAGTCACACAAATACCTGATATGGGCAGCGAAGTGATTCTGTGTCAGAGGTACTGCTCTGGCCGTGTTCACATGGTAGAATTTCCAGATAGAAATGTACTTCTAATTTTTGAAGGAGACTTTATGTTTTCAGGTGTTTTTTGAGAGTCAGGATTTTGCGATTAAAATGTGTTCCATAGGGTAAATACCAATAATTCAGTTAATGCTTTCTACTTAGACCTAGAAAGGTGTTGGGTTTTGTTTTGTTTTGTTTTGTTTTGTTTTTATTCTGTGGTGTTCTTAAAACACTGCTTTATCAGGCTACATAGCTTATGTCTGTTAGGGGAAGAGCTTCCTGACTTTCTTCATCTTGGCCAGAAATGCATCCATCAGTTTTCCTTTTTTTTCCCCCCTAGATTTTAACTTGGATGGAACAAGTTTTAAAGATGCGATTTTAATCAGATGCAATTCTGGATGGACCTAACTTAATTACCATAAAAAACCAACCAAACAAACCCCACAAACCAAAACCTAAATTAAACAAACAACAACAAAACAGAAATACAAATAGATACCACATAAAACCATCTGACAGTAGTTAAACCTATCTTAGTACTCCTAAGGTATCCTGGAACATTTCCATAGACTCTTGCCTCTGTAATTTGAGTGCTGGCAATGTCCTTTGGGAATGGATACTTTAAGTACTTTATTCTTTTCATCTGTGGATTTTTATTACTGTTCCTACCTTGACTATATCTGCTGAATTTGCAGTGCTGATTTCAAATAGTTGCTGACTAAAGTTTTTACCTTCAATTTTCCTTCGTTGTTTTGCAAAGCAGTTTTGTTTGTTCTTGCTGGGCAGGAAGGGCATTCATTAAGTTTAGGGTATTGTTGGATTGTGTAAATGCCAACATCATAGAATATAATTTAATTTCTATTCTGGATAAGAAAGCTGTTAGAAGGTCCTCATTCAATTACTGTTAACACCATAAAATCATGCTTATTTATGAGGAAAAATAATATTTTGATTCTTGATTGGTTCCCATTATTATCCATTCCAATTCTTACCAAGATGATCAGGGCCTTTTAGGATGATGCATGGGCCAAGAGAAAAATAGTAGCAATAAAATTCCCACTTCTCATGTATTGATATGTGATTATTCAGTCCAAATTAATGTTGCTCTTTACAGCTACAAAGTGTCCATATAAGAAGATCAGGGGTTTTATGGAAGGAAATAAAAAGACACATAAATTTTGTTATTTAAAAAAAAAAAAAAGGTCAGTCTAGTTGTCCCTGTAATTATTTGCCATATTCAAGCCTTATAAAAAGGTTTAATATGAACGTAGTCACAAGCTGAATGTAGAAATAAAGTAAAAACATCTGGTTAACTAATTAATGCATATGACGGGGGCTATTTATACAATATTTGTTGTTCTTCTGAGAGGCTTTTTAAAGTTGTTCTGTTAGGATATTTTAGTGTGTTTTACAGATGGGTGAGCAGTGAATGGGTTGCTGCTCAAAAGAGCTAAATAGACATAACAGCTGATGAGAGGGGCTTGTGTGGCTGCTACATGGCTTTGTACAGGACTGACTAAATAACTCAGCTCTTGAATTTTACATAATTCGAAAGTCGTGGTCATGGTATTTACTCAAGACTTAAACACGGTAAAAACAAAGGAGAGAGGCTGAGATTCCTTTTGGTAGCTAAACAGGTACCAAGTGAGCGCTTCTTATTGTGCTGGGAAGTCTCAGCTCCTGATTCCTGACTGATGGATACGCAGGGTGTTCCCTGAAGCGTGCAGCTGGATTTCCTTAGGCGTGACAGGGGCAAGAATGGCTTCACCTACGGAGCGCAGCATTGCTGTCCTCATCTCTGTGAGGAAGGAAACTGCCTGCCGTGGGCTGGGGGCAGAGCTTCTCCAGCTGCCATTTAGGTGCATTGCCTGGAGTCACTGTCAGGAAATAGGCACTTCATCTGGGGCAAACTGTGGTACCTTACTGTATTTGGAAGAGCTAATAACATTTATAGATCGTGAATCTTGAAAATGTCAGCTCAGAATTAAGAGTGTATAAACAAATAAGATGTTGAGAAAACAAACTCGGTAGCACAAGGGTGTTCTTGTGTATAAATTAAGAATATGTTAGCACTGTGGCATGAAACCGCAATGAAGATATTTAGAAGAACAGAAATAAAAACTAGCCCAACCTTTCCATATTCCTGGTAAAGGGTCAGAAATCTAATGGGCAGAAAGTGATTAAATAAAATAAAAATTGGCTGGTCCTTTCTCAAAACTGAGGAGAAAGTGGACAGGTAATGTAGTGCATTTGGTAACTAAAGTTGTGGTTTAAAAAAAGTTTTTCTTCTCTTGGTGTCCTTGTCCTTTCATATCTAGAGATTAAGCATGAACTTTGGAAAGATGTAGACAACGCAATTGTGTGAGTTTTTTGATAAGCATATCCTGGAGATCTTCAATTACAGTATGGTAGTGAGCAGAGAAAACTAAATGATGTAGTGCGTCTTGGCAAATGGTGTGTATGGCATTCTAGATAATAAACAGCAATGGCAGATAAATTTCTTATTCTAAATTCAACAGAATTGGGTCACTGTTTCTTTTATTTTTTTAGTAGAAGTTTTGCAAAATGTACCTTATCTTTCTTCATTTCAATTCACCTCAGATCCTCAGGATCCTCCTGTTTTTGTAGTTTACCCTTCAGTGTAGCACCTAGCTGTCTACGATGTGATAATTTGAGCTGCAGATCTGCTCTTTACAAGGGTGAGGTTTTAATTTTCTTTAAAGCGCTGAGTGATGTAACACCTTGATGTTAGGAAAATGACAGAGGCACTGTGGCTGTCGCATAGGCAGGATACTGGCAAGCCTTAATGCAGGGAATGCCTTTCCCCTCATTAACATCAAACCTGAGAAGCAAGCTAGATTGCAAGAACTTTCATGTGAGTGCGGATGTTTTGAATAATGAATGGTGGTGTGTTAAATTGTTAATACTTTATCTACAAACTCTGACTTGAAGTAGTTCGTGTTACTGCTTGTGTGTATTTCATTTTCCTGTGGCTTACACACTGATTAAATCTTGTCATGCAATAAAGGTGTTTCCTCATTGCTTTCTTGCTTTTTGCACTTTTTGAAATTTCTTTTCCTTTCCCTTGACAGACATCTGTAACTTGTTTTCTTTCTCTCTTTCTTTACCTGGTCATTTAGGTTTGGCTTTGTGAGATTCTGACAGTGCGCTTGCTCTTCTCTTGGGCTTTTCATTACAGGTCTTTTTGTGGTCTTTCCCTATCCCCCAGTGGTTTAGAAAGTGGCATAAACTCCATTCCTTGGAACGTTTTCAGACTCCCTCCCACGCACATGCGTGTTCCCTGCCTAGATGATCTATCTCGAATCTATATTTGGAGACTGAGAGTGTCTGGAGGATAAATCTGTGTTGGCCACATTGCTGCAAATATCAAACGAATTCACAGTTTTAAGTATTAGGTTCAGACAAGAATTTGGCTAATTAGTTTTGGTGTAATTATTAGAAGAGTGTGTCATAGGATAGTTAATCCAGTCAATGTGCTTATGTGATGCCAGTTTTATTAGGCTTGAAATCAAAATATATCGGCTCTTCTACTCCTGAGAAGGATTATATTTTGTGACAGCAATTAGTAAGCTTTAATAAGGTGTGCTGACTGAAACAAGACAGGCTCTTCTTGGGTTGGCCAAGGGATGTCTTTTGGGGGGAAATAGATAGCATTAGTGTTTAACCAAGAGACACTGTGGAGAAGAAGTGCTATTCTGCTTTTAGCAGAGGAAAGTGTGTTTAACCCCTTACGTGGACTTGGATTCCTGAACTTAATTTATGCTTTGAAACTGGGCATCCAGATGCTGAATGACTCCTCTGCAGAATGGCAGCTCCTGGTGCTGCAATCCTCTTCTGCCAGCCACCTCAGCATGGAGCTCTTCCAGAGACACTCCATGTGCTGATTGTTTCCTGGCATTGCTGCTACCTCTCACTCTGCCCCTCACTCGCACATTTAAGTAATGTCCTGTGAAGAAGCGCCTTTAAGTTGGCCACACTCCTGTCCCCACCCCCAGGAGACTCTTGGGACCCTGTGCTTCTCTGATTCTGCTCTTGCTTGCAGTAGTTACTGTGATCTGTGACTAAAACCGCCTATACTAGATACAGCTTATGGGAGTTGAAGTTGCAATTGGCTATGCTTTTGTTCTTTGATGAGTTCTTACAGAAAGCTGCTTATTTTGTTAAGATCAAGCAAAAAAAAAAAAAAAAGGATTTTAACGTTCCTTGCTACGCAGAGCCCATGGATCAGGAAGGGCCTTTGTTTTGGTACGCTCATTGGAAGTGAAAGGTGCTGTTTGAATTTTCTGTGGAGTGTGAAGACTGGTCAGGTCAGTTGGTTTCTCCTGCCTCAGCACCCTCAGCCACTTGCCTCTCAGCAGTCTGCCATAAGAATCCGCTGACCAGCTCTCAATTCTCCCCACAGCTGCAAAACCCATTAAAATGTTGTAGTGCTGACAGGCAGAAATGCTGTAAAAATGCAAATTTTCTTGTGCTGAAGGGCAAGATGCCAAGAAATGCTTTTCAAAATGTTTCACTGCTGCATAAGGATTTAGGGGAGTTGATACAGCTGGAATGCTAAGTTTTAAGCAATGGGAGAGAAGCTTTTACCGTTAGTAAGTTCACTAATATTTTGATTCTTCGGTCACTTGAGGGCTTGGTGCAAAGGGTTTGCTTTACGTCCTTTTTTTTTTTTTTCTTAGTTTTAGTTTTAAATAGAAAATAATGGGCTAAGAGGTGATGTACTGCTCTGTTGGTGCACAAAGGAAGGACTGCTTCCTAGGCTCAAAAGTGGCACTGAGGTCACCTGCCTACATGCAATACTTAGAAGCTGCATAGAAAAGCTCAGGACAGAAGGGTCAGCTTTGTTTCAGCAGATATTTTAACTACTTGTACCCATTGATGCTGCGTAGAGCAGTGGCCAAGTCGAATCCACGGAGTGGTGCCCATGACTCGGTCAGTAGAGTACTGAGCCAAAGAGATTGTTTTGTTTTTTCTTTAAAAGCCAGGTGATTTAACTAAAATAATTGTGTCTTCTGTTGCAAAAGAAAGTGGTGGTGAGTGCTTTGTCCAGATTTTAGAAAAGGCAGTGACGTGATCAGAAAATCTTAAAATTATTTTTCCTTCATCTCTCATCTGAAATAATGTAACAGCTGTGTAACAGTTGATATTCAACACTGTTTTGAAGGATGTTATTTTCTTCCCTTAACCAGGGTTTAAAGAAAGGGAGGAGTTGATTGTATTTCTGCTTTTTCCCACTGCAATAATGTACTTTCTATTGAAACAATGCAATAATTTCCTCCTCTGCTAGTCCTCCTTTGCCCTGTGTGAGCTGTTCAGGCATAGTGGGCATGATAAATTTTCTCTGAAGTGCAGTCATCTGCATTGATGTGCTGTATTTGTGTTGCTGTATTTGTGTTGCTGTATTTCGTCTTAGCTCTCGGTTCTACATCAGATGATGCGTAACAAGGAGAGGTAGGATTTGGAAAGGGCTACTTTGCAGTTCAGCAAATTACTTTCTCTGAAGATTGTCAGTACCACCTTCAGAATGCTTTACACAAGAGTAAATAATAAGCCAAAATAATGTCTTTTCTGTGTACTTTCTTATAACGCTATGAGGTGCATACTGAATGTTTCATGAGCATTTCTTGATTCAGCAATATAAGAAACAGGAGCTCTTTGTAGTAAAGTTTCTGTAGTGATCTCAACAGTACACAAATATGGAATTAATACATTTACTTGAGTATTGTCTAATTTTAGTCTGAGTAGTCAGGAAAGGGGCATACAATATTCTCACCAATTACTCAGAAAAATCTGGGTCACACGGAGCTGTCTGCGGTGTTCAGTGCACAGTGTGGAAGTCCCATTGAGAGGAACAAAATATAAAGAAGGCAGAAAAAGTTGTACCCTCCCACTGGGGAATGAAACTGCAAAATGTTAAATGTGGGATGTTTACACTGTTTGAGAAGCTCCATGGTGTTGGCACAAATTTACCCTGAAGGTGTGCACTAATTACAAAAGAGTAGGTTAGCTTTTTTGGTTCTCAGCAGCCATAGACTTGCTTCTTTTTTTGTACTCCTTTGGTAATCAAAGACCTATCAGCTGGATAATCCGTTGCTGTACCAAACTTGTTTATCCTTAAGCTTGTCTGAGAAACCATGTTGTAGGATAGAGGAGTTATCGGTGGGCCTGACTGCAGTTTAGTTAGCTGTGTTATGGTATTAAAGTTGTGTGCATTATCTGCATTCTCGCCCTGATACATTTGTGGAGTATTTGTGTGTTATAATAAAAAAATCCCATTTCTCTAAGTATTCCCTGCTTATATTGACCTAGTATGCTATTAGATAAATAACACGTGTAGCAATTCTAAGAAAGAGTTAGTTGTAGATTCTTTACAGAAAACTTAGGTTTTAGTTATTTCTATGATATCTTTCATCTGGAAGTAAACTGGAACTGCCATGTCTAGAGCCTTAACTTACAAATTCTGGCTTTACTGTTTTTAGTTATAACCAAGATGAGTTTATTTGAAAAATCTACTAAAGATAATACAAGCATTTAATCAAATTCAAAGACTTATCTACGAACAACAAATGGTTTCCTTTTAATTTCCTTGGGAGGCACATAGGTGCAGTGTTTAAACAGTAACAAAAATCAAAGAGTAAACATCCATTTTCTAAATGATACCTTTTATTTGGAACTAACTTATTTCATATGGGAAGTAAATTGTCTTCATAACAATCTTTTTTGTTGTTGTTGCATCTTCTCTTTTCCTCTCCTTTGCTCTCCAGATCCAGCAATCCATCATGATGATGGTATGTACCTTTTTTCCCCTCTTCCAGGTTTCAGGTAATTCAATTCTTTGAACTCATACTGTTGCTAATAATGTGACAATGAAGAGGGACATTTGTTTGACATACTCGAGCTTAATGGACTTCCTATGTGTCTCACCATCTAGCGAGGCAAGAATGCTGATTGGCCTTTTATTGATAATGAGTCTAATGTGGGATACTCTTCTTATACATATTGACAAGTTCAGAATACAAAATAGCTGGAGTTAGAGTGGAAAAACAACTAACCTTTGGTTATTGTTCCTCAGTCCTCAGGAAATATTCTGTGTTAGGCTTTGTTCAAGGTCAAAAGCGGTGGCAGAGCATCGATCTCTCCTATCCATGTCTTTTTTTTTTAATGAGGTGTGTTGTAAATATTGTTCTACAGTTTAGTGCCAGTGTTTTAGAAAACCAATACTAGAAGGTCATTACATTGCATGCACAGTGGCCAGCCTTGAAACTGTGCTGAATACCTGATTGCATAGATGTAGCTAAATAAAATTACCCATCTCTGTATCAGAAAGAGGAAAAGATAAAGAAAGGATATTTGCTTATTTTCCGAGGAACACATTCCCAGCATGGTTTTTTTTACTATTATAATTAGTTAAAAACCCAAGAAGGCTCTTTTCTGTTGGGTAAGCAGCTTCAAGTTAACCATTCCAAAGGCAAAGCACTGCTCACGTCACTCTGGCTTGGTGCGACGTTGGACCCATACTGGTATTAGATGAAAGTAGGTAGGATAGAAATCGACAAGAGCAGAGTAGAGAAATGGAGTGGCTGAATTCTCTATCACATTGCTAATGAAGCAGTCATGGTTGTTTATGTCCCTCCTGAGCCTTTAAATTTTGCTGCCAGGCATTTTGCTTCTTTGGGACACTGTGTCACCTCTTTCCTAAAGTACTCACGGCTCCCCTCCATTGGATGCCGTGGGTCGGAAGGGAGCATGACTGTAGCCAGGAAAATGCGCTGTGATCACTGCTCGCACCAGCAGCCTTGTCTCTTATCTGCACCCTCTGGGTGTTTATTTCTTGTCTCTGAGTCTTTCTGCTGGAGTATTGCTAATTATCTGAATGTGGAATTAACCGTGTTTGAATACAGGAACTACTGAGTTGAAAGCTGAGAATACTGCTGCAAGTCTGTACTGGAGCAAAGAGGTTCCGCTTGGTCTCACTTGAAGAGAGAGTCTACGTCACTACATCCAAATTAATTTAAGACACCTATGTAACCAAGTGTTTTGATTGTTCAAAGAGTTAACACGTTAAATTTGCTTCTTTTTCCCCCCCAAATTTACCTAATTTTCAATACTTAGCTGCTGCTTTTTTTTGGTTTTTTTAATAATATGAGAGTGAAATGAAGATTTTTAGTAACAGCGTTTTTTCTCATTAAGAGCAAAATTCAGTTTAATTTATGATTTATTTCATATGCAAAGCATTTGTAGTGAATTCAAGACTACCTGGAAGTCTATGGCACTAAAGTAGTGCAACGATAACGCAAATTTCCCTATTTCATTCAGTGAGTTTTTAAAAAACATATCCCATTTCCAGTGAGAAAGAACCAATTCGAGATAGTAAAATAGAAAGCATTTTCAAGCTGCTGAAACTTTACTCTGCATTTGAAGACAACAGTGGGAAAAGTGATTTTCATTACAGATGCCATTATTTTGTGTGTGGCTACTAACTAGAAGGAAGAATCTTCTGCTAATGCTTAGTATCTTGCTGAAAAATTGCAGTAATTTTCTTTTATTCATGTGTGTTCATTCATGATTTTGTTGTTTCTTGTACCACAATAAACTCCAAATTCCAGGTAGTTAATAATTCAGCTATTCAGTTCTTGGGGTTTGTACAAGAAGGTGCTTTGTGTATGTGGTTTCTGGATTTGGGGCCTTGATAGTTTTTGGTAGAATAGTTGATGTCTTCTACTGACAACAATTTTTTCTAAAAAATTATTTCCTTATGGAATGCTTGGGAGCGAAGGCACTGAAAAACCGTAGGTCAGTCAGTCAACCAAGTGCAGACCAACAGAGTCTTGATGTCTCACCAACTCAGAACTAAACTATGTGAAAGCTGATAAAAGGTCCTCATTTTAATTAGTACGGAGCTTGTTGTTTTGAGGGGTGGTACATGGGGGGGTGTTCAGCATAGACTATTATGTCAGCAAAGCTTCTTAGGTTTTTTGTTGTTGATGGAGGTTTTTGTGTTTGGTTGGTGTTTTACAGCAAACAGCTATTGTTCTAATCCTCATTTTAGTTGCTTGTTGTCTTTTAGTTATTTGACTTAGAGTAGAAAGCTTGCAGTGGCAGAATGTGTTTCATTTTCATCCAGTCCCACCCTCATGGGACAGTCTGTTTATGTGCTGAGGAGAAGACAACAGTGCATATTTTTGGCTTTCATATGCTTTGAAGCTGAAGTAATTTCTTTTTCATGAGCTCATACTGTTGTGGCTCACTGATATACTCATAGCTACAGTATAATTATAAGTTATGTGGCTATTGCTTCTTGGTTTTAGTAGCTGAAATGACTAAGTATCATAATGAGTAAATTTTTCATGTTCCTGTGTTTTAACAAAGATGGATTTACACTTAGCAATGTGATTCTCATGTATTCCAGTTCAGACACTCTAGGGCTGAAAACTTGGCTAAAACTTCCCTCTACATTATGCAAGTTACATTGTTATTTTAATTAACATATTACTTCTTTCACCAAAGCGCTTGAAATTACAATTGCAGTGCAGTTATTAAATACAGAATTAAAATTCAGCAATAATGAAGGAGATAAGGAAGAACTGTCTAGAAGATATATAGAGTTCATAAATATAAAATAGTATTAGGAACTTTAGTTGATACTGAAAACTCCTATTCCATATTGGGAGCAGGGGAATAATACATTAAAATGTAAAAACGAAATAAATTTTAAAAACCAAACCAAAATGCTTTATAATTTTTTTCATTTAATTGTAATTTGCCACGAACTCTGCACCTGAGTTCTGTAACTTAATTTCTTCTTGATTCAATGTCATATATTTTTAAAAAATCAAATAATAACTTATAATATTTGGAATTAATTTGATTAAATTATAAAAAATCCTTCGTTAGCTTCACGCATGAGGCCTACAAAAAGTCTTGCTAAGCATGCTGCATTTTCTTTGCATCAAAGACTAAAATTATTGAGATTTCTTTTAATAGTGGCAAACTAGTAATGAACTAGTTACATAGCAAAATTAATTTTTTAATTGTCTCTAAAGTCTTTTATTCTGCTTATTCTGAGGTTCTCTAGTATTATGTTATACTCTTAAGTTTTATGTTTGATAAAACACAAGTGTCTCGCTCCTTTTTGGGGTATCATTATGAGTTTCTTTATTGGAATCTGAGCAACTTTAGGGATTTTCGGTGTCTGTGCCAAGCTGTGCCAGTCCTGTGGGTGTCAGGCAGTTGTGTCTAGAAGACCCAACATCACTTTCATGTTACTGAAGACCATCTCTATTTTTTTCTTCCTGGAGTCTATTTGCTACTGAAAGAATACTATATTTTTTTAAGCATTTTCAGACAAAATGTGCCCCACTGTATCACGCTGTTCCCAGTGCTACAATCTTGAGTCTGCCTCTCACATTTCTCTGCTTTCAGCTTGTTTACATTGATGCTGCAGAGAGGACAGTAACAGGAATAAGCCAAATCCATTTCCAAGTATCAGTACCTAAAAGTTCTGTCCTAAACTTGAAAGCTTGAATGTACCACGGCAATTGGGAGTGCTCCTCAGGCTTCTTACGCACTGCTCACTTGTCTTCTGCCTGTGGCAGAAGTCGTGGGATTTTTTGGGAGGGTGGAAGGGTGTTGATGGTGTTTGTTTCAGATCTGTCCTGCTTGCCCTACTTTTTATTTTAGTAACCTCCATAAGAATTTATCATTTTGTAATTTTCATTGATCTTACTGAATAGACGTACTATGTGGTGACTTTTTTTGAGTTTCATATTTACTTTAACTTTGTTCTTCCAGGGATCAAAGTACTTTCCCAAAGGTTTAGTTATTTTCCAGACATGCAATTTATAAACTGATAGCTATTTTACTGTGTATGTTTGTAAGGTGTCAAAAACCCCCTTTTTCTTATAAGAGAAATAGGCTTGTGGTAAAAATTGTATTTTTCTGATTGTGTTTGAGCTAGTGGCAAATAAAACAGTGATTTTATTAATCTAGTTATTCATTGAAACCAGATAGAAGGAAAAGAATATAGAGACTATAAAATAAGAATCATTTCAATTGTTTACATCTGTGTTCTCTAAGTCACAGTAATGACTGTGTTATTATCCAAGTGTATTTTTTGCCCAGGACAGATTTCCAGAACAAACTTTTCAAAACCTGGATAATCAAATAAAGCAGTGAGGATGTGCCAACATAAACTTCTGAAGTTGAATTAATGACTTAATGTTTATTTGAAAGTCTGTCAGCCAAGGCCTGAAGGATTAAGGAAAATTGGGAAAGGAAGTTAGGTTGCAAAATAGTTGAGGAGAAAAGGCAAAACCATGAATTGGCAAAGAGATGTAACTTTATATTGAAAGAAGTCTTTTATGAATGCTTTGTAAGGTAAATAAAGTATTGACAGGCATTCATCACAAAAATTGTGATGAATTGAGTCAGAATACAGCTAATAGGAAAGGGCCAATAGGATGGAAACTATCCAGTCAAAGGAGTATTGTAAATGATTTATTTTTCATCTGTGCGGTACTCAGAACATGGACAACCCTAATTACCAAAGACTTGGTCAGGATCCTTTAAAAGCATTCAGTGGAATATTGTTATAAATTTCCCCAGACACGCGAGTGAGTTCTGTCCTGAACAACTGTTTTAGCTAAATGAGAATATATTCCTTCAGTGGTGGTGTCTGAAGTTTTTACTCCTGTGGCCAAGAAGTTTTTCACCATTTAATAGTGCCAGAATTAGAAAGACCAGACAATATGCTCTGGTGGGTTGGTCTTGGCTGGATTCCAGGTGCCCACCAAGGCTACGCTATGACTTACCTCCTCAACTGGATGGGGAAGAGAGAATATAACAAAAGGCTCATGGGTCAAGATAAGGGCGGGGAGAGATCACTCAGCAGTTCTGTCATGGGCAAAACTGACCCTGCTTGGGGAAATCAGTTTAATTTATCACCAATCAAATCAGAGTAGGATAATGAGAAATAAAACCAAATTTTAGGAACACCTTTCCCCCACCCCTCCCTTCTTTTCAGGCTCATCTTCACTTCCAAGTTCTCTACCTCCTTCTTCCCTAGTGGTGCAGGAGGATGGGAAAGGATTGTGGCCAGCTCATCCCACGTTATCTCTGCCATTCATTCTTCCTCGGGGGGAGGACTCCTCACACTCCTCCCCTGCTCCAGTGTGGGTCCCCTGTGGGGTCACAAGTCCTGCCAGCAGGCCTGGTCCAGCGTGGAGCTCCTCTTTCCATGGCTTCGCAGGTCCTGCCAGGAGCCTGCTCCACAGGGTAACAGCCTCCTTCAAGCACATCCACCTGCCTGTCCATAAGGTCCTCCGTGGGCTGCAGGTGGATCTCTGCTCCCTTGTGGACCTCCATGGGCTACAGGGGGACAGCTGCCTTACCATGGGCTGCAGGGGAATCTCACCTGTGGCGCCTGGAGCACCTCCTCCTGCTCCTTCTCCACTGACACTGGTGTCTGCAGGGCAGTTTGTCTCACATATTCTCACTCCTTTCTCCAGCTGCAATTGCTCTTGCACAGTAATTTTTGCCCCCCTTCTTAACTGCATTACCCTGGAGGTGCTACCGCCATTGCTGATGGGCTTAGCCTTGGCCAGTGGTGGGTCCGTCTTGGAGCTGGCTGGCATTGGTTCNAAGAAGTTTTTCACCATTTAATAGTGCCAGAATTAGAAAGACCAGACAATATGCTCTGGTGGGTTGGTCTTGGCTGGATTCCAGGTGCCCACCAAGGCTACGCTATGACTTACCTCCTCAACTGGATGGGGAAGAGAGAATATAACAAAAGGCTCATGGGTCAAGATAAGGGCGGGGAGAGATCACTCAGCAGTTCTGTCATGGGCAAAACTGACCCTGCTTGGGGAAATCAGTTTAATTTATCACCAATCAAATCAGAGTAGGATAATGAGAAATAAAACCAAATTTTAGGAACACCTTTCCCCCACCCCTCCCTTCTTTTCAGGCTCATCTTCACTTCCAAGTTCTCTACCTCCTTCTTCCCTAGTGGTGCAGGAGGATGGGAAAGGATTGTGGCCAGCTCATCCCACGTTATCTCTGCCATTCATTCTTCCTCGGGGGGAGGACTCCTCACACTCCTCCCCTGCTCCAGTGTGGGTCCCCTGTGGGGTCACAAGTCCTGCCAGCAGGCCTGGTCCAGCGTGGAGCTCCTCTTTCCATGGCTTCGCAGGTCCTGCCAGGAGCCTGCTCCACAGGGTAACAGCCTCCTTCAAGCACATCCACCTGCCTGTCCATAAGGTCCTCCGTGGGCTGCAGGTGGATCTCTGCTCCCTTGTGGACCTCCATGGGCTACAGGGGGACAGCTGCCTTACCATGGGCTGCAGGGGAATCTCACCTGTGGCGCCTGGAGCACCTCCTCCTGCTCCTTCTCCACTGACACTGGTGTCTGCAGGGCAGTTTGTCTCACATATTCTCACTCCTTTCTCCAGCTGCAATTGCTCTTGCACAGTAATTTTTGCCCCCCTTCTTAACTGCATTACCCTGGAGGTGCTACCGCCATTGCTGATGGGCTTAGCCTTGGCCAGTGGTGGGTCCGTCTTGGAGCTGGCTGGCATTGGTTCCACATCCCAAACCAGACCTAGTGTATGGAAACGCAGATTTTGCAGAAATTAGGAGCTGAATTCCAGAGCATAATCCACTGATTTTTTTAAAAAAAATCAATTTAAAAATTGTACCCCAACTAGGTAGGTTTCTTGTACTCCGCATTTTTAACATTCCTCTGGGTAATTACTGATCTGGGAGATATGCTCAGACAGAACCAAGCAGAGCTCACACCACTGAGCTCATGACCTTACCAGGTGAGAATGTATGTGCCTTGCCTGTCTGTAGAGAGTGAGCTGTAGATGGAAAGCAGAAGAGCTGAGCTGTAACTTCTCTTTGCCTCTTCCCTTTTGGATGGGTGTCTTAATCGCTGTACCAGGGACGTGGCCAGGTGCATGTGCTGTGGTGTGTTTTGTGCTGTCTGTGGAAACTGTGGATAGGAAATAATGCAGAGTTCAGGACCCATAGAATGGGCAACTGTGTAAAGAGAGAGCATGTGAGCATGTGATTTATGAAATTTTGTGTGTTGTGTGTGTGGGCCCACTTACGAGGCGACTCCTAAGTGGATCCTATCCCTTACAGCAGATATTACACAGCCTCAAATGGCTTTTTTTTCTACAATGCTTTTGATTATCAATAACCATTTAAACTAGACTGTTAAAAACATTCACTTGCAATTTTAATTCCTTGCAAATTGAACATTTGTAATTCTTCTACATACTAATTATTTATTCTTTTTTTCTATGCATAAAATCATGAGGCACATAAAATTGCTGGGCCAGAATTAACTAAAGTTGATTATTAATGAGATCAAACAGACAGTTAATGGGTTTGAAAAATGAGCTACTATAGAATTCTTTATGTATATTTCTCGGAGGTTATTTAAAATGAGTAACTTGGAGCTGAGTTCTGTTCCAAGTGAAGTGTTAGGAATTTTGTTATTCACTTTAGGGAGTCTGGATTTTAATTTGTTTTGCTTCATCACAGTCCACCATCTGCCTCCTCAGGTGAGGGACACATGAGGGATCTGTGCACAGTTTCCATAAACAGTTGGCTTGCACCTGGGAGGGCAGAAGGAAACCTATCACTTTTGTGAGAAGTTTTTGCTTGCCAGTGGACAAATAGGAGAGACAGAGAGCTGATACTTTGTTACTGTTTTTCCTTCTCCCATCGCCATTACTATAAAGTTTTTTAGAGTCTCTTGTTCTCTGTGGTTTTGTCTCAATTCCTGTCTTTGGAGCATTAGGAGGACTTTGTTGTGAAGGTGCTGTGCAGGTTGTCAGTAATTTGTGTTGTTTATTGGTAATCACTGGGACCAAGGGACAGAGACATATTTTGAGATGTTTTTCCTGCCATAGCATCTCCATTGATAAGCGTAGTTTGATTAAAGAGAGTCATTGAAATTCTTCCTTCAGGAGAGATATTATTCAAACATTTATAAGCAGTTATAACTGAAGTACCAGCTCACAGAAACAAACTCCCCTGCTCCTTCTCAGCCCTGAGTTTTCTCTGGTTTGGGAACAGAGATGTGAAATCTTCAGAACAACATCCTTTTTTCAAAACATCTCCTTCCGTAGTGGTAGACTGGGGAAGTAGCTTCAAAAAGTTGTGTGACAGGGTGGTAGGAATCTCAGAGTTGTAGGTTGTTTGTTGAGGCTCCAGGTGTTTTTACCAGTAAGGGTTAGGAACAATAAATTAATCCAGTTGTAACCTGTTGTTTTTATCTGTCCTTTTATCTGCCTTTCTATCTTGACATAAGCCTAATATGGTGTTATGTAGGTTTATGTATTATTTTCCAGGGTATGTTAGATACTGCACAAAACCAGGAATGACACAATCTGTACCTGACAGAACTTAAGTCTTGAACTTGTGAGAATATGGGATGTAACAACCTTTCATTATATCTCTAAAGTATCCACCAGAGGAATTACACTAGAGTGGATGCAGCTCCTGAGAAGGCTGGCACGGAGCAAGGCAATTCCTGTCTCAAAATGTTGAGTTTTCATCAGCAGTTTCTATCTTGCAGTGGCAAAATAAAATTTCAGCAATGTAGATGTGTCAATCTTTATTCTTTGAGTAAGCCTGGATAAATTGTTTGCTATAAGATACTGCAGCACACAGTTTGTGATAAATATTAGAAACAGGATAAGAAAAGAATGAGTGGTAGTTTAGTCCATATGGGTACTGCAGGCAGTCCTGATGAACTTGCCTTTAGATATGTTAACTGAGAAACTCTAGGTCCAGAAAATACCAGAAATGGCAAAATTAATTAATACTGAGGGTTTCTTAAAGGGAAAAGGATTAGCCTGAGTAATGAGTAACCAATAAATGTGGGGTTTTTTTTCTTTTTTTGAATCAAGGTAAGATGGCTTCATATCTAATCGCTTTATATAAAGTAAAATAATAGGATGTTTTGTGTTCCTCTGATCTCGAACCTGTTTTTATGTAGAGATTTCTAGTTGTGAATGTCCAAATTAATTTATAAACACAACTGCTGAACTAGAGTATGTTAGGGAATATTCCTGCTTTACTACTTAGTGTTCCTATTGAAATTCCTTTGAAATAAACTTTACTTTTGGTTTTATGTATCCACCTTTCTTGTCTTACAGTTGGTTTTGTTCTGTAATAATTTAATTAATCATCTTCATACATCTCATTCGCTGTAGCAAGTGAGTTTTCTACATCCCATCTGTATTGCTTTAATTTACTGATTATAATTTGCTCATTATAATTTATGATTAAGTCAAGAAAAATTCTTTCATCTGTTGTGATGAAAGTCTGGTCTCTTTGGAATTGGTTACTTGAAATTTTATGCTTTCCCAGGTAGTGTTTGTAAGCTAAAACATCTTCTGCTTTAAAAAAAAATCCCAGCCTGCAAATTTTACTTCAGTGTTATACAATACTTTAACACCAATGTTGGAAAGAGGGATAAAAAGTTCCTTTTATTTTATATAAGGTAGGTTCTATCAGACTAATGTATTTCTAGTGATAAGGTAGTTGACTCCTGTAGCAAGGTAAGACAGTCGATGTGCTCTGTATCGGTCTGAGCAAACCTTTTGGTGGGTGAGAAATTGCCACAAGAGAGGGCAGCAGTTGGTGCTGTAAAATCATGAACAGGGAATGCACAGAAGGGTTTTTTGAGAATTAGTGATTCCTGAGATCAATACCATTTCATATTCTAATGAGTGTGTTTTGTGCTCAAAGATGAGGATGAGAAATATTGTTTTGAAGAATTTGGGAGTTCTGCAAAAGAGTAGGATAATATCATAGAAAGCATGAGGTGATCTTATGGTCTGGAGTTACAGAAATGTCACTTCATACTGCAAAGTACAAAATCATTCATTTGCAGATGAAAAGCAAGAATGGGTGCTGCAAATGAAGAACTGGAGGAGCACGGGGATTAGAGCAAGGCATCTTACTTTATTATTGACCTAGGCTCTTTGAATTTTCATGGACTGGGATTGAAGGAAAAGCCTTATTCGATTTCTCGGGTTGCTGGAAATCGCTGTAAAACATTAGCCTTTATCATGGAATCTTCTTCGTAAATTTAAATTTTTCTCCGTTGTGAGAGAGTTAAATATCAAAACAGGCACCCAGAGAGGATTGTGTGATCTCCATTCTTGGAGATACCTAAAACTTTACCAGAAAAAGTGATGAGCAGCCTGTTCTAAGAGGACCTGCTTTGAGCAGGAGGTTAGACTGAATGACCTCCAGGGGTATCATCTAACCTGAATTATTTGATAGTACTGTCTGCTGTTTTGTTTGCTGGATTTGCCAGTTGGAGCTTGTTATTCTCTTCTGCAGTGGTGCTCTTCCTTACAGTGATGTGAGCTTTTTATGCGCATTTCTCAGAGGGGTGTTTGCCTTCCCTAGGATTCCGTATGACAGAGGTGATTCTGGCACTCATTAATCTCCTGCTAAGGATTAATGCTGGATCTTTCAGCACAATTTCTTAAAGGTTTTTTTTTCTGCAGATCCCATCGTGCAATTTCTTATCAAGGACTGGGTTAACACCTCAAAATTGTTCTTTGCAGACTTCCTGTGGTTTTGCCTTCTTTTTGTTGTCCTTGCATAACAGCATTTCTCATGTTTCATATTTTGTGGAGTTTATCACTCCTTA